>BSBK01005659.1:2500-597500 GCA_027943335.1 Chamaecyparis obtusa
AGAAAGGAAATGAGGTTACTGTTGATAAAAGATGTTTGGTTAGTTTTACTATAGGAAAAATCTATAAGGATGAGACATGGTGTGATGTTATTCCTATGGATGCTTGTCATATTTTTTTGGGAAGGCCATGGCAGTATGATAGGAAGATCATGCACGATGGAGAGAAAAATACATATACCTTTTGGAAGGATGGCTCTAAGGTGACTCTCTTACCACTTAAGGATGAAAGGAAGAATTGTCTGCAAAGGATGTTGTCAAAGAAATGAATGTGACAGGTTGTTGCTATGCATTGGTAGTAAAAAGAGAAGAACTTGAAGACATAATACCACATGATGCAATAAAGATACTAGAAGAATTTGCTAATGTTATTCCGAATGAGCTACCTGACGGTCTCCCACCAAAAAAGGATATACAACACCATATTGATCTGATTCCTAGAGCAACTCTTCCTAATCAAGAAGCTTATCAACTAAACCCAACACAACATGCAGAGCTCAACAAACAAGTAATAGAACTAGTTAAGAAAAGCTTGGTTAGAGAAAGCATGAGCCCATGTGTTGTGCCTGCATTGTTGACCTTGAAGAAGGATGCAACATGGAGGATGTGTACTGATAGTAGAGAAATTAATAAGATTACTATCAAGTATCAATTTCCTATTCCTCGTATAGAGGATATGATGGATAAATTAGCAAGGGCCAAATACTTCAACAAGATTGATCTATGAAGTGGATACCCCCAGATTCAAATTCATGAAGGAGATGAGTGGAAGATAACTTTTAAGACTAGGTATGGCTTGTATGAATGGATGGTTATGCCATTTGGGCTTTCTAATGCACCAAGTACATTCATGATATTGATGAATACTATCTTACAACCCTACATTGGTAAGTTTGTTGTAGTTTATTTTGATGATATCCTAATTTATAGAAAAAATAAAGGAGAACACCTACAACACTTGAGGATCATCATGAGTGTACTGAGAAAAGAGAAAGCTCTGTACAAATTTAAATAAGTGTAGATTCATGCAAAATAGTTTGACTTTTCTAGGCTTCGTCATTTCTGAAGATGATGTTCAGATGGACCCAAAAAAGGTCAAGGCAATCTTAGAATGGCCTAGTCCATCCAGCATAACAGGGGTAAGGATTTTTCATGGATTGGAAACCTTCTAATAGAAGTTCATTCAAAATTTTAGCAGTATTGTAGTGCCCATAAGAGATTGTACGAAAGGAAGGGAATTCACATGGACAACAGTTGCTGAATAGAGTTTCCAATTCTTGAAGAAAAAAGTAACTGAATCTCCTATATTGGCACTTCCAAATTTTGATAAAGTATTTGAAGTGGAGTGTGATGCTTCCCATTTTGGGATAGGTGTTGTTCTTAGCCAGATAGGTAAACCAATAGCCTTTTTCAGTGAAAAGTTAAATGATGCAAGGAAGAACTATTCTACCTATGATTTAGAATTTTATGCTATTGTTCAAGCCTTAAGGCATTGGAGGCATTATCTGGTCCCACAAGAATTTGTACTATTTACAGATCATTTGGCCTTGAAATATGTGAATACACAAAATAAATTGAATAGTAGACATGCTAAATGGGTGTCTTTCTTGCAAGGGTATAATTTTCTTTTGAAGGATAAGTCTGGGAAGCATAATCAGGTTGTTGATGTCCTAAGTTAGTGTGTTACACTCATAACTACAATGGAAACATACACTCATAACTAAAATGGAAACATAGGTCATTGGTTTTGAATCTATCAAAGTTTTGTATGAGGTTGATGATGATTTTTGGGAAACTATAGAGAAGATTAAAGAACCAAGAACTAATCTTTTAGATCACATGAGAGGATAATACTTTATGTAGGATGGTTACCTCTTTAGAGGAAAATAACTTTGTATACTAGTTGGTTCCATGAGGGAAAATATTATCCAAGAATTTCATAGTGGTGGTTTGGCTGGTCACTTTGGGAAGGACAAGACAATAGCCTTGGTTGAAGACAAATACTACTGGCCAAAACTGAAAAGGGACATTAGTAAGTATGTGGCAAGGTGTAGAATCTATCAAGTGGCCAAGGGTCACTCCCAAAACATAGGATTGTATACACCTCTACCTGAACCCACCTTGGATAGATGTGAGTATGGATTTTTTATTGGGGCTTCCCCACACCCAGCGAGGTACAAATTCTATCTTTGTAGTTGTTGATAGATTCTCTAAGATGGCTCATTTTATTACTTGTAAAAAAACTAATGATGCCACAAGGATAGCCAACTTATTTTTCTCAGAAGTTGTTAGACTCCAAGACATTCCAAAGACTATCACATCTGATAGGGATACTAAGTTTTTGAGTCATTTCTGGAGGACCTTATAGAAGAAGATGGGAACATAGTTGCAGTTTAGCAGTGTCTATCATCTCCAAACTGATGGGAAAACTAAAGTAGTCAATCAGAGTTTGGGAAACCTGTTACGGTGTATTGTTGGTGAAAAGCCCAAGTAGTGGGACTTGGCATTTCCTCAAGTAGAGTTTTCTTACAACAATTCTATTAACAGATCAACTAGAAAATCTCCTTTTTAGATCTATATGGTAAGAATCCTTGGGGTGTTTTGGACCTTGTACAACTCCCTGTGCAAGATAGAATTAGCGATGATGGGGAAGCATTTTCTAAACACCTTCAATAATTTCAATAGGATGTGAGGAGTAAATTGCAGGATAGCAATGAGCAATATAAGGCTGCTGCAGATGTTAATAGAAGGAGATAGATATTTAATGCAGGTGATTTGGTGATGGTGTACTTGAGGTGTGAGAGAATTCCCACTAGCACATATCATAAGCTAAAATACAAAAAGATAGTTCCTTGCCGAATTTTGAAGAAGATCAATGATAATGCTTATGAGGTTTATCTACCAGATGATCTGGATATTTCTCATGTCTTTAATGTTTTTGATTTATATGCATTTCATGGAGAACTACCTGAGCCAGATAGTACTTATGAGGTGGATTGGCATCACCATCTTCCATGTAAAAAGAAGGGAAAGATTGCCCACATTCTGGAAAAGCAGTCTACAGTCACCCGGAATGGTTATTACAATAGGTACTTGATTAAGTGAGAGGGATTACCAGCAACAGATAGCACCTAGATCTCAGAATGGGAAGTGATGAAGCTGGACCCCAAAAAGTTGTAGCAGTTCATAGACAACCACTTGCAGGAGTTGTGTTCCTTTAAAGAAGGGGAGAATGATGCAGGACCCTTTGTAGGTCATAAACTAATACAAAAACTTTTGGAGGTCATAACTTTTGACTCAGGTCTGGGGTTTTGTTGAAATTTTTCAGGTGCATGCCTCAGGGGGTGCCATTAATTTTTCCAATGATCTCAAATTGATTGGGGTCCATTTTAGCACATTTTTAGGAGCTGAAAGTTTCATCTAGGGCTCCGAAATCAGCTTTTAGTATTTTTTCTCTAGTTTTTAGAAAGTTTAGTTTTGTAATAAATCCAAATTTATGTTTCTAATCTTAGATATTAGTTGGCAATTCATTCTAACTTATTCGAGGGCATGTTTAGGGAAAAACTCAGCTTTTTAGGTGTTGTTTCAAAAATTACCAAAAATGGCCAAAAACAACTATGGAAAAAAATTGCCAAAAAAGGTAATTTTCAGATTTCTTGATTTTCTAGTTTTTTTGGGTTACTTAAGAGTTTGGAGAGAATTGTAGAGGTAATCAATGATGAATGGAAAAATATTGAAGGTTTCAAATCTATGTTATTTGTCTTGTGATTGAATTTATTGTTAACAGAGAGTGTTGTGCTACATCATTTACTCTTTGATCAAGAGGTTCCCTAGTCAACATATCTTGTGTCATTATGTTATTATGCATGTATATATTTCTATGGTTGATGGTTACATTTCTTACATGGTTAAAATCTATTGAATTTGATAAAATTTATATTTATTTGATAACTGATTCACCCCCCCCCCCCCCCCCTCGCCTCTCAATTATCTTGGTGGACTTTACTTTCTAACAATTAGTATCAGAGCGGCAGGTCCTTGAAATAAAATTTTAATAGCTTAAGGAGATCCATGGAAAATTTCAAGAAAGAAAGCCCTAAGTTTGATGGAGTAAATTTTGACAGTTGGAAAGAAAATATGAAGACACATCTACTATGTTTAGGACCAGGTTATTGGTTGATTACAAAGAATGAGAAGAATATCATTGATGAGGATGACATTAAAACATGTACTAATGATGAAAGAGATCTATTTATGTGTAACATACTTTCTAGAGAAGAACTTCTATCTACCCTTCCAGAGAATGAGTACAGTCAGGTAAAATATTTGAAAACATCTCATGAAATTTGGCTAACTTTACAGTCTACTTTTGAAGGTGATGAACATGCAAAGAAAGTCAGATTACATAATTGGATATGTGCTTTTGAAGATATAAGAATGATGGAAGATGAATTTGTTAGAAGCAATATTGGTAGAATGTTAGAGATTGTTGCAGGTATAAAATCTTGTGGTGGAACAAAGACAAAGAATGAAGTGATATGGAAAATTTAGAGGACATTGACTCCCTCATTTAAGCAGACAACACAAATGATTAAACAAGTCATACCTTGTACTATGAACTTTACAAGAGAGACTCTTCTTGGAAGATTGGAAGTAGAAAAAATGAACCTGAGGTTATCAGGAGACCTACCTAGAATGGAGACAACATTCAATGTCCTTAGTGTTCATCCTACTTTGTCAAGAAGCATCAATGTGAGTGGAGATTATGCTAGCAGAAACAGATCTAGAAATGAAGAAAAAAGGAAGATTGAAGAAGGTATTTCCTTGCTTGTGAAGAGAGAACCAGATGGTAAGAAAAATTTTTAATGTTGGACTTGTCAAGAATATGGTCATTTTGCATCTAAATGTCCTAAAAGAGTCAAGAAGTATAGGAAGAAATTTAATCCTAGAAGATCTAAAGAATGTTACTATGCAAATGATGAAGAATTTGAAACTAGTCTGGAGAAATCTTTGAGTGAAAGTGATACTGAGAACAATGATGATATAGGATTTGTAGCAATTAAAGAAGAAAATCTTGAAACTTAAATTAAGGAAGAAAATGCTTTAGTTTCTCAAGTAGAAAAGAAATTTGATTGCATTATAGATAGTGGTTGTTCACATCATATGACTAGAGACATGAAAAAGTTCATAAAGTTTAACAATTATGATGGAGGAGTTGTTAGAGTTGGAAACAATGCACCTTGTTTGATTAAAGGTATAGGATTTATTACTCTTGATGGAAAGACTAATACTGATGATGTTTACTTTGTGGATGGTTTGAAACATAATATTTTGAGTGTTGGACAGTTAGTTGATAAGGGATATCAAGTTTGGTTTACTGAGAAAACATGTGTGATAAAAGAAAGAGATGGAAATATGATTGGTACTAGATCTAGAACTAGAGGTAATGTATTTCAGTTGAATCTTGCTGAGATGACATATTTGATTACTAAGATTGATGAAAGTTGGTTATGGAACATAATATTTTGTCATATAAACTTTGATAACATTGTGAAAGTAAGTACTACTCTTGCAGTAAGAGATTTGCCTAAAATTATGAAACCTACTAACATGATGTGCAAGGAATGTGTGATTGCTAAGCAGAAGAGAAGCTCATTTCCCAACAAGAAGTTTGCAACAACAGAGAAGTTAGAGATTGTTCATATAGACTTGAGAAGTCCTACAAAGACTAGATGATTCTATGGAGAAAGGTATTTTATGATTCTTGTTGATGACTTTACAAGAATGATGTGGATTGCATTTCTTAAAGAAAAATCTAAAGCATTTGATAAGTTTAAGATCATTAAGAACAAAGTTGAGAATGAATCTAGAATGAAGATTAAATGTTTGAGATCAGATAGAGGTGGAGAATTTACTTCTAAAGAATTTAACATCTTTTGTGAATTTAATGGTATTAAGAGATAGTTTTCAGCCCCTAGGACACCTGCACAAAATAGTATTGCAAAAGGAAGAAACAGATCAATAACTGAAGCAGCAAGAGATATGTTATTTGAGAATGACGTAGTGAAGATATTCTGGAGAGAAGAAATGAACACAACCATGTATACAATAAACATAGTACAAATCAAAGCAGACATAGACAAGACACCCTACGAGCTATGGTTTGGACATGCACCATCAGTTTAAAAGTATTTTAGAATTTTCGGAAGCAAATGTTATATTAAGAGAGATGATGACATTGGAAAGTTTGATCTTAGAAGTGATGAAGGTATATTTCTTGGTTATTCATTGAAGAGAAAAGCTTATAGATGTTAAAATAAGAGAACTAATACTATTGTTGAGAGCACAAATGTTAAAGTTGTTGAAAAGTTCAGAATTCAAGAAAGAATGCTTGATTATGAATCAGATGAAGGAACTCATCCTAGACCTAACCCTAAGACTAATAAATTATTTTATGAAACTAACAGTGATTTGTTGATTGAAAGCCATAGTGAGGTAATTGAAGAATTGACACCTAAAGTAAGATATGAGATAGTGACACCTTATAGGAATCTATCAAGGAGTCATCCTATTGAGTAGATTATTGGAAGCATAGACAGAGGAGTTCAGACTCGAAATAAGGTACAAGAATAGTTATGTTTGATTTCTCAAATTGAACCTAAATCTATTGGTGAAGCTTGTGAAGATGAACATTGGATTATAGCTATGAAATAAGAACTAGATCAGATTGAAAAGAACAAGACATGGGAATTGTTCCCTAGACCTAAAGATAAGAATGTTATAGGAACAAAATGGGTATTCAGAAACAAGATGAATTAACAAGGAGAAGTGGTAAGGAACAAAGCAAGATTGGTATATAAAGGATACTCTCAACAAGAAGGAATTGACTATGAAGAAACTTTTGAACCAGTAGAAAGAATTGAAGAAGTAAGAATGTTTTTGGCCTATGCAGCTTTTAAGAAATTCAAAGTGTATCAGATGGATGTGAAGTCATCATTTCTAAATGGAGAATTGGAAGAAGTTTACATTGAGCAGTCTGAAGGTTTTCCTTTAACTCAAGAAGGAGAAATGGTATGTAAATTGAAGAAAGATTTATATGGACTGAAGCAAGCACCTAGAACTCGGTATGCAAGATTGGATAAGTATTTGTTGAAATTAGGATTTACAAAAGGCACAACTAATAGCAACCTGTATACAAAAGAAATTGAAAATGGTTTGTTGATTGTAGTAATTTTTGTTGATGATATTATCTTTAGAGGAAAAGATGAAGCCAACAATAAATTTGCAGATAAAATGAAGACTAAATTTGAAATGAGTATGATTGGTGAGATGAAATACTTTTTAGGATTGCAGATAACACAGAATAGTGATGGTATCTTTGTAAGTCAGACAAAGTACTTGAATGATTTATTGAAGAGATTTGGAATGGAGAACTGTAATCCTATTGGAACACCTATGGAGACTCCTATAGTGGAATAGAAGAAGTACAAATCTATGACTGCAAGATTGTAGTATTTGACTCATACAAGACCTGATATAGCACATTCAGTTGGAATTGTAGCAAGATTTCATGATGAACCTCGAGAATCACATTTTGCAGCAGTAAAGAGAATACTG
The DNA here is from genome assembly GCA_027943335.1 of Chamaecyparis obtusa. Lineage (NCBI taxonomy): Eukaryota > Viridiplantae > Streptophyta > Pinopsida > Cupressales > Cupressaceae > Chamaecyparis > Chamaecyparis obtusa. Next base: position 10,115 of record BSBK01005659.1, read on the forward strand.
AGGTACTTAAGAGGCACACTTGAGTATGGATTGTGGTATGAAAAATCTAATGATTTTACCCTATGTGTATATACATATGTTGATTGGGGAGGCAGTGTTGATGATAAAAAGAGCACCAGTGGTGGAGCATTTTTCCTTAGAGGAAGATTGGTTTCTTGGCTAAGCAAGAAGAAAAATTTTATTTCATAGAGCATAGTAGAAGCATAATATGTAGCAGCAACAAACAATTGTAACCAAATAATTTGGATGAAGTAAATGTTGAAGGATATTGGAGTAAAATTTGTTGAACTTGTTGTTATACATTGTGATAACACCAACATAGTTAGTATGTCTAAGGACCCTATGTTACATTCTAAGATAAAGCATATAGAGATAAAGTATCATGTAGTGATAGAGAAAGTAGAAGAGAAAGAAGTTAGACTTGAGTACATAAGTATAAAGGAGCAGATTGTAGACATATTTACAAAATGTTTTCCTAAGGATACATTTGAGTATCTGAGAGGTATGCTTGGGGTTATGCCCCAGCCTACTTTTGAGAAGTGATGTAGATTGTTGCAGCCTTCTAGTGGTATATGAGCCCTATTTTTCTTCTGGATTGGATTTTGGTACTTCCTCTATGGGGGAGTATGTGTATCTAAGATGAGTAATGAGGACTCTAGTGAATGTGTTTTCTAAACAGTGTCTTTTGACATTGAAGTTGTTCCTGACATAATGATGAAATTTCTATCATTGATGTCAATGGGGGAGAAGTGTACATGAAAAACCATTTGTACCATCTATTGGAGAGAACTGAATAGGAAAATGAAGCAATATTTGATTGATGAAGAAGACTTGAAGCATTTTCAGTACAACAGTGTTGCAGTGATTGGATTTATGGAACTTAGATTTTTTTCATCTATGTTGCCATTAATGCTAGTGGGGGAGATTGTTAGAAATGAATGTTGAATATTTCCTATGGGGGAGTATTAGCACCCATTTTGTAGCAGTTTTTGTTGCATTCATGATTGTGATTGTCATTGATGTCAACATAGTGATCTACTGAAGGTTAGTAGAGAAGAAGATAGTGTTTGAGTTAGCACACTTGGGATATTCAAGATGAAGTTATGAATATTTGAGGACTTATTATATGATGTGCTATTAGATCATGGTTAAGAGTGCAGACAGTAATTCATTTATTCTTGGAAGTTATGAGGATTAGTGGAACCAGTATTCAGGCAGTGTTCTTGAGTAGTGGTTTGTGGAAATCAGATGATATCTCCTAATTAGGATGGAATCTTGTTATGTGAAATTAGAGAGTAATTGGATACATGTTGATAGTGACATGGTTGATAGCACAAGATCCAAGGTCACACGAGTGAAGAATTATATTGATTGGAAGCTAACAGTTTTGTGTAATTTTGATGTAACGTGTGGAAACTTTTATTTTTTAATTTGTATGCCAACTCATTTGTAATCACTTGAGTATGGTATAAAGGAAGGAATCTTTTCCTTTTTTTAATATGGAATGTGATGAATGTAAGTGTATTGTGAAAGAAAAATTGTTGAAAGAAGATATGCGAAGTGCTAAGATCTGGCATTGAGATCTAAAGAAGGAGTTGGTGTGGTTTCACACAGCTAGAGGAGTATTGAATTGTTGAGGTCAGTAATCTTTTGGTATTATTCTATTGAGTAATACAAGATCAATTGGATAGTGAGTTTATTGATCTTACCCTGAAGCTATTTGGGTAGTGGGTCCTTCTATCTTCCATAACTCCTAATAGAGTTAGAATCTTTTAACAAGGATTAAAAATATCCTAATAGGGATTCATATGTACTAAATGTATTTCATAAGACTCCTAACAGAGTCCATCCTTTCACAAGGAATATTCATATTAGTGCATCTTTTGTGGGCATCATTCCCACCAGGGTTTACTTTTTGATCAAGAGGTTCCCTAGTCAACATATCATATGTCATTATGTTATTGTGCATGCATATCTTTCTATGGTTGCTGGTTACATTGCTTACATGGTTAAAATCTATTGAAGTTGATAAAATTTATATTTATCTGATAACTAATTCAACCCCCCTCCCCACTTAGTTATCTTGGTGGAATTTACTTTCTAACATGTCATCACCTCTTCTCTATTTTGCAAATTATGTTCATTATAAACTATTCCCCTTTCTCTAGTGATTAGAGTTGTTTCCCTCATTTAAAAGAGTCCTCTTCCACTTGATTGTAGGGGGCTTGATGATTGAATATTTGTTCCCGCTTGGTTTATCTTTGAAAGATGATATTTTATCTAAAAGCACTCCTCTATGGTGGGGATCTTGCTGATAACATCTCTTTCTTTGAGGATCCTTTTTCCATGAGTGATATATCCTTTTTCAAAATTATCTATACTCTTGGATGTAGGGGTCAATACCCTTCGCTAGGAATGTAGTATACATTGTTGTAAATAGGATATCTCCTTACATTATGAAGTAGGTATCCTCTTCCTCTTCCTTATCATGTCTAGTATACAACCATGATAAGGAGGGGGGCATATATAGGGTCTCCCTTGTACTATAGTTTTCATTTACATGCTAAATCCTCTAAAGGTAATGCACATAAGTTGCTAAATCTTGAAGAGATGCGCATTTTTCAATTTTCAATATGCTAAATCCTCTAAAGGTAACACACATAAGTTGCTAAATCCTGAAGAGACATGCATTTTTCAATTTTCAATATGCTAAATCCTCTAAATGTAACACACATAAGTTGCTAAATCCTAAAGAGACACACATTTTTCAATTTTCAACATGCTAAATCCTCTAAAGGTAAAACACATAAGTTGCTAAATGCTGAAGAGACACACATTTTTCAATTTTCAATATGCTAAATCTTCTGAAGGTAATGAACATAAGTTGCTAAATCCTGAGGAGACACACATTTCATATTCATAGTGATACAAGAAGGTGGATCTATGGATATTATAGAAGCTATTAGAAGATGCATTACAATTGCAAAGTGCAGTTTATGGGTGAACTATCAGCTTTGGCCACCTGTTTGGCTCTCCCTCCTTGGCAATTCACAGTAAGGTGGGCATCTTGTTAGGTGAGGTAATCACTTCCTCTTTTCTCTTTCATGCTGGAAGGACTAGATCATGAGGCTATGTTATTTATAGTGTTTCTCTTGTCTTTCTTATGTAACCATTTATGCTTTTATGATAGCTTTCCAAATATGATATAAGTATAGGAAATATTTCTTGGCAAGGATTCCTCTACTAGTTGATTTGGGTTTGTTTTAGTACTAACCCCTCTTTTTATGTTTTTTCACCCTTGTGCATGTGTGTTGAGTTAGAACCTTTTAGCTTGGGGGCTTGTGTCCTTAAGCTAGGTTTTATGTTGTCTCATTTTGAATCCACTTGGCTCTCTTCTTTCTTCTCCTTTACCAAGAGTTTGCATTGAATCCATACTCTTGCTAAAGTGGGGGCTTAATGTATCATCTTAAAATGGAAGCACTTCCATGTTAAGAATATTTAGCCCTTTGAGTAAGTGGTTTGGGGTCATGTTAGGTGCCTTGAATAGGTCTTTGCATGGATCTGGATTTTTTCCCCTATTCTTCTTCTCTCTCCACCTATTTCCAACCTTTTTCTGGCACATAACCTTGAGAATTTGAGATCTAAGACCTCAGGGTCAAGGTTGATCTCCTGGGTCAAGGTCAACCTCAACCCTGACCTAGGGTAGAGTAGACCTCAACTCTAACCATGGGTCTAATTTTCAAGTTCTGGAGGTTTCAGGATATCGGGCTTCAGAAAGTTTTATTTTCTTGCTTTTGGGTCAGCTATTTTAGATTTCAGAATGGTAAACTCTTAAATTACATTTAATCAAGGTCCATTTCTAGGGGTTAAGGTTAATTGGGATTTAATTCTCCAATGTTAGGCTCTCTAGAAGTTTTTTCCCTAGATCACTATAAAAGGAATCCTTCCTCTCTCATTTTCTCCATCAATCAATCACCAAAAAATTCCTCTCAAGTGAGAAAAATCAATCAATCACCAAGAAATTCCATCTCTCAATCAAGTGCATCCACTTTTTGATATCTCCATCAAGTGTCAAGACTCATGAAGCAAGATCAAGAAAGCAATTTTCAATCAAGGAAGCATTCAAGCCTTTGAAGGGATTTGGTTCAAGCATTCAAGATTCATCATTCAAACCCTAGATATATCCATCACGGTGGTGTGATACTCCTTCAAGATCCTTTGTTTATCTTCAAGATCCATTCATTCTTCCCTCAAGGTGGATTCCAAGCATACAACCATGAAGGTTTTTAATTATATTTGTTAATGTTGTATTCAAGATTTCATATCAACATACTTTTTTACATTTGAAATACAATTGCATATCTATTGAATATCATAGCTTCATTATTAGATCTACTTCTACTACTTGCTAGCATTCTCTATTTCAACTCCATTATTAAGGTTGATTCCAAACTAGGGTTTGACTAAGGAAAACCCCTCATTTAAAAAAAAACCATTTTTCTTATAGGTACAGGTACAAGACAATGAATTGTAGTTCAAATCTGGATACCCTTTTCAATGAACTTCTGAGATCTGTGAATAGAATTTATGTCAGAGTTGTTTTAGGTCAAGGTCAACCTTCACTAGGGGGTAAGATTGTGCCCCGATTCTAAGTTCAAGGTCAACCTAGCTCCGAAAGATAGAAGTTTTCTAGGTTTTCTCTGTCTTTGCATTTCTAGGCCAAAGCAGGTTGCAAAATCTCTTGAAACTGAACAAAGACATCAGAAAATAGTGATTTTCACATCTACCTCCTTTCAAGATAAGTATTCCTCTTTTATTTAGTTTGTATGTCCATAAAATTTTCCATCATAAATTTACATCCTTACACTTTGTTATCATCCCCCATATTACTTACCCCCCTTTACATTTTGTTTACATCTTTACCTTTTTACACGTACTCTTTTTCAAAAAGAGGAATTATGGATAAATTGTTTTTGTTATTAAGAAGGAAGGAAAATGGTATCAACGTACAATAAAGTCCATCAAGTAGATTTCAAAAGGTCTAGAGAAGGCCTAAATTACCAAGGGGTATTTCCCAATGAGTATGATTGAGTGAGAAGAATAGATCTCATTATCGAATGTGAGAGAATTTTTTTAAATGAATATTCTTTGGTTTCTCTAGCTAGCTCAACTTCTTCAACAAGAGAGATTGGGGACCACTTCAAACCACTCCCCTTGGTCAATAATCACCTACATAATTAGCCACTATAGTTGTTTCTTAAGATGTCAATAGTACAATAGGTCAATAGGAATAAGGAGAGGAAGTAATACAAGATGCTCAAATTGAGCCTTACTAGCCCATGACAAGTGAAAATTGTTTCCATAATTGATATTAAGTTTAAAGAATTATTATCTGATGTCAATGATGATGAAGACTGACCAAGATAAGAGGAATACATGATAGTAGAAAGGTTAGATTAGTTATTGTCTTGTCATTGATGTCAAGAAATTAATTTATAGTTTATATTATGTTGCCATATCATTCGGTAATGATATAAGTTGAATGAGTTAAGAAGAAGAAGTGAGATGTTGAGAAGTTTAAGAACATAAATGGGCAACTGATATAGATCGGACACTAATTAGATTATGTTGATATAATGTTTTTCTACCTAACATATAGTTATGTTAAGTTGGTAAAGAATGGTGATGAAGATTTGTCAAATTGGTAAGTTAAGTTATTTTGGCTACTGAGAAGGATATGTCACTCTGTAAAGGTAAAAAGTAAAAAGAAAGTAACTCAATAAAGGAAAAGGAACCGAAGGCACCGAACAACAAAAGAGTGGTTTAGTCACTGAGGAAAGTTAACCGAAATTCAAATGGAGGACACTGAGAAAGGAAAAAATATTAAATAAGGTTTGGATTGATATTTAATGATTAGCTATGAGGAGATAGATGATCATGATGACAAGGAAAGTTAGTTATAAAAGATCTACAAATAGGAAAATTCAAGGTGAAGATCTACACAAGATCTAAATGGAAAAAAGAGATGGAACAAGTTTCAAGAAAAGTTAAAGTGCCTATGTGAAAATAAAACATGTTACCGAGATCTAGATTCAAGGTATAATTAATTGGATGGTTAAGATTGACTAAAGGAAAATGTAATAAAGGAGATTAAGAGGCAAAAATTATCTATATAAAGGATGGATTTGTATGAAAAAATACTTGGAAAATTGAATAGTTGAAGGGTCACCAACTATTGTAGTAAAGAAGGAACAAAGATATTCTAAGTGGAAAAGAAAGATTTGATGAAGTGTTGAAGCTAGTGGATAAAGAAGAATTGAAGTAAATATTGAAGAGTGCACAAGGATCTGATTCAGAAGAGATAGTTGCAAATCTAAAGATCAATTTATTTATTATTTCTTACTAGCATTTGTAACAGACAAATCTCTTAACAAAGTGGACTTAACAATATTATTGTAAAATCCTTGAAAAAGGTAACATTCTAAAGAGTGTTTGAAGCCCTTTAAAAAGGCCACTCCTAGTAGGGTGAAGATCCTAACAGATCTGAAGTAAATCCCTTAACCGGGCCACACCTTTTTAGCATGAACATTGAATATGTCCTATGGAGGAGTATTCTAGAATTTATGGAGCAGTCACCTATTGTATTCATGATTGTGTTTGTCATTGATGTCAACACATTGATTTTAATGAATATGAGTAGAGTAGAAGAAAGAGTTTGGATTAGCACACATAGTGTAATGTAGATGAGGTTATTATTGGAGATTTACCAGCAAGTCAGTGTTGACTGTATGTTTGTCATTGATGAAAACATATGGTAAGTAGCATGCATGGAAGCATGATGGAGAGAGCCTTGAGAATATGTTGCATGGATACATTATAAAAATAATATCATAGACTCAAAGGTTGATTCTAAGTAAAGACACTAGTACAGTTGTGTATATTAGTGAGTGTTTTTGACAGGTCCCAAGAATAGTTATGTATATGATTTGTAGTACTATTGTAGTAGAGCCTTGTGAATTTATATTTATGTTGTAGACATATGTATGATGTTATGTTCATGGACACAGAGTCAGATATGCAGTATAGGTTGAGTTATGAAATCTCTAATTGACAATCACAGTTTCTTGAGTCTACCTAGAAGAGCTGACAGTGTTTATATGATTGTGGTAGTTGTGCCTATCATCTCAGTATGTGCACTTGGATTTATGTTAAGAAGAGAGTTGAGGATGTTTGGTTAAGATATCATAAAGTAATTTAGCATGAGGAGAAAGTATCAATTAATATGGTGGAGCCAATAGTGTGAAGTAACATGTTCACTCATATTGAGTTGGACATGTCCCAGTTCATGTTGTGTGCTTAGTAGAGCTGAAAAAGATGTTATTAGAGAGTTTTATTATTTCTCTAATATGATTTCAAGGTGGTTCTAACACTATGACTTGATTATATCATTTAGAGGAAAGATACTTATAGGCAATCATTTTTGATTGCTAGGTATGGCTAAGAGTTGAAAGATAAGAGCAGAGCAAAGAGTGCAAAGTGCTAAGCCATCATTAGAAGGTCTACATGACATAGTAGAGAGTTTATGCTATTTATTGGAACTGATCAAGATAGAAGGTCTATGCACATTTCACCAAGATCTAGATATAGTGTGTATCTGTTAAAGAGAAGGTTGCATCCTTCACCCCTTTGAGCACTATTCTCTCAGATAGTGCATCCTCATCCCTAACAAAGTTAATTATAAAAGACTCCTAATAGGGTTCAACCCTTGACTAGGTCACTATACGTATTGCATTGTAAAGATCAACTCCTAACAAGGTTGTAAGATCATTTAACATGGATCATAATACACTAGTGTAGTTCTTATTGGGTGTCAATTCCTACTGGGGTTCTTACCTATTTGGGTTTCCCCATAACCAAAATTGTAGTGTTGTGTTAAGTGTTCTTTCATTGTTTTTATGCTTAAAGTTCTTATATACTTAATTGGATAAAGAATTGAATCTTGTAGATAACTGATTCACCCCCCCCACCCCCCCTCTCTTAGTTATCTCTTCGGACTATTCTCAACAATTGGTATTAGAGCCAAGTGCCTTAGATAGAAATTTTAATAGCTTGAGGTTGATTAGATGGAATTATTTACAAAAGAAAGTCCTAAGTTTGATGGAGAGAACTATCTAGACTGGAAGAACAAAATGATGACACATTTGTAGTGCATTGCCTTTGAGATTTTTGAAGTAGCTACCAAAGAAGTTGAGATTCCTTCACTAGTAGATCTTGCAAAAGAAGATGCAACTGTGAAGTAAAAGGAGATATTCACTTCAAATTCTTTTTCCAAAGAAGCCCTTATCAATTCCCTATCTGACAGTGAGTTTTTAGAGATCAAAAAAATGGACAAAGCCTATAAGATATGGAAGTACCTAGAAGACATGTTTGAAGGAGATATTCAAGCTAAGAATGCACACAGAAAGACATGGAAGAAAATATACAATACATTAGAGATGATACCTAATGAGAATGTCAAAGCTTACAATCAAAGGATTAATGATGCAATTGCAAGAATCAGAAACAATGGTGGAGAAATCTTGAAAGAAGACATAATGGATAAATTGATGACTACCTTGACACTAGAATATGACAACAAGATATGCATCCTAGATGAAACTATGTATTCCAAAAAAGAATTTAAAAGAGAGACTTTAATCAGCAAGCTTTCAACCTTTGAGATATAAAATTGAAGATAGAGCCTAAAAGTGAAGCAACATTCAAAGCTTCTATACATGGTAAGAAATCCTTGAACACCTTTGGTAATTTTGATGATGATGATGAAGAGAAAAGACTAGATGATTTCATTGCTATGATTGCTAAAAGAGAAAAGAAAGGAAAAGGAAAATATGAAGGTCAATTACCATTCAAATGCTTTTCATGTAATAAGATTGGTCACTTTGCATCCAAGTGTCCTACAAGAGTTAAGAAGTTCAAAAATAAATACAAGCCTAAGTATACAAATGAATTTTACTATGTTGGAGATGGAGTATCAAATGAAGAATCAACAAAGGATGAAATTGGATTCATTTCTCTTGAAGATGAAAAGAATGCACAAGAGTTAGCATTGATTTCACAAGCTGGCATCAGGATAGATTGGATCATCGACAATGGTTTCTCACACCACATGACATAAGACAAAGATAGATTTGTACATCTAGGTACATAAAAAGGAGACATGGTTAGATTTGGAGACAACACTCTTAAACCTATCATTAGTAGAGGAGCCATCACCTTGGATGGAAAGAAAAACACTGATGATGTTCTATATGTTGATGGTTTGCATCATAACCTACTATGTGTTGGACAGTTGCTTGACAAAGGTTACCGATTGGAGTTCAAAGATAACAAATGCATCATTAATAACAAAGAAGGAGAAATGATTTCATTAGGTTCAAAGACTAAAGGTAATGTTTTTTAGCTTAATCCTAAAGCAAGTTGTTTTGTTACTAAAGTAGATGACAGTTGGTTATGGCACAAAAGACTATGTCATATCAATTTTGATAACATAGTAAAGATAAGTAATGTAAAGGTAGTAAGAGATCTTCCTAGAATTGAAAAACCAATTGATGCAATATGTAGGGAATGTGCGATGGTAAAGCATTTAAGAAATTCATTCAGAAGCAAGCATAATTCAGTAGAGAACAAGTTGGATTTGATACATACAGACCTATGTGGACCAACTCAAACAAGATTATACTATGCTGAAAGGTATTTCATTTTGTTTGTTGATGATTATTATATAATGATCTGGGTTGCATTCTTAAAGGACAAATCAGAAGAATTTGATAAATTCAAAATATTCAAAGCTAAGGTTGACAATGAGTCTAGACTGAAGATTAAATGTCCAAGATTAGATAGAGGAGGAGAATTCACCTCTAATAGACTTTATGAGTACTGCAAAGAACATGGGATAAAGAGATAGCTAAGTTCTCCTAGAACCCCTTAGTAGAATGGAATTGTAGAGAGAAGGAATAGGATCATTCTTGAAATAGTGCACACCATCATGATTGAAGGAAAGGTCGCACACACCTATTGGACAGATGCGGTAAATATTATAGTCTATACTATCAATAGAATTCAATTAAGGCTACGTGTAGACAAAAAACCTTATGAGCTATGGTTTGGGAATGTATCTACAATAAAATACTGATGCAGGAGCATCCTGGGTGTAAGAGCAATCTTGCATCACCCAAAAATATTTCTATTTTTGTATTCAATAAGGGTTATTTTGTGCAGAGCTGCTATTTATGGAAAGTTACTATTTTTGGTAATTTTCGTATGTGCTCAGAATGATCTGATTTCTTTCTTGGAGGTTCATTTTGGTCATATAAGTCTGCCAGTAAAGTTTCATTGCCAGATCAAGTGTATATTGGAAGATATTGAAGATTTTCGATATTGGCAGCAGGGTACAGAAACTTTGAACTCAGTTTTGAAGGCTTTAGAGGCCCCGGATGAGGTCAAAAATTTGGGTGACGGGCGCTTGCGTAGGTTAAGCCTGTAGAGCACTTTGTGGCATTTCCAAAATGGGGTTATAATAGCCGATCGGGTCAACTGGTGATGACTTATGGTCTTCGGAAGTTTGGCCACCTGAAATGGCGAAAAATAATTTTCTTCAAAATTTCTGTTCGGGTTTCAAAGGTTATCTTGAGCCAAATATGATGTAATAAAATGTAAAATAAAATAATTCTAAGTTTGGTCGGCCTTATTGGCTAAAATTCTAGAACCTTCCCAGGCGGTGGAAAATTGCCTATATAAGAAAGGCTGTATTATTGTCTTAGGCAGTTCAGAATAGTTCTAGGTAGTAGATCTGGGTAATAGTTCGAGGCTTTGTCCTACAGAATATTGTAAGGGAATGCCCATGTGGCTTTGCATGTTGTAATTCTAAAAATTTGTAATTCCACATTTGTGGAGATAATAAGAAGCCAATTTTTTGTTCTTGCATATTGTTGTTGTTTCTCTATTTCTGTTATGCGTTTGTGGTATTAAGGGGAGCACCCTTCATCAAGTGGTATCAGAGCAGGAGTTCTTGAGTGTGTAAACAGATCACTGACTGTGAGGCAGTTTGCACCAGGACCGTGGCTAGGGTTTCAGCGTGCATCGCGAAAATGCCTCCATGAAGGGAACGTGGCGGAAGAGCTGGTGTTGTAACACCTGAGGTTAGAGAGCTGCAGAGACAAGTGCGAGCATTACAAGAAGAGATCTATAGAGGAATGAATCTTAATGTCAAAGAAGAAAGCGAGGATGAAGACGAAGAAGAATATCAAGAAGGAGAAGCTGAAATTGTGAACCAGGAAGAAGAAAGACTTTTTCGGGCGATTTCCAAGATTGGGAAAAGACCTAAGATTGAGGTTCCTACATTTTTTGGAAATCTTAACCCAGAGGAATTGATCGATTGGATCAACGAATGTGAGGAATATTTTGCGTATGAAGATGTTGAGGATCCTGATAGGGTCAAATTTGCGAAGGCCAGACTGAAAGGTCATGCAAAAATCTGGTGGCAAGAAATTCAATTGGAGCAAAATAGAAGAGGGAAAGATAAAATCACAAGATGGGATCGAATGGTGGATAAATTGAAGCGACAGTTCATTCCTGTTGATTATGAGCTTGATCTACTAAAGAAAATGCAAAGTTTGAAGCAAGCAGGAAGATCTGTTCAGGAGTATACAGAGGAGTTCTATCGTGATGCAGGAGCATCCTGGGTGTAAGAGCAATCTTGCATCACCCAAAAACATTTCTATTTTTGAATTCAATAAGGGCTATTTTGTGCAGAGCTACTATTTATGGAAAGTTACTATTTTTGGTAATTTTTGTATGTGCTTAGAATGATCCGATTTCTTTCTTGGAGGTTCATTTTGGTCATATAAGTCTGCCAGTAAAGTTTCATTGCCAGATCAAGTGTATATTGGAAGATATTGAAGATTTTCGGTATTGGCAGCAGAGTACAGAAACTTTGAACTCAGTTTTGAAGGCTTTAGAGGCCCCAGATGAGGTCAAAAATTTGGGTGATGGGCGCTTGCATGGGTCAAGCCTGTAGAGTGCTTCGTGGCATTTCTGAAATGGGGTTATAATAGCCGAGCAGGTCAACGGGTGATGACTTATGGTCTTCGAAAGTTGGGCCACCTGAAATGACAAAAAATAATTTTCTTCAAAATTTCTGTTCGGGTTTCAAAGGTTATCTTGAGCCGACTATGATGTAATAAAATATAAAATAAAATAATTCTAAGTTTGGTCGGCCTTATTGGCTAAAAATTCTGGAACCTTCCCAGGCGGTGGAAAATTGCCTATATAAGGAAGGCTGTGTTATTGTCTTAGGCAGTTCAGAAGAGTTCTGGGTAAAAGTTCGAGGCTTTGTCCTATAGAATAGTGTAAGGGAATGCCCATGTGGCTTTGCATATTGTAATTCTGAAAGTTTGTAATTCCACATTTGTGGAGATAATAAGAAGCCAATTTTTCTGTTCTTGCATACTATTGTTGTTGCTTCTCTTTTTCTGTTATGTGTTTGTGGTATTAAGGGGAGCACCCTTCATCAAGTGGTATCAGAGCAGGATTTCCTGAGTGTGTAAATAGATCGCCGACTGTGAGGCAGTTTGCACCAGGACCGTGGTTAGGGTTTCAGCGCGCATCGCGAAAATGCCTCCATGAAGAGAACGTGGCGGAAGACTTGGTGTTGTGACACCTGAGGTTAGAGAGTTGTAGAGACAAGTGCGAGCATTGCAAGAAGAGATTCGTAGAGGAATGAATCTTAATGTCAGAGATGAAAGTGAGGATGAAGCCGAAGAAGAATATCAAGAAGGAGAAGTTGAAATTGTGAACCAGGAGGAAGAAAGACATTTTCGGGCGATTTCCAAGATTGGGAAAAGACCTAAGATTGAGGTTCCTACATTTTCTAGAAATCTTAACCCAGAGGAATTGATCGACTGGATTAATGAATGTGAAGAATATTTTGAGTATGAAGATGTTGAGGATCCTGATAGGGTCAAATTTGCGAAGGCCAGACTGAAAGGTCATGCGAAGATATGGTGGCAAGAGATTCAGTTGGAGCGAAATAGAAGGGGAAAGGATAAAATCATGAGATGGGATTGGATGGTGGATAAATTAAAGCGACAATTCATTCCTGTTGATTATGAGCTTGACCTACTGAAGAAAATGCAGAGTTTGAAGTAAACAGGAAGATCTGTTCAGGAGTATACAGAGGAGTTCTATCGACTTCTCATCAGAACAGGCCATGCAGAAGCTGATAAGGAGAAAGTTGCCCGATACCTTAATGGGTTAAGGCCGAGCATTCAGGAGGAGCTGAATCTGGTTCGAATGAACAGTATTGAAGAGGCATACCAGTTTGCCCTAAAAGTAGAGGAAAAGCTGAACAAGAAGTTTGAGAGCAGACAAAATGGAAGAGGTCGCGGTGGACGATCATATGGTAGTCGAAATGAAGATCCGAAAAAGAAGGATGAGGCCAGTAGCAGTCAGAATCAATGAAGAAATAATTCCAATCGCTTCCAGGATCAGAATAATAGAGATCAAAGAGGAAGAGGAAGAGGACAAGGATCTGAAAGAGGTGGTTTCCGTGGAACATATTTTCACTGTGGAGAAGAAGGTCATAGGGCATTTGAATGTCCTCAGCGCCAAGGCAGAACAGACAGGAGAAATGAAGGCCAGGCCAGAGTTGCACATGTAGATGAAGATGCCGGATCATCAAATTCTGAAGATGCTGAAAGAGGAGAAACGTTGATTAACAGAACAGTCCTGTTGAGTGGTGAGAATGAACCTGAGCAAAGGAGGAGCCTATTTCGCACCAGGTGCAAGTGTGAAGGTAAATGTTGTGATGTGATTATTGATAGTGGAAGCACTGATAATTTGGTGTCAGAAGAGATGGTGACAAAGTTGAAGCTCAAGAGACAGAAACACCCACATCCATATCGGATTGCCTGGGTATAGGATGACCACAAGGTCATGGTCAATGAACAATGCCTGGTGAAGTTCAAGATTGGTGGATACCAAGATGAGGTATTGTGTGATATCATATCTATGGATGCATGTTATATGTTATTGGGTAGACCATGGCAGTTTGACAGATGTGCTGTACATGATGGTCGTGCGAATACCTATTCCCTGACAAAGGATGGAGTGCGACATAAGCTAAAGCCATTGAAGGAGACCGAAGAAAAGGTATGTGGTAATGCAAGAATAACATTTGTTGATGGAAGGAAATTCCTAGATGGTATGAGGCATGAGCATGTATATTTTTCTTTAATTCCAAAAGCTGGTAAAGAGGAAGTAGCAGATATTCCTGTAGAAGTTGCAAATTTGTTGAATGAGTTTCAAGATATTGTATCCGATAACATGCCTGATAGATTACCACCAGTCAAGAAGATCAGTCATCAGATGGACTTGATCCCAGGAGCGAGTTTACCGAATAAGGCAGCGCACAGAATGACACCTACAGAAAGTGAGGAGTTGAATAGATAAGTACACGAGTTGTTATAGAAAGGATTGATTCGAGAGAGTCTGAGTCCCTGTGCTGTATCAGCGGTATTAGCACCAAAGAAGAATGGAGAGTGGAGGATGTGTACAGATTCCAGAGCAATAAACAAGATCACAATCAAGTACAGGTTTCCATTGCCATGAATGGATGATATTATGGACTGTTTGAGTGGAGCTGTGTATTTTTCAAAGATAGATCTGAAAAGTGGATATCATCAGATTTGGATCAGGGAGGGAGATGAATGGAAGATTGCCTTCAAGACAAAAGAAGGACTCTATGAGTGGTTAGTCATGCCTTTTGGGCTAACCAATGCACCGAGCACTTTCATGCGGCTCATGAATGAGGTTCTGAAAGAATTTCTAGGTAAGTTTGTCATTGTTTACCTAGATGATATTTTGATCTTTAGTAAGACATTGGATGAGCATATGATGCATATTCGTATGGTATTTGAGAAGTTGAGAGAAGAGAAATTGCTGATTAATTTGAAGAAGTGCAGTTTTGTGAAGAAGGAGTTAGTGTATTTGGGATTTGTAGTTTCAGGAGAAGGTCTAAAAATGGACCCAGAGAAGGTACAGGCTATCCTTGAATGGCCTACTCCAAAGAGTGCTACTGAGGTAAGATCTTTTCATGGTCTAGCTAGCTTTTACAGAAAGTTTATCAGAAATTTTAGTAGTATTTGTGGTCCCTTGACTGAAACAATGAGAGGGGATAGAAAAGAGTTTAAGTGGACTAATGGAGCAGAAAAGAGTTTTCAATTGTTGAAACAAAAAGTTACAGAACAACCTGTTTTAGCACTTCCAGATTTTAATAAGGTGTTTCAAGTAGATTGTGATGCTAGTGGTACTGCAATAGGAGCTGTTATGAGCCAAGAAGGTAAACCTGTTGCCTATTTCAGTGAGAAGTTAAATGATGCCAAGAGGAAATATTCTATTTATGATCAGGAATTTTATGCTATAGTTCAGGCATTAAAGAAGTGGAGACATTATCTACTTCCTAAGGAGTTTTTTTTGTACACTGATCATCAAGCTTTGCAATATTTGAATAGTCAAGAAAAATTGAATCAAAGGCATTTGAAATGGGTTGAGTTTTTGTAGAGTTATACATTTATTTTGAAACACAGGAGTGGAAAGTCTAATAGGGTTGCAGATGCTCTTAGCAAAAGGCAATTATTGCTGACAGAAATGCAGATTGAAGTGGTTGGGTTCAAGGAACTCAAGAATTTGTATCCAGAGGATCCTGATTTTGGTGAAGCTTGGAAAGCTTGTACAGAACCTGTTACTCTAGACGGGATGAAATGGTTGGATTTCATCATCCAGGATGATATGCTATTCAGAGGGAATCAGTTGTGCATTCCACGAAGTTCTATGAGAGAGAATCTCATCAAGGAGAAGCATAGCGGAGGATTGGCTGGATATTTTGGTCGTGATAAAACCCTTGGTTTGGTTAGTGAGAATTATTATTGGCCACAGTTGCAGCAAGATGTGAAGAAGTTTGTACAGAGTTGCAGAGTATGTCAGATGGTGAAAGGAGTGAAGCAGAATACAGGATTGTATCAGCCATTACCTGTACCAGAGAAGCCTTGGGAGGATATAAGCATGGACTTTGTTCTTGGTTTACCGAGGACTCAGCGGGGACATGATTCAATTTTTGTGGTGGTTGACAGATTTTCAAAGATGGCACATTTCATTCCCTGCAAGAAGACTAATGATGCTGTTTATGTAGCAGGATTATTTTTCAGAGAAGTGGTGAGACTACATGGTTTGCCAAAGACCATAGTTTTAGATCGAGATACTAAGTTTGTTGGATATTTTTGGCGTACATTGTGGAAGAAGTTAAAGATAGATTTGAAGTTCAGTTCATCACATCATCCACAGACTGATGGACAGACAGAGGTGGTGAATAGGAGTTTGGGAAATTTGCTGAGATGTTTGGTTGGAGATAAGCCAACACGATGAGATTTGATTTTACCACAGGCGGAATTTGCATACAATAATTCTGTCAACAGGAGCACTGGTAAATCACCATTCCAGATTGTATATGGAAGTAGTCCAAGAAATGCATCTGAATTGAGGAAGATAGATAAAGGAGAAATAAGTAGTGCTGAAGCTGAGGATTTTGCAGAACACTTGAAGAACATCCATGGGGAGGTGAGGAAGCATATTACCAAGATGAACGCACAGTATAAGGCTAAGGCAGATGAGAAAAGGAGGTATAAGGAATTTCAGGTTGGTGATGAAGTCATGGTTCATTTGCGGAAGGAGCGGTTTCCAGTTGGTACATATAACAAGCTGAAAATGAAGAAGTTTGGACCATGTAGGATATTGAAGAAACATGATTCAGGAAATGCATATGAGCTAGAATTGCCTACTGAGCTAAATATTTCACCAGTGTTTAACATTTTAGATTTGACAGAGTATCATGAAGGAGGTGTTGAAGATGAGATCACAGTAGCGCAGTGGAGTATTCCAGCAACTAGTTCAAACACTAACGAGATTGAAGATATACTGGATAGTCGTGTTGGCAGAAGCACAAGGAACAGGACATATGAAGAATATTCGGTCAAGTGGAAAGGACGACCTGTTGAAGATTCATCATGGCTAACAAAGGAGGAGGTTAACCGTCTTGGTTTTCCTCTGCACACCTGAGTCATGACAGGGTCACTTCTCAAATTACCCCGGGTGTCTGATGCAGGAGCATCCTGGGTGTAAGAGCAATCTTGCATCACCCAAAAACATTTCTATTTTTGAACTCAATAAGGGCTATTTTGTGTAGAGCTACTATTTATGGAAAGTTACTATTTTTGGTAATTTTTGTATGTGCTCAGAATGATCTGATTTCTTTCTTGGAGGTTCATTTTGGTCATATAAGTCTGCCAGTAAAGTTTCATTGCCAGATCAAGTGTATATTGGAAGATATTGAAGATTTTCAGTATTGGCAGCAGGGTACAGAAACTTTGAACTCAGTTTTGAAGGCTTTAGAGGCCTCGAATGAGGTTGAAAATTTGGGTGACGGGCGCTTGCATGGGTCAATCCTGTAGAGCACTTTGTGGCATTTCCGAAATGGGGTTATAATAGCCGAGCGGGTCAACGGGTGATGACTTATGGTCTTCGGAAGTTGGGCCACCTGAAATGGCAAAAAATAATTTTCTTCAAAATTTCTGTTCGGGTTTCAAAGGTTATCTTGAGCCGACTATGATGTAATAAAATATAAAATAAAATAATTCTAAGTTTGGCCGGCCTTATTGGCTAAAAATTCTGGAACCTTCCCAGGCGGTGGAAAATTGCCATTATAAGGAAGACTGTGTTATTGTCTTAGGCAGTTCAGAAGAGTTCTGGGTAATAGTTCGAGGCTTTGTCCTACAGAATAGTGTAAGGGAATGCCCATGTGGCTTTGCATATTGTAATTCTGAAAGTTTGTAATTCCACATTTGTGGAGATAATAAGAAGCCAATTTTTCTGTTCTTGCATACTATTGTTGTTGCTTCTCTTTTTTAGTTATGTGTTTGTGGTATTAAGGGGAGCACCCTTCATCATATCGACTCCTCATCAGAACAGGCCATGCAGAAGCTGATAAGGAGAAAGTTGCCCGATACCTTAATGGGTTAAGGCCAAGCATTCAGGAGGAGTTGAATCTGGTTCAAATGAACAGCATTGAGGAGGCATACCAATTTGCCCTAAAAGTAGAGGAAAAGCTGAACAAGAAGTTTGAGAGTAGACAAAACAGAAGAGGTCGTGGTGGATGATCTAGTGGACGGTCATATGGTGGCCGAAATGAAGATCTGAAAAAGAAGGATGAGGCCAGTAGCAGTCAGAATCAGCGTGGAAATAATTCCAATCGCTTCTAGGATCAGAATAATAGAGATCAGAGAGGAAGAGGAAGAGGACAAGGATCTGGAAGAGGAGGCTTCCGTGGAACATGTTTTCACTGTGGAGAAGAAGGTCATAGGGCATTTGAATGTCCTCAGCACCAAGGCAGAATAGACAGAAGAAATGAAGGCCAAGCCAGAGTTGCACATGTAGATGAAGATGCCAGATCATCAAATTCTGAAGATGCTGAAAGAGGAGAAACGTTGATTAACAGAACAGTCCTGTTGAGTGGTGAGAATGAACCTGAGCAAAGGAGGAGCCTGTTTCGCACCAAGTGCAAGTGTGAAGGTAAATGTTGTGATGTGATCATTGATAGTGGGAGCACTGACAATTTGGTGTCAGAAGAGATGGTGACAAAGTTGAAGCTCAAGAGATAGAAACACCCACATCTATATCGGATTGCCTGGGTACAGGATGACCACAAGGTCATGGTCAATTAACAATGCCTAGTGAAGTTCAAGTTCGGTGGGTACCAAGATGAGGTACTATGTGATATCATCTCTATGGATGCATGTCATATATTATTGGGTAGACCGTGGCAGTTTGACAGATGTGCTGTACACGATGGTCGTGCGAATACTTATTCCCTGACAAAGGATGGAGTGCGACATAAGCTAAAGCCATTGAAGGAGACCGAAGAAAAGGTATGTGGTAATGCAAGAATAAAATTTGTTGATGGAAGGAAATTCTTAGATGGTATGAGGCATGAGCATGTATGTTTTGCTTTAATTCCAAAAGCTGGTAAAGAGGAAGTAGAAGATGTTCCTGTAGAAGTTGCAGACTTGTTGAATGAGTTTCAGGATATTGTATCTGATAACGTGCCTGATGGATTACCATAGGTCAGGAAGATCAGTCATCAGATGGACTTGATCCTAGGAGCGAGTTTGCCGAATAAGGCAGCACACAGAATGACACCAGCAGAAAGTGAGGAGTTGAATAGACAAATACATGAACTGTTATAGAAAGGTTTGATCCGTGAGAGTCTGAGTCCCTGTGCTGTACCACCGGTATTAGCACCAAAGAAGAATGGAGAATGGAGGATGTGTACAGATTCTAGGGCAATAAACAAGATCACAATCAAGTACAGGTTTCCATTGCCACGAATGGATGATATTATGGACCGTTTGAGTGGAGCTGTGTATTTCTCAAAGATAGATCTGAAGAGTGGATATCATCAGATTCGGATCAGAGAAGGAGATGAATGGAAGACTGCCTTCAAGATAAAGGAAGGACTGTATGAGTGGTTAGTCATGCCTTTTGGGCTAACCAATGCATCGAGCACTTTCATGCGGCTCATGAACGAGGTTCTGAAAGAATTTCTGGGTAAGTTTGTCATTGTTTACCTAGATGATATTTTGATCTTTAGTAAGACATTGGATGAGCATATGATGCATATTCGTATGGTATTTGAGAAGTTGAGAGAAGAGAAATTGCTGATTAATTTGAAGAAGTGCAGTTTTGTGAAGAAAGAGTTGGTGTATTTGAGATTTGTAGTTTCAGGAGAAGGTCTAAAAATGGACCTAGAGAAGGTACAGGCTATCCTTGAATGGCCTACTCCAAGGAGTGCTACTGAGGTAAGATCTTTTCATGGTCTAGCTAGCTTTTACAGAAAGTTTATCAAAAATTTTAGCAGTATTTGTGGACCCTTGACTGAAATAATGAGAGGGGATAGAAAAGAGTTTAAGTGGACTAAAGGAGCAGAAAAGAGTTTTCAATTATTGAAACAAAAAGTTACAGAACAACCTGTTTTAGCACTTCCAGATTTTAATAAGGTGTTTCAAGTAGATTGTGATGCTAGTGGTACTGCAATAGGAGCTGTTATGAGCCAAGAAGGTAAACCTGTTGCTTATTTCAGTGAGAAATTAAATGATGCCAAGAGAAAATATTCTGTTTATGATCAGGAATTTTATGCTATAGTTCAGGCATCGAAAAAGTGGAGGCACTATCTACTTCCTAAAGAGTTTGTTTTGTATACTGATCATCAAGCTTTGCAATATTTGAATAGTCAAGGAAAATTGAATCAAAGGCATTTGAAATGGGTTGAGTTTTTGCAGAGTTATACATTTGTTTTGAAACACAAGAGTGGAAAATCTAATAGGGTTGCAGATGCTTTTAGCAAAAGGCAACTATTGCTGACAGAAATGCAGATTGAAGTGGTTGGGTTCAAGGAACTCAAGAATTTGTATCCAGAGGATCCTGATTTTGGTGAAGCTTGGAAAGCTTGTACAGAACTTGTTACTCTAGACAGGATGAAATGACTGGATTTTATCATCCAAGATGATATGCTATTTAGAGGGAGTCAGTTGTGCATTCTACGAAGTTCTATGAGGGAGAATCTCATCAAGGAGAAGCATAGCAGAGGATTGGCAGGACATTTTGCTCATGACAAAACCCTTGGTTTGGTTAGTGAGAATTATTATTGGCCACAGTTGCAGCAAGATGTGAAGAAGTTTGTACAGAGTTGCAGAGTATGTCAGATGGCAAAAGGAGTGAAGCAGAATACAGGGTTGTATCAGCCATTATCTGTACCAGAGAAGCCTTGGGAGGATATCAACATGGACTTTGTTCTTGGTTTACCGAGGACACAGCGGGGACATGATTCAATTTTTGTGGTAGTTGATAGATTTTCAAAGATGACACATTTCATTCTCTGCAAGAAGACTAATGATGCTGTTCATGTAGCAGAATTGTTTTTCAGAGAAGTAGTGAGACTTCATGGTTTGCCAAAGACCATAGTTTTAGATCGGGACACTAAGTTTGTTGGATATTTCTGGCATACATTGTGGAAGAAGTTGAAGACAGATTTGAAGTTTAGTTCATCACATCATCCACAGACTGATGGACAGACAGAGGTGGTGAATAGGAGCTTGGGAAATTTGCTGAGATGTTTGGTTGGAGATAAGCCAACAGGATGGGATTTAATTTTATCACAGGTGGAATTTGCATACAATAATTTTGTCAATAAAAGCACTGGTAAATCACCATTCCAGATTGTATATGGAAGTAGTCCAAGAAATGCATCTGAATTGAGGAAGATAGATAAAGGAGAAATAAGTAGTGCCGAAGCTGAAGATTTTGCAGAACACTTGAAGAACATCCATGAGGAGGTGAGGAAGCATATTACCAAGATGAATGCACAGTAGAAGGCTAAGGCAGATGAGAAAAGGAGGTATAAAGAATTTCAAGTTGGTGATGAAGTCATGGTTCATTTGCGGAAGGAGCGGTTTCCAGTTGGTACATATAACAAGCTAAAAATGAAGAAGTTTGGGCCATGTAAGATACTGAAGAAACATGATTCAGGAAATGCATATGAGGTAGAATTGCCTACTGAGATGAATATTTCACCAGTGTTTAACATTTCAGATCTGACAGAGTATCATGAAGAAGGTGTTGAAGATGAGATCACAGCAGCACAGTGGAATATTCCAGCAACTAGTTCAGACACTAAGGAGATCGAAGATATACTGGACAGTCATGTTGGCAGAAGCATAAGGAACAGGACATATGAAGAATATCTGGTCAAGTGGAAAGGATGACCTGTTGAAGATTCATCATGGCTGACAAAGCAGGAGGTTAGCCGTCTTGGTTTTCCTCTACACACCTGAGTCGTGACAGGGTCACTTCTCAAATTACCCTGGGTGTCTGATGCAGGAGCATCCTGGGTGTAAGAGCAATCTTGCATCACCCAAAAATATTTTTGTTTTTGTATTCAATAAGGGCTATTTTGTGCAGAGCTGCTATTTATGGAAAGTTACTATTTTTGGTAATTTTTGTATGTGCTCAGAATGATCTGATTTCTTTCTTGGAGGTTCATTTTGGTCATATAAGTCTGCCAGTAAAGTTTCATTGCCAGATCAAGTGTATATTGGAAGATATTGAAGATTTTTGGTATTGGCAGCAGGGTACAGAAACTTTGAACTCAGTTTTGAAGGCTTTAGAGGCCCCGAATGAGGTCAAAAATTTGGGTGACGGGCGCTTGCATGGGTCAAGCCTGTAGAACACTTCGTGGCATTTCCAAAATGGGGTTATAATAGCCGATCGGGTCAACTGGTGATGACTTATGGTCTTCGGAAGTTCGGCCACCTGAAATGGCGAAAAATAATTTTCTTCAAAATTTTTGTTCGGGTTTCAAAGGTTATCTTGAGCCGATTATGATGTAATAAAATGTAAAATAAAATAATTCTAAGTTTGGTCGGCCTTATTGGCTAAAATTCTGGAACCTTCCCAGGTGGTGGAAAATTGCCTATATAAGGAAGGCTGTATTATTGTCTTAGGCAGTTCAGAATAGTTCTGGGTAGTAGATCTGGGTAATAGTTCGAGGCTTTGTCCTACAGAATATTGTAAGGGAATGCCCATGTGGCTTTGCATGTTGTAATTCTGAAAATTTGTAATTCCACATTTGTGGAGATAATAAGAAGCCAATTTTCTGTTCTTGCATATTGTTGTTGTTTCTCTATTTCTGTTATGCGTTTGTGGTATTAAGGGGAGCACCCTTCATCAAATACTTTAGAATCTTTGGAAGCAAGTGCTACATCAAGAGAGATGAAGAAATTAGCAAGTTTGATGCAAGAAGTGATGAAGGTATTTTTCTTGGTTACTCTACTAAAAGCAAATCTTATAGATATTTTAATCTAAGATTGAATAAGATCATTGAAAGTGCTCATGTTAAGATTGATGAGAAGTTTATGATTCAAAAGAGATACCATGATTATGCACCTATGATTGAAGAAGAACCTAGACCTACTAGTAGTGAAGCAGTTGTTGAAGAAATATTTGATAGCATAGATGTTCTATTCAATTACCCTAAAATAAGTGAAGAAGAAACACAAAAGGTAGATGAAAAAGTCATAGCTAATGATCCTAAATTCACTTCTAGATATCATTCAAAGGAAGAAATCATTAGAGATCATAGCAGAAAAGTCATGACAAGATCAAAAGAAAAGAGTTCCACAAAAAATGAAGAGGTATGTTTACTATCATAGATTGAACCCTTAAGTGTTGAAGATGCATGTAATAATTCAAATTGGCATGAAGAAATGAAAGAAGAGCTAGATCAGATAATTAAGAATGACACATGGGAATTGGTCCCTAGGCCTAGTGATAAGAATGTAATAGGAACAAAATGGATATTCAGAAATAAGATGAATGAAGATGGAACAGTGGTAAGAAACAAATCAAGACTAGTATGTAAAGGATATGCAAAAAGAGAAGGAATTGACTATTCAGATACATTTTCCTCTGTAAGTAGATTGGAAGCCATAAATTTTTTCTAGCTTATGCTACATTCAAGAACTTTAAGGTATACTAGATGGATGTTAAGTTAGCATTCTTGAATGGAGAATTGAAGGAAGAAGTATACATTGAGTAGCTAGAAGGATTTACTTTATCAGACAAACCTGATATGGTATGCAGATTGAAGAAAGCCCTCTATGTACTTAACCAAGCCCCTAGAGCATGGTATGAAAGACTTGATGGTTACTTGACTAAGATTGGATTCAAGAAATGAGCAATAGATTGTAACTTACTCATAAGAGAGACATCTGATGGACTATTGTTAGTTTCTATATTTGTTGATGACATTATATTTGGTGGTAATGATAAGCTTAGTGCAAAATTTGCTAAGGAGATGCAGAGAGAATTTGAAATGAGCATGATTGGTCCTATCAAGTACTTTTTGGGATTGAATGTGCAGCAGATAAACAAAAGTATATTCATAAATCAAACTAAGTATGTGAAAGATATCTTGAAGACATTCAAGATGGATGATTGCAAGCTAGTAAGTACCCCTATGATAATAGGATGCAAGCATTCAAAAGAAGATAATTCACTAGCAGTAGACATAACCTTGTATAAGTCTATCATTGGTAAACTTACATATCTTACTCAAAACAAACCAAACATTTCGAATGCAGTTGGTATTGTTGGAAGATTTGCAGTAGAACCTAAGAAAAGACATGGTAGTAAAAAGAATATATAGATACTTGAATGGAACCTTAGACTATGGTTTATGGTATCCTACTTTAGAGAATGTAAAGCTTCATGTATATACACATGCAGATTGGGTAGGATGCATGGATGATAGAAAGAGTACATCTAGAGGAGCTATATTCCTTGGAGATAGACTTTTTACTTGGACAAGTAAAAATTAGAATGGTATCTCTCAGTCAACAGCAGAAGAAGAGTATGTAGCAGTAGCATTAAATTGTTCTACAATTGTGTGGATCAAGTAAATGATATAATATTTTGGTATTCATATTGACTACCCTAATGTTATTCATTTTGATAACACTAGCACTATCAATATGTCAAATAACCCTATGATGCATGCAAAGACAAAACATATTGAGATAAAATAGCACTTCCTAAGAGAGAAATTAGTAGAGAAAGAAGTAATGGTGGACTATGTGAGTATAAAAGATTAGATAGAAGACATATTCACAAAGCCTTTACCTAAGGATACTTTTGAGTATCTCAGGGAGAAGCTAGGAGTAATTCCCTTCCCTAAATCTGATTAGAGATAGAAAAAGTGCATCCGTCCTCAATGACTGATGAAAGGTTGACTACTCTACCTTAGGAGTAGTACCGGTGCTTAATGTTTTTGGTGCCCTTTGCCATTGATGTCAAGGGGGGAGTATTATATAGTCATGAAAAACATAAAAATAAGGAATATATAGTAATAAAAAACAAGTAGAAAGGGGGAGTTAAAATACAATCATGGGAAGCAGTACAGTTAAGGAAATGGAAAATATTGAAGAATATTGTAGTAGTTGGAGGATACTTCCTTGGGGGAGTTTTGTTGAGGAAATGGAGAATGTTATAAAAGAATTAGATGTTTGGATTGGTGGTGTTTTTCATTCCATATGTTACCATAAATGCCAAAGGGGGAGATTGTTGGATATTTGCCAGCAAGTCAGTGTTGACTGTATATTTTTCATTAATGAAAACATATGGTAAGTAGCATGAATGGAAGCATGATGGAGAGAAACTTGAGCATATGTTGCATGGATATGTTATCATCATGATATCATAGACACAAAGGTTGATTCTAAGTAAAGATAGTAGTAGAGTTGTGTATATCAATGAGTTTTTCTGACAGGTCCTAGGAACATTTCTGTATATGATTTGCAATGCGATTGTAGTAGAGCCTTGTGCATTTATATTTATGTTTTAGACATATGTATGATGTTATGTTCATGGACATAGAGTTAGATATATAGTACAGGTTGAGATATGAAGTCTCTAGTTGATACTAATAATTTCTTGAGTCTACCTGGAAGAGCCGACATTATTTATATGATTACGATAGTTGCACCTATCATCTTGGTATGTGCACTTGGATTTATGTTAAGAATAGAGTTGAGGATGTTTGGTTAAGAGCACGTGAAGTAATTTTGCATGAGGAGAAAGTATTAGTTAATTTGGTGGAGTCGATAATGTGAAGTAATGTGTTCACTCATATTGAGTTTGACAGGTCCCAGTTCGTGTTGCATGCTTAGTAGAGCTAAAAAAGATGTTATTGGAGAGTTTTATTATTTCTCTAATATGATTTCAATGTGGTTCTAACAAGTCAACTTGATTATATCATTTAGAGAAAATATACTTATAGCCAGTCATTTGTGATTGCTAGGTATGGCTAAGAGTTAAAAGATAACAACATAGCAGAGAGCGTGAAGTGTTGAGCCATCAACTGAAAGTTGATGTGACATAGTAGAGATTTTATGCTATTCATTCGAACTGATCAAGATAGCAGGTCTATGTGTAGTTTTCCAAGATCTAGATATAGTGTGTATTTGTTAAACAAAAGGTTGCAACCTTCACCCCTTTGAGCCGTGTGCTCTCGGATAGTGTGTCCTCACCCCTAACAGGGTTAATTGTAAAAGAATCCTAACAGGTTCTGACCCTTAACCATGTCACTATACTTATTCCATTGTAAATATCAACTCTTAATAGGGTTGTAAGATCTTCTAATAGGGATCATAATACACTAGTGCAGTTCTTAGTGGGTGTCAATTTCCACTGGGATTTTTACCTATTTGGGTTTCCCCGTAACCAAAATTGTGGTGTTTTGTTAAGTGTTCTTTCATTATGTTTATGCTTAAAGTTCTTATATACTTAATTGGACAAAGAATTGAATCTTGTAGATAACTGATTCAGCCCCTCTCTCAGTTATCTCTTGGGACTATTCCTAATAGTTATGTGGAGTTGAGTACATGTTTTATATGTTGTTATAATATCATGGTTAAGAGTGCATACACAAATTCATGTATTTGTGGTAGTTATGAGTAATCTAGTGGAAACTATATTCTGATAGTGTTCCTAAGAAGTGGTTTGTGATAATAGGATTATATCTCCTAATAGGAATAGAATCTAGTCAAGAAAAGTTATATAGAGGTTGAAGACATTGTAGAGGCAACTTGGCTGAGTCATCATAGTCAAATTTTGAACATGTGATGATTTATTAAGTTTGTGAGCTAACATTTTTATGTGGTTATGGAAATATTATATAACAGGTGTAGTACCTCACCCCTGGTCTGATTTTATAAATGATATGATTACTTTAGGATGATAGAATATATGTTAGGGAATCATTAAAAATTATGATTTTACTAACCCCATACTTGCATGTGTATGGTTGATGTGTTTGTTTTACATTTCTATTTGACGTTCTTGATGTGGTTGAGGGACGGAGTCATAGTTACTTGCTTGTGAGATCCACATGATTGGCCGATTCCCACCATTGCCTGTTATATCTATATATATGTACATGCTTTTCTTTTATGCAGGTTCATAGGTACTAGGCATCGACTTCCCTGAATTGTCAGGATGAGCGTGCCCTATCACTAATCTCAATGGTAAAAGAGGGGAGATAATATTCAGTTCCAAATCCTAACCTAAGCCAAATATTGTCCTAAAGTAGGGGATAAGATTCTGTGTTTCCACCTTTCTAAACTCGTCCAATTGGCAAGAGTTTATACCTAAGTCCTGAGCATGAATGTGGGTTCTTAGGTCTTTTTGATTCTTTGATTTGTGGCATTTGGGTGTTTTCTATTTTTAGATCATTCTATTTTTAGCTGTGGCATAGTATTTAAATGATAATTAAATAAATGTATTTATTTAGTTTAATTATTATTTATATTATATAGTTGATGCATAAATTAATTAGAAATTAATTATATGCTAATTTGAGTGTAGTTGAATTATTTAATTAATGTGAATTAATTAAATATCCTCACTTTTGATTTATTTAAAATCATGAATTAACCTTTATTTAATTAAAATATATTTATTAAATTGAAAGTTATTTTGGCATGTGTTATTTATGTCAACTAAATGTTCTTATTATTTATTATTTAAATGCATTATGTTGCACATTCATAATTGAATAAAATTGAATTAAGGATTCAAGTGAAGTTTGGTTATGTGCTTTCAACAAAAGTCAAAGTGAAGAGGAGACTTCAGTTCAACTGAGTTTGAACTATGAACTAAAGTTCATCTTCATGCAAAGCTCTTTTGGAGTTGAGTTTGAATTCATGCATGAGAAAGGAAGTTTCTTTAAATATTGGGGGTTTTGGCCATTATTCGATTACATAGGTTTTGGAGGAGGAATTTTGGAGACAGATTTGGGACAGATTTGGGAGAATTCTTTGAAAAGCTTGGATTCTATTTTCTTCATTCTGGACATCATCGAATCTGTATAATTTTGATTTGAGGTAGGTTTTGATTTTATCATGGTTATTCTATTTAGGATCTTTATAGGAAATTGTAAAAAGTGTCTTCCTCGTGCTTGCTAGTTTTGATTGTTTGAGTAGCATAGCATTGTGGTTATCAATTGCATGTTATTTATGAAAGATATATTCAGTTGCATGTTATTTATGAAAGATATTTTTAGTTGCATGTTATTTAATGAAGATATATTTAGTTGCATGTTATTTAATGAAGATATATTCAATTGCATGTTATTTATGAAAGATATATTCAATTGCATGTTATTTATGAAAGATATTTTCAGTTGCATATTATTTAATGAAGATATATTCAGTTGCATGTTATTTATGAAAGATATATTCAGTTGCATGTTATTTAGAAAAGATATTTTTAGTTGCATGTTATTTAATGAAGATATATTTAGTTGCATGTTATTTAATAAAGATATATTCAGTTGCATGTTATTTATGAAAGATATATTTAGTTGCATGTTATTTAGGAAAGATATATTTAGTACATGTTATTTAAGGAAGATATATTCAGTTGCATGTTCAGTTGCTTGTAGTGGTATTCTATTTTTAGAAAATTCTATTTTTAGAAATTCTATTTTTAGAAATAAATAAAATTTGTACATGAGAATTCTTTTAGAATAAGAAAAATAAGAAGAACAATAATGCTATATAATTAAATATTATTTTTATGAGATTTTCATAATGATGTGTTTATTATTGGAGTGTTTGGTTTCTTTTCATGATTATTGGTATGGGTAGCATTAATTTAGCTTTTAGGAGATGTAATCCCAGAGGTGGGGTTTTAGATGTTTAATTTATCTTGTTTGGTTGTCGTGCATATTCTGTTGTGTTGGTGAACTTGTTTTATTATGTATCTAGTTTTGCATGTTTATGGTCTTGCATGTGGAATCTAGTTGTAGAGATTCATGAGTTGTGATAATTTAGAGTTCTTAATGTTCATGTGAAACCCTAGAGTAGGTCATCTAAGTGTATATCAGGAAGTGGCTTGTGAATTGGTACCAGAGCCCAGAAGTGGCTACCAGGAGATCCCATTACAAGTAGTTTAATAAGTGATAATTAATAAACATTGGGAATCTAAAATGAACCTAATAAGATATTGTGTGCCTTGCCCATGCCTAAGTTCCTGATTGAGTTTGACTAGGATGGGAGTTGAGATGATGCTTGCCACCTATATGGACTAGATATGGCATAGGTAGTACCTTGTCTACATGAGAGGTTACTATAACCACATAGAGTCACTAGGGTGCCGGGTTCTGAAGGGACTACCAGGATAACCCTAGAGTTGGCTTATGTGATGACACTTCTTGTATGCATCTTAGGTTTCCTACGTGTATTGGATGCCTATGGTTGAGTATGTTATACCTTGTTGTACTATTTTACCTTTGAGTTAGAAGCTTTTAGGACCACCTTCCTTGGTTGTTGTTGTTGTTTGTCATCCAAGTGGGATCTAATGTTAGCTTCTCAGCATGGTGGGAGTGGACTGTTTAGGTTCACAAGGTTGGGTGGTAGTGATTCTTTTACCATTTGAGATTCTGATGTTTGTGCACCAAGGTTGAATGATCCATGTTGTAGTTGTTCTTTCTTTTTCTTCTTTCTTCTTATGATCTTGTATCATTGTATCAGATATTCAGAGTTATCATGTTGTATTTCTTTTCAGTTATTGTATTTCATACCCTGCGACTTGTGCAGTGGATGCTAATTATTATGGGTACCTTAAGGTACCAATTGTATTTATGTTATTAAGTTTATGATGTTGTATTTATCTTTTAGATGTAATCTTGGGATTCATATCTTTATCTTATATTAATTAATTAACTCTTTTGTAATCTACGTCAAAGAACCCTTGAGAGTTGTAACCTATGTTAGTTGTTTATTTCTGTGCTTTGCTTCTGCATTTTGAAACTTTGATGTTTTTGATTGTTAATTTTTTTATAAAAATTATTCTACAAACTTAGTCGCATGTTTAGGTTAAGTTCTTTTGGGTTCCCTAGTGGGGCATTACACTAGGTAATTATTTTGTAATTGGTTAAGCTTAATTCACTGACTCAATTATGAAATATTGTGCATGTAATAAAGGAAGGATTTTTTTCCTTGATTGAATATAGAGATGTGATGAATGAAAAAGTGAAATAATATGTATAAGTGATCTAAGGGATTGATATGTGGTGCAAAGTGAGAAGATCTAGTATTGAGGTCTGGTGAAGCATTTGGTACGGTTTTGGCATAGTTAGAGAGGAGAAGAAAATTTGTTGAGATCAGTAATTCTTGGTATTATTCTCTTTAGATAATACAAAGATCAATTGGACAATGTGTTTAGTGATCTTTCCCTTGAAGCTATTTGGACAGTGAGTCCTTTTATCTTCCTTAACTCCTAACAAGGTTAGAATCTTCTCATAGGGATTCAAAGTCTCCTAATAGGGAATGATATGTATTGAATGTATTTCATAAGACTCCTAATAGATTCCATCCTCTCACATGGAATTTTCATATTAGTACATCTTTTGTGGGTACCATCCCCACCAGGGTTTACTCTTTGATCAAGAGGTTCCCTAGTTAACAAATCTCATGTCATTGTGTATGATTATCTTTCTATGGTTTTTGTTTATGTTGATTACATTTTTAAGATATAATAAGGTTAATAAGGATTTTTTTTATCAGATAACTAATTCACCCCCCACCCCCCCTGTCTCAGTTGTCTTGGTGGAATTTACTTTCTAACAATTGGTATCAGAGTGGTAGGTCCTTGAAAGAAAATTTTTATAGCTTACATAGATCCATGGTGAGTCACTTCAAAAAAGAAAGTCCTAAGTTTGATGGAGTTAACTATGATAGCTGGAAAGAAAAGATGAAGACACATTTTCTATGTTTAGGATTAGGATATTGGTTGAGTATAAAGAATGGGAAATGTATCATTGAAGAAGAAAAGATTGAGGATTGTACTGAGAAAAAAAGAGATCTATTCATGTGTAACATACTTGCTAGAGAAGAACTTTTTTAAGCTCTTCTTGAGAATGAAAATAGTCAGGTAAAAACTCTAAAGGCATCTCATGAAATTTGGTTTGCTTTGGAATCTACTTTTGAAGGTGATAAACATGCTAAGAGAATCAAATTACAAAATTGGATATATTTATTTCAAGAGGTTAAAATGATGGAAGATGAATATGTTAGAAGCTATATTGGTAGAATATCAGAGATTGTTGCAGGTATCAAAGCTTGTGAAGGAAATAAGAATGAAGATGAAGTCATTTGGAAGATCTTGAAAACTTTGACCCCAATGTTTAAGAAGACAAGGCAGATGATTGAACAAGTCATACCTTGTACTGAAAAATTTACTAGAGAGACTCTACTTGGAAGATTGGAAGCAACAGAGATAAGTTTGAGACAATCTAGAGATTTTTCCAAAATCGAAACTACATTCAATACACTTAGTGTTCACCCTAGTTTTTCAAGAAGTGAAAGTGTTAGTGGAGATTATGCCAATAGTAGTAGATATAAGTGTTGGATATTGCTAATGCATGGGTGGTGATTGAGACATGTAATATTTTTAATCACTACGTTACTAAATGGGCAATCATACTATTTTCATTTATGTTTTGTCACTGATGTCAACATATGCTTTTATGAAGGAACCAGACTGGTAATCATAATTTATGGTTAGTGTACAAATGTTACAGATGCTACGAAGCTAGATGAGATTTTAGGTGGATGTTGTGATCTTATATTTATGATCACATTATTAAGTATTTCATATTAAGAGAGTTACAGTTGTTTTGGTAAAGACTAGTCACTAGACTGTGACAATGAGAATTGACAGAGTTAGTCTCTGAGTTTTTTATATATCTCTTAGAGGGATTGGATTCAAGGTATGCAAACTTGAATAATTATGGAAGAGGTACTGACACATGTTCATTGGTCAACACAAGGTATGAAGTGATTGGTGAGGTCATTTGTGGCATGTGCTCTAGAGATGGCTTATTCTGAAGCTGACTTAGGGAATGAAGCTTGTGTTTTGATTGGAAAGCATAAAACAAGGATGTCGGTCCTTAATTGTTATAATGTAATCACTGTAAACTTGTTTTAGATACTGTGTGTATCTTAGCAAGGGTTTATGTAATTGTTTGTAATTAGGAAAGCCTTATGGGCCGACCTAATCTTGGTAAAATGTAATAAGGTATAAATGAAAGGTCTTTTCTTTTGAAAAAGACATGGATGGAATATATGTGATATTGAGAGGTTGTGAAAGCTATGAGCCTATGTCTATTGCATGTAGAGCATAGGTTTACTAGTGGACTTCATTGGAACTAATCAAGCAAAGATATTTGTTGGAAAATAGTTCAAAAGATCATGTATTTCTTTATATACACTTGTTGCAAACTAGTGAGTTCTAAAGGTGGATTTAACCTTCTTTGGGTAGTGAGCCTTGTGCAATGAGTCCTCTATTATTCTTGACTCCTAATAGGGTCTTTCCTCTAACAAGGACTATGTACTATAATATTTCAATAAGCTCCTAATAGGGCTCTATCTTCTAACAAGGATTACTATACTTCAGTACATCATTAGTGGGTGCTAATTCCCACAGGGTTTTTTACCTTTAACAAGGTTTCCCTGTAACCAAAATATTATGTTATTGTGTTGGCATTCATTGTGTTCATTGGATCTGATATTGTTGAGCTTAAAGTTTAAAGTTTAATATTCTATCATATAATTGATTCACCCCCCCTCTTAGTTGTATTGTGGACTATTATTCCTAACAATTGGTATCAGAGCTTGTGGTTCTCAGAGAGAAAGCTTAATAGCTTGAGGTGATCTTGGAGATGACATTCTATAGGAAGGAAATTCCTAAGTTTGATCTTAAAAACTTTGACAATTAGAAAAACAAGATGCAAACACATCTGCTATGTATGGGCATAGACTACTAGATGATTATAAAGAAGAAAGAATCTCTGTAGGCTGAGAATGACTTGGAAATAGCCGATGAGGATGAAAAGAAGTTATTTTCAAGCAACATGGTTGCAAGAGAAGCATTGATCAATGCACTATTTGAGGGTGAGTTTATTGAATTTAAAGATCTAGATTTGTTACATGATATTTGGAATAGACTAGAGGCACTCTATGAAGGAGACAAGTATACCAAACAAGTGAAATTGCAAAATTGGAGACAAAGATGGAGAAGCTGCAAATGAATGAAGATGAAATCATTAGGGCCTATGTTCAAAGGGTTAAAGAAGCTATAGTTGGAATCAAAAATTGTGGAGGCACTTATGATGAAGATGAATTCATTGCAAAGATTCTTAGATCTTTAACCCCTACTTACAAATCCAAGGTAATGTCAATTCAAGAAACTATACCCCTGACTCCAAAATTTAGCAAAGAGATGTTGATTGCAAATTTAACTACCTTTGAAGTTGTAGAATTAGGAGAAGCTGCACGGAAAGTTGAATCTTCATTTAGGGCATCTGCACACAAGAAAGTATCTGCACTTCTGAGCACAAGCAAAGAAGACTTGAAAGAAGAGCTTGGTGAGTATGCTGAGGAATGGGAGAAGAAAATAAAATGGAATAACTTGTTGCACTAATTTCTAGAAGAGAGAAAAGAAGTAAGGGAAAATTTGAAGTAAAATTACCTTTGAAATGTTTTTCATGCAATAAGATAGGTCATTTTGCATCTAGATGTCCTACAAGAGTTCTTAAGTAGAAACCTGATTATGAAAAGATTAGAAGAGACAAAGAATGTTATTATTCTAGTGAAGGAATTTCTGATGATGATTTAGATGATAAAGAGATTGGATTTGTTGATATTAAAGATGAACCTGATCATGAAGAAAAAGCCTTAGTATCTCATGTTGACAAGAAAACTAAACAGTGGATGTTCTCATCACATGACTGGTGATAAGAACAAGTTTGTTAAATTAGTAAATTATGATGGAGGTGTTTTAAGGTTTGGAGACAATCTCCCAAAGTCCATTATAGGAGTTGGATCCATCACTATGGATGGAAAGGATAATACAAACAATGTACTACTTGTTAAAGGACTAAAACACAATTGGTTGAGTGTTGGACAGTTAATGGATAAAAACTTTTAGTTAATTTTTGTTAATGGTAAATGTTTTATCATAAGCAAGGAAGGAAAACTGATTGCTACCAGTTCAAGATCTAGAGGAATGTATTTGAACTAAACACATTTGGAGTCTCTTATTTTGTTGTGAAGGTAGATGATAGTTAGTTATGGCATAGAATATTTTGTCATGTTAACTTTGATAACATTGTAAAGGAAATTATGGCTAATGCAGTAAGAGATCTACCAAAGATTGTGAAACCTTCTAACACTATATGCAGAGAATGTGTTATGGGAAAGCAAACTAAAAGCAGTCATAAAAACAAAACATTTACATCAAAAGGAAAGTTGGATTAGGTACATATAGATCTATGTGGGCCTAAAAGAACAAATTCATACTATGGTGAAAAGTATTTTATACTCTTTGTTGATGAATTTTCTAGAATGATGTGGGTTACTTATTTGAGAGAGAAATCAAAAGCATTTGACAAATTCAAGTTGTTTAAAGAAAAAGTAGAGAATGAATCAGGACTGAAAATCAAGTGTTCAAGATTAGAAAGAGGTGGAGAGTTTACATCATATTTATTTAATTCATACTATGAAGAGCACGCGATAAAAATACAAACATCTTCTCCTAGGACTCCACAACAGAATGGGATAGCAGAGCGAAGAAACATAACTATACTTGATGCTACTAGGACAATGTTGATTGAAGGAAATGTATCTCATGTACATTGGAGAGACGTTATTGGAACAAGAGTGTACACATTAAATAGAATTCAAATCAAAGATGACACAAGTAAGACTCCCTATGAACTATGGTTTGATCATACTCCTACTGTAAAATATTTCAGAATTTTGTGTAGAAAATGTTATATGAAGAGGGATGATGAGATAGGGAAATTTGATGCTAGAAGTGATGAAGGTATCTTCCTTTGTTACTTTGTTAAAAGAAAGGCATACAAATGTTTCAATTTGAGATTAAGGAAGATGGGTGAAAGTAACAATGTAAGAATAGATGAGAAATTTCATATACAAGAAAGAATGTATGACATCAATCAGATATTAGAAGTGAAAGAAACCACTACTGTTTCCGAAGAAGAAGAACTTTTTGAGGAAGAAAGTGAAAAAGAGGCCTGTGATGATACAAGAAAGACTACTGAAACTCCTAAAACTCCAAGATATGTAAAAAATAACCATCCTAAAAATCAAATTATTGGCAATACCAGTTAGGGAGTGCTAACTAGATCTAAAGCTAGAGAAGAAATTTGTTTGATTTCTCAAGTTGAGCCAAAAACTACAGATGAAGCCTTTAAAGATGAATCTTGGATAAATTCCATCAAAGAAGAATTGGATCAGATAAAGAAAAATAATACTTGGGAATTGGTTCCAAGACCAAAAAATAAAAATGTTATAGGCACAAAATGGGTCTTTAGAAATAAAATGGATGAAGAAGGAACAATTGTAAGGAACTAAGAAAGACTAGTGTGTAAGGGATACTCACAGCAAGAAGGCATAGACTTTGAAGAAATATTTTCTCCTATTGCTAGAATAGAGGTAGTAAGATTATTCCTATCTTATGTTGTACACAAAAACTTCAAAGTATATCAGATGGATGTTAAATCTACATTTCTGAATGGAGATCTTGAAGAAGAAGTATACATAGAACAACCAGATGGATTTCCTCTATGCGAAGACAAAGACATGGTGTGCAAATTGAAGAAAGCCCTGTATGGGTTGAAGCAAGCTCCTAGGGATTGGTATGCAAGGTTGGACAAGTATCTACTTGGACTTGGATTCATAAAAGGTAATGTGGATAGTAATTTGTATTTAAGAACTACTGAAGATGGAATCTTGATAATAGAAGTATTTGTGGATGATATTATCTTTGCAGGTAATGATGATCTATGTAAGAAGTTTGCTAATGAAATGGAAAGTGAATTTGAGATGTCCATGATAGGTGAAATGAAATTCTTCCTTGGACTACAAATAACTCAAAATGAGAATGGTATTTTCATTTCTTAGACCAAGTATCTCAAAGAATTACTTTAGAAATTTGGTATGGAAGATTGTAAACTAGTAGGAACACCTATGGCGACTGGAAACAAGATAACAATTGATGATTAATCAAAATGTGTTTTTCAAACTTTGTATAGATCAATGGTTGGAGGGCTACAATATCTAACTCATACCAGACCAGATATTGCTAATGTTGTTGGAATTGTGGCTAGATATCAGGTAGAACCTAAAGAGACACATCTAGCTACTATGAAAAGGATACTGAGGTATCTCAGAGGAACCATAGACTATGGTTTATGGTATGACAAGAATGATAGCTTTGAACTTCATGCCTATACTGATGTTGATTAGGCAAGAAATATTGATGATAGAAAAAGTACAAGTGGTGGTGCATTTTTCCTTGGGAAAAATTTGTTTTCTTGGCTAAGTAAGAAACAACATTGTATAACACAATCTATTGCTAAATCAGAGTATGTTTCTGCTGCTATAAACTGCACTTAGATTATTTGGATGAAAAAAATGTTGATAGACATTGGAATAACTTTTGAAGAGCCTGTGGTTATTCATAGTGACAACACTAGTACAGTAAACATGTCAAAGAACCCGGTGATGCATTCCAAAACTAAACATATTTCAATCAAGTATCACTTCTTGAGAGACAAGGTGGGACAAAAAGAAATCAAATTAGAATATATCATTACAAAAGAGTAGATTGCAAACATCTTCACAAATCCACTACCAAAAGATAACTTTGAATATCTTAGAGGTATGCTAGGGGTTCAAGCCCCTCCTAGTCAAAAGTAAATGATGCAAAGATGCATCGGTCCAGAAGTGTTCAAAGCCTCATCATTTTTTGGACTGGATGTAGGGATCTACTCCTTAGGGGGAGTGATCATGGAAGAAATTTTATATGTGAAGGTAGTTTAAGGCTTATGACACCCTTTTCCATTATTGTCAAAGGGGGAGTGTTGCTATGAGAAAATCTCTACTATTTGGGGAGATTATTCAATTGAAGGACTTTGGATTGATATAAATTTGGGATAAGATTTTCCCATATGTTGACATCAATGCCAAAGGGGGAGATTGTTGGATATTGTTAATGCATTGGTGGTGATTGAGTCATGTAATATGTTTAATCTCTACATTACTGCATGGGAAATCATATTGTTGTCATTTGTGTTTTTTCACTGATGTCAACATATGCTTTTATGAAGGAACCAGACTAGTAATCACAGTGTACGATTAGTGTATGGATGTTTCAGATGCTACGAAGCTAGATAAGAGTTCAGGTGGATGTTGCGATCTTATATGTATGATCACATCATTAAGTATTTCATATTAAGAGAGTTACAACTATTTTGGTAAAGACTGGTCACTGGACTGTGATAGTGAGAATTGACAAAGTTAGTCTCTAAGTTTTTTATATATCTCTCAGAGGGATTGGATTCAAGGTATGTGAACTTGAAGGATGATGAAAGAGGTACTGACAAATTTTCATTGGTCAACGTTTTGGTAGTATTCTCTATTTTTCCTGTCCCCCACTAAAATTTTGAAGTTTTTTGTTTCTTCCTAGTTTTTGTGTTGAATCCCTTTGCATAGTTTTTCATTTCTTTAGGGTTCAAGTTTGGTCAAAATTGCAAAAAACCCTAAGTGCTAGGGTAAAATCCCTTCCTATGCCTTCAAAATTCCAAAAAACCCTAGTTTTCCCTGGCCTTGTTCTATCTCTGCATTAATTTTTCAGGCCACTTAATTGATTTATAAAGCATGTTCTTTATTTTTATCACCCACGGGGTCATGTTTTCATATCTTTTTATCCTAGGCCAGTCCCTGTTTAATTTTTCCCTAAGTCTACCTACTTGGCACTTTAATTTTTCCTAAGTCCCGATGGCCTTTCTTTTCCCTAGGCCTATTCTTCTGTCATAATTCAATCAGATGATTGGTGTATCTTCTCATAGAGTCTCTCTCCTCTATGAGATCTTATGACAACCATTGATCTCTCTTTACAATGCAACATTTCAAATGGAGCAGGTATACTACCAGGTAAGCACAGGTGGTGGTTCCTCATTGGTCGAGGCACTGATGATTTGGAAAGTGTCAATGGGACCTGGTTTTTGACATGTCCTTGAGGGTCCTAACATCTATAGAAGATCTACAGTTAGCATAAGTTCTCATGGGATTTGTCAAAGCTATGAGATCTTATGCCAGCCGTCAATTTTACCTTTTTCTCAGGTGATAAACAAAGGGTGGGTCCTCTGACAGTTAGAGCTAACATGCACATTTTTCATTAGCAAAAGTGATGAAGATGCAGTGGGACCATGTTTCTAGGTGTGCTGATTTGTATTGTTTTGATTGGTCAGCCGGTCGATGACTGGGATGTGTCAGTGGGCCTGAATCTTTTAAGAGGATGGTAGATTCATAATCTATGATTGTCTTATGTTTGCATAGAATCTTTCTAGTTTATGCAAACTTAAGATGACTATTTGATTAAAGGATTATATTCAGTGGGTCTAGTGTACTATGCGACACTAATGTGCTCACTTTTCATTGGTTGTTGACTACTAGCATGGCCGAGGACTTTTCAAGGGTCTTGTGACTATTATGAGATTAATGTGAACCACCTGATTTGTTGGAAAATAACTAGATCGATGATCACATTTTAAACTGGAGCTTGTAGCTATTTTATTTCAAATTCAAATATTTTTGCAGGGTTAGGAGATAGTGCACCGAAAGAGCCATAATGCAAGACCATTTTTTGTCATTTCCAGCTTGGTTATAGGTGAGAATTTATGAAGATGATCTTGGTAGTTGTTCTAGCATGATATTGTGTACTTGGAGCCTCTACTGAGGAAGGATTGATAGGTGGGTCAC
This sequence comes from Chamaecyparis obtusa, assembly GCA_027943335.1. Classification (NCBI taxonomy): domain Eukaryota; kingdom Viridiplantae; phylum Streptophyta; class Pinopsida; order Cupressales; family Cupressaceae; genus Chamaecyparis; species Chamaecyparis obtusa. The sequence continues at coordinate 49,183 of BSBK01005659.1, forward strand.
ACATTTCTTTGCTACAGCTGGAATTAACAAGGCTTTTGTGGTGATTTGTTGTTCTTGGAGTTGGTACATGGTTAGATCAATTACAAATTTTGATGATTATTTTTTGATCTCACCAACCATGCACTTGGAGCCTGTCTTGTCTTCATTCATTGTTTGTTTGAGTTAGGTGATTTTGAATTGTTGCTTTGAATGATCATCAGTGGCTTGTTGCAATCCTTGAGATAAAAGGATTTTTCATGATCATTCAAAGGCATTGGGAGTTAGGTGTTTAGAACCTCTTTCTTGGTGAACCCTATTCTCGGTCAGGGTTGTAATAATTTTGCTTCAGTGCTTGTTAATGAGAGATAAAAGTTGCAGGTCTAAGCCATAGTTTGCAAGCATGATTTGTTGTGACTGATTGTATGCATAGAAAGGACTCATCATACTTAATACAAATATATGATTCTTCTCTCTCCTCTATGTCAAGTCATGTAGGCTTCAAGCTTTCTAGTTTGTTACATATTATTCTATGTATGTATCTTCATTCTTGAGTTCTGATCTAGGATTGGATTAAATAATTCTCTAGACGGGGTGTGAGTTTACCCTTGTCTACATAAGGATTCTTTGTAAGTAGTAAGGATTGTGGTAAAAGTATTTATGGCTATGAATCTCAGATATTCTCTAATTTGTGTATCTTTTATGTCTAAGAAATCTTGCCCAATGGATGAGGCACTGGCCTAGATGAATAAATCTTTTGTTAACATACATTGATTGAGGTTATTACAATCCAAATCTTAAAATCAAGAACCATTTTAAATTTTAAATCTTTGGTTGTGTAGTTTTGTTACCCCATAGTAATGGAGATGCAATGAATGTAAGGTTGGCATTTAGTACTTTCTTTCTATCATCTGTTATATAAACCTAGACTTTGGTGTGTAAGGTATAGTTTTCAATGGGTTAGGTGCACCTACCTTGGTTTTGTAGAGCCAGAAGTAAAGAGGGCAGTCTTGTCCCTATAGTTGGTCCAATTACCCTAAGATCCTTTTACATTTTGGAACTAACCACTCCTAAAATCTATCTGAGGGTATATTGGTAGCCTAAGAGCATAAGCTATTTTGAAACACCAACAAGATGGTGACTCTGCTGGGGAGATGTCAACACAAGTCTATAATAAATAGTAGGTCATCATTGGAAACACAGGGTTATTCTTGCCCCTTGTCCTGTCAAGCTCATTAGGATACTTGTTAGTGAGGAAATAGTGTTTTAATATTCCCAATATACTTGGGTGGTGACTCAAACATCTCTGTAGTAGTGCTAGTCAGCAGATTATTTATAAGATGAGTTATAGAGGTACTAGGTCTTAGAGAAAGGAGCATCTTGAAGATAGATTGGAAGAAGGTCTTCCAAGCACTTCTAGGCCTAGTCAGACAAGGGAGGGAAGAAAAAAGAAAAATATGTCTCATACTTGGAAACATAAAGAGGATACAAGACAAGAAAATCAAATCAAACCTAGTCAAGAAGAAAATGTCTCAGAATATGAAGAGGCTATTGATTTGGGGTTGAACTAGTATGAGGATGACTTACAAGTGGGAGATGTTGAATCTAAGACTACTCTACCAGAATTAGAAGAAATTTCTGAAGAAGTTTATGAGTTGGAAAGAAAAGTCCAAGAACAAATTGCTATCAGACAATGAAGAGAAAAACATAAAGAGGACAAAGTAAGACGAACCATGATAAGGGTTGAATAGTTAAAGAGGTAGTTCTTAGATTTGGAGGCAATTAATTATGTCCCAGAGCCTAAAAGAACAAAGGAATAGCTTGTTGTGCAGAAGGTGTATGAGATAACTAGACCTAGAGATAAAGGCAAACAAAGAGTTGTTGGAGTTACAATCAATGAACATGTTAATGATGAGGATCCTTTAGATCAGGAGTTGATATTAGATGCAGATCTTGAGAAGGCTAGAAAGGAGAAAGAAATATGGGCCAAAGAACTTGAGAAAGTAGAATTGGAGGCTATTGCTATAGAAATGAGGAAGAAGATTGAGTTTCTCAAGCATACTTCAGGACCTTCAAATGTTGTTGTTTCTTCTTTGGGACAAGGTGGAAATCATGGTAACCTTGCAAGTCAAACAAAAGACATCCCATCACCAGGCATTGCTAAAATTTCTACTATTTCAAACACAAGGACATCTACATCTCAAGGAGTGGATCCACCTCAAGGAGGTCTTGTTCATGAAAGGTACAAACAACTTATCTTTTTTGGTATTCCTGGTTATCCTAATGTAATTCCTGATGAAATTAGAAAGAAGCTTCCTAAATTTGCTAGAAACAATGTCATCACATGTGAGGAACATATAAAGAACTTTATTGATGTAATAGATGATTATAATATTGAGCCTAATGATGTTGTAATGAAGTTATTTGTACAATCTCTGACCAAAGATGCTAGGGACTAGTTTAGAGGATTGCCCCATGCCAGTATAGGGTCTTGGAATGAATTTAAGAATTGTTTCAGGGAACATTATGGTGATAAAACAAATGAGGGTTTTATTTTGAATGAATTCAATAACATAAAGAAAAATTAGAATGAAGATGTTCTTGAATTTAATATAAGTTTCCAAAAAGCTATGCATAGGCTCCTACAAGTTATCAGATTAGATGATAGGGTGTGTCTTGTGACATACTTAAATGCTTTTGATGCAAAGATGGGGTATCTTTTAAGGGATAAGAACCCTAGAAATATTAGGGAGGCTTACAAGTTGGCTATTAACATAGAGATTAATAGAAGAATATCAAGAAAATTGGGGAGAAGAGATGATTGTAGGCCTGAAGTACAAAATAAGAAAGAGATGGGAAGGTCTGCAAACTTTAAACCCAAAGAGGAGGATAATCTAAAATAGATTCTAAATGTTTTAGAGGTTCTGAGGCCTGACGAAAAAAGAAACAATAGGGTTGTTAGTAATGACTGGTCAACTTGTAATAATTTTAGCAGGTAGCCAAAAATGCAAAATTACCCATACAATACTCAGTGGAAAGATGGCAAGCCCATTTTTCCAGCTAAGAGGGATAGGCCTAATGATAGGATTCCTAATCCTTTGCAGAGAAATTTAGTTAATATGAGTGATGATATCCCATGGTGTGCTACTTGTCAATCTCCTCATAGTCCAGAATACTATGTTATTGCCTTGAATCTATCTGAGAACCAGGAACGAAATGAGCAATATGATAAGAATGGTTGTGCAATGACTTCTTCACATGCATGGGATGAGGTTGACTCCATAGATGAGATTGGGAATCAAGATGTTGTTAGCTCTCAAGCTAGAAGTGAGGTTTTCCATCAGCAAGTTTTCTATGATGAAGAGGAGGAATAATTTGATGATGTTGGATGTGGTGTAGTGAAATGGGAGGAGCATGTTTCCTTAAGGTGACCTTTTGATGAGGAAATTGCTCAAATCACTGCAGACATGGTCACTCAAGCCAAGAGCAATTACAATTTGAGAAACAAGATAGTTGGAAATACAATTGGTAAGCCAGGTAGCATGTTTATCAAGAGATCAGAAAGGAGTACACAACAGCCTGAGGAAAAGGGGAAAGGTGTTGATGTTGTTAGTCAGGTGAAAATAAAAAAGAAGATTGGGCCTATTGCAATACCTAAGGGTAAAGCAAGGACATTAGAAGTAGTTGTTCCCATACCCTAGAAGGGAGATGAGTCTCTACACAAAGATAAATCTGACTTGATTGTCTGAATAGAGGATAAAGATGTCACTATTTTTAAGGGGGACATGGATGACCAAAAGTATGTTCCCATTGATATGACTAAATTGATTTCACAAATGACTATCAAAGTTCCACTTTTGGAAATGATGAGGATAGAAGAGCATAAGGTGAAGGATTTGGATTGGGTAAATGGTGCCTCTTTTACAAAAGTCCAAGGGATGAGTAGAAGTGATAAGCATGTGGCTTCTTTAGATGACAGACCTGATAGTAAAAATGAAGAAATCATCTCTAGATTCCTCAGATATATTTGGATGCAAATGTTGCAAATATGGCATCAGGGATAGCTGATCCTTTCTTCTTGTCTCTTATGATAAATGGAAAATTATTGAAGAACTGCATGATTGATTCTGGGGCATCAAATACTGTCATGCCTATAGAGATCATGAAGTCACTGGGACTGAAAGTTGATACACCTCATGGAAGATGCCAAGCTATGGACTCAAGAGAGGTGCCGGTTATTGGTACCATTAAGGCTTTTCCTTATAAATTAGTAGCATTCCCTAATAAGCAGCTAACTATGAGTGTTCTAGTGGTTGATATCCCTCCACAGTATGTGCTGCTATTATCTAGGAGATGGAGTGCTTCTATGGGAGGAAGTATCCATTATGACTTATCTTTTGCTACTTTTAACATTGGAGGAGAAAGTGTGAAGGTGTCAAGGGAAACTATAACTCCACATATGATTGAGGAGAATGAAGATGATAACATGAATTGTTTTGTGGACACTGACATTGGTTCTTTCCAAGTTCAGGAGAAAGGGGTGCAAGAAAAGGTCAAGCCTATCTTTCTGGTTGATGATGAGGATAACATGGTAGAAGGAAATGTCTTATGGACTTTATATTTTGATGGATAAAGTTCAAAGGAAGGTGCTAGAGTAGGAGTGGTATTGATATCCCCAAATGGTAAAACTTTTAAGTTTTCTTTCACTCTCTTGTTTCCTTGCACAAATAATGTTGCTGAATATGAGGCCTTACTGATTGGTTTGAGACTAGCATCAAGACATGGGATTAAACATCTTAGGGTGATTGGTGATTCTAAGTTAGTAATCTCTCAGATTAGATCAAAGTATGCATCAAAGAATCAAAGACTGAAATAATATAGAAATACTGTTTGGGATGAAATTGAAGGTTTCAGTGCTTCTGGTATTGATTGGGTGGATAGAAGCCAAAATAGGATGGCTGATTTATTGGCAAACATAGCATTAAGGCTAGAGGATATCACTTTTGCAGGGATATCCAAAATTGAGTTTAAGTCTAGGCCTTCTATCCTAACAATGTTGAAAATTGGCAAGTATTTTTTGATGATCAGGATATACTAAGATTCTTGCAGTGTGAGTCTCACTTTGGTGGTCAGGAGATGGATTTCAGCACTTATGTTGACATTGGAAATGGGAAAGAAAATGTTCTTGGGAAACATGTTTTGCAATTGAAGTCAAATAGGGTCCCAAGGGGATTGGTTGCTCTTGAGAGGGCATTTGATAATAAAGAAAGGGCTTGTTTTACTAAATTTGTTGATAAGATCAATGATTTGGAGGAAATAAATCTAGGAACAAGTCAAGTACCCAAAAATGTTTATATAGGTAGGTGTTTGTCCCCAAGAACTAGAAAAATTTTGATTGACCTTCTCAAAAAATTTAGACATGTTTTTGCATGGTCTTATGATGATTTGAAAGCCTATAGAGAAGATCTGTTCCAACATGAGATACCACTGAAAGAAGGCACCAAACCTTTTAGGAAAAAATTTAGACCTGTGAATCCTACCTTGGCACCAAAAATGCAAGATGAACTCAAAAAGATGATAGATGCTGGGATCACCAAGCCTGTCAGACATTCTACTTGGGTGTCAAACTTGGTTCCAGTCAGAAAAAAGAATGGTGACATTAGGTTCTATGTTGATTTTAGAAATCTGAATGTCAATTCTTTCAAGGATAATTATGGTTTTCCTAACATGGAAAATATGTTGTAGAGGGTTACTAGATCAGAGCTAATGTCCATGATGGATGGCTTCTCTAGATATAATTAGGTCATGGTCAAGGAGTCAGAACAGTTTAAGACTGCATTCACTACCCCCTGGGGAACATATGTTTATGTTAGAATGCCCTTTGGTTTGACAAATGTTGGAGCTACTTTTCAAAGAGCCATGGATGTGGCCTTTGCAGACTTAATAAATTTTTTTTGGGTAGTATATCAGGATGATCTCACAGCATATTTAGATAAGGAGAGTCAGCATTGTGAGCATCTTGAGAAGATTTTTATCAGAGCTTTGGAATATGGGGTTTCTTTGAATCCAAAAAAGTGTGCTTTTGGTGTTGTGGAAGGAAAAATCTTGGGACATATTATGTCTAAGGATGGAGTGAGGATTGACCCTGAGAGGGTTATGGCTATAGATAGGTTTCCCCACCTAGAAATGTTAAAGGAATACAATCCTTCTTTGGGCAGGTCAACTTCCTAAGGAGATTTGTTACAAATTTTGCAAAAATCAATATCCCCATCTCTAGAATGTTGAAAAAAGAGGCAAAGGTTGAATGGAATGATGAAGCAGATGAATCTTTTAGAAGTATCAAAAAAGCCATCAAAGATGCTCTAGTTTTATGAACACCTGATTTGTTGGAAATATAGATGCAGTAACTGAGAGGGGGGGGGGGTGAATCAGTTAACCACAAAAATATTACCACTGATCCCTTAAATATCTTAACAAATTATTTACTGTGCCACTCGGTAAATATATAGAGAAATGCTAAAAACTTCATCCTTGAAGTGTGTAATAATTAAACTATTCTTAAGCATGCATCACTGATTAACTTACATGAATAAAGAAAATAACATGAACACAAGAGACACTAGATTTACCTTGGAAACCCAATATGGGAAAAACCACCAATGTAACTAGTTACTATTTTTCACTCTTTTGAAGTGATGCTTGGTTAGAAGCCAACTCGGTAAAAGGTTACAAAACACACTGTTAGGTGTGACCTTGTTAGAGGATTTAATCACCCTGCTAGGAGTGGCCTTGTAAGAGGTCTTGAAACAATTCAATAGAATTGTTACCTTGTTAGAGGATTTACAAAATGGTTGTTAAACCAACTCGGTTAAGAGATTTTGATATCACTGCTACAATTGCTAGAGAGTAACAATGAAATGACCTACAACTGAATTGCTGAATATAGATCTCTGTTCTGTTTCACTAGATCCTTACTAATCAATTAAATCTTTGCTACTCCTCAAGGATATCTAACCATCCTTCAAAATTCGCACACACCTTTCTTCAAAATGATTTCTGCATGATGTATATCTTTTATTCACCACTTGACCTTCTATATATATATGCCATTTCATAATCATTTAGATTGTCAAGTCGGTACTAATAATTATTATAATAGTCGACTGGGATAAACAAACTATAATAACAAAATTCTTTGAAAGGGCCAACCTTGCTCGGTAAACATTAATCCTGAAAAGATTTCCTTCAGTGACCGAAAGAACTCAGTAACCATAGTGAATTCTACAACATCCTTTGGAGACTAAGAGAGCTCGTTAACCACTAATTTTCCTTTGAAAACTGAGGAGGCTCAGTTTACACTGTTACCCTATCATGTTTCCTTTAGACACTTGAGAGAACTCGGTAGACACTAAAAATTGCCTAGCTGACTGATTGAGCTCGGTAGATACTGAGAGTGATAATTGATATGACATTTGTGTGAGATCAAAGAAAACACATAGCTAATCCAAAAATGTCCTTCAGATAATTGTATCCAACAATCTCCCTCTTTGGCATTGATGGCAACACAACATGTCATAGCACAATGAAATTTCATAGAGAAACCAAGAGTAAGAAACATATCCTTAGCTTCATTCTGATTCCCATCATCTTCAAACTTCTTTCTCTAACTGAGAACTCTCCCTCTTAACTTCTCAAATTATTCTTCTTAGAAATTTCTTGAAATGACAGCAAACTCTCCCTCTTTGACAACACATGCCAAAGACAATTTACACAGTTTCGGTAAATATCAATGTACCTTATGTACTGATTCATATGCAATGATTCCCTAACTATGCTACATCAACTGATTGATCTTCAACATGTTATGGTTGATACATCACTAAAACTTTATTTAGTAAACCTCAGACAGGGGAGTGACCCCTAACTTGCCTCTTAGATACAAGAATGCATCCTTAGGTAGTGGCTTGGTGAAGATATCTACAATTTGTTCTTTTGTATGAATATATTCCAATTTAATTTCCTTGTCCTGGACCAATTCTCTGACAAAGTGATATTTAATTGCAATGTTCTTGGTTTTGGAATGCATTACTAGATTCTTTGAAATATTTATTGCACTTGTATTATCACAAAACATAACAATTGGTTCTTTGATCTCAACCTTCATGCCTTCGAAAAGCTGTTTAAACCATATAATATTAGAGCAGTTTACTACTGCAGCAACATATTCTACTTCTGCTGTGGATTGGGATGTGTAGTTTTTCTTTTTACTAGTCCAAGATACTAACCTCTTGCCAAGAAAGAATGCTCCACCACTTGTACTCTTTCTGTCATCAATGTTTCCTACCCAATCAGCATCAGTAAACACTTTTAAATCCAAATTGCCTCCAAATTTATACCACAAGCCATAATCTTCAGTTCCCCTTAAATACCTCAAGATTTTTTTGATTGCCATAATGTGATTTTCTCTGGGTTTAGCCGAGAATCTTGCCACTATTCCAACTGCTAAGGCAATATTAGACCTTGTGTGTACTACATACTGTAATTTTCCAATCATTGATCTAGAGAAGGTCTGATCTACTTCTTTTGAATCATCATCTTTGGTAAGCTTCAGTCTAGTACACATGGGTGTACCAACTAGTTTTGAATCTTCCATACCAAATTTCTTAAGTATTTCCTTGATAAATTTAGACTGAGTAATGTAGATACCATTTTTGTTCTGCTAAATCTGAAGTCCAACAAAAAATTTTATCTGACCAAACATAGACATTTTAAATTCTTTGTTCATAAGCTCTAAAAATTTGTTGCACTGATCATCATTTCCTGTAAATACAGTATCATCCACAAATATTTCTGCCAAAACAATTTTGTTATCTGATCCTTCTTTGATGTATAAATTGTTGTTGTCATTAGCCCTTTTGAAATCAATCTTAGTAAGATAGTTATGTAATCTTTCATACCATGCTCTAGGAGCTTGTTTCAGACCATACAATGCTTTGTGTAATTTGTAGACCATATCCCTTTTGTCTGGATCAATAAAACCTTCAGGTTGCTAAATGTAGACTTCTTCCTCAAGAATACCATTGAAAAAAGTAGATTTGATATCCATCTGATATACCTTAAATCCTTTATGTGCTACATATGCAAGTAAAGTCCTCACACCTTCTAATCTTGCAACAGGAGCAAAAGTCTCTCCATAATCTATTCCTTCTTCTTGAGAATATCCTTTACATACCAATCTTGCTTTGTTTCTTGATACTTGACCATCTTCATTCAACTTATTTCTGAATACCCATTTTGTCCCAATTACATTTTTATCTTTAGGCCTAGGTACAAGAGTCCATGTCTTATTTTTCTCTATTTTCTCTATTTCTTCATTCATAGCCTCAATCCAACTTTCATTTTCTAATGCATCTTTGACATTTTTTGGTTCAAAATCAGCAAATAAACATGTTCCTTTTAGTTTACTTCTTGTCATAGTACCATCTGATTTGTTTCCAATAATCTAATCTAGTTTATGATGCTTTCTGATGTACTTGGCTAATATAGGTTCCTTGCTTCCTGAATGAGTTACATTGTCATCTTCTTCATCTTTAGGTTTAGATTTCTCAGGCTCGATAGATACTTGCTCGGTAGCTTCAGACTGAGACTCGGTACTTTGTGACTCAGTCTGAACTTCTTCTTGTGACTCGGTTACTGTATTGGGCTCAGTAGATGTAGTCTCCTTACATGTGTCTGGCAATGTATCAGGTTCAATGTAAAGAAATTTTTTGTAGTCCTCTGGTTCCTTTTTGCTTTCTTCTTCAATCTTTTCTCCAAACTCATCAATTCTCACATGTGCACTTTCTATGATTTTGTGAGTAGACAAATTTAGACATCTATATGCCTTACTTTTGCAAGAATATCCCAAAAATATTCCTTCATCACTTTTTACATCAAATTTTCCTTTTCTAGATTCTTTTAAGATGTAACATTTACTACCAAATACTTTTAGGTAACTTACATTTGGTTTGTAGCCATACCATAGCTCATATGGAGTCTTGAATGTGTCTTTTCTTAGATGTACTCAGTTCAAGGTATGAACTATAGTGCTGATAACTTCCTTCCAGTATTTCATAGCAATGTTCTTTTCAATCATTAGAGTCCTTGCACAGTCCATGATAGATATGTTCCTTCTTTCAGCTATTCCATTCTACTTAGGAGTTCTCGGGGCTGATACCTATCTTTTGATTCCTCTTTCAATGCATAAATTATTGAATTCATGGGAGATGAATTCACCACCTCTGTTTGATCTCAAGCATTTTATTCTTTTTCCTGTTTCCTTTTCTACTCTTGCTAAATACCATTTGAACTTCTCAAATGCTTCAGACTTTTCTCTTAAATACATAACAGTCATCATTCTAGAATAATCATCAACAAAGAGAATAAAGAATTTTTCTCCGGTATAGCTCTTAATTCCAATAGTTCCACATAAATCAGTATGCACAATTTCCAAAATATCTTTAGACTGATAGTTTTTACTTTTGAAACTAGACTTTCCCATTTTACCAATTTGACAATTCTTGCATAGACCAACATCAGGTTTCTTCAAAGTAGGAATACCTCTTACTTTCTTGAATTTGCTTATTTTGATCATGTTGTCAAAATTTACATGACATAACCTTTTGTGTCATAACCAACTTTCTTCAATTTGAGTAATAAAACATGAGTAATCATGAAGATCAAGAAAAAATAGGTTACCTTTGGTTTGTTTGCCTGATCCTATCAGTTTTCCTTTGTCATCCAGCAGTCTTGCTTTGCCATTCATGAATTCAACCTTAAGTCCAATGTTGATTAGCTATGCTACACTTAGAAGATTATGCTTTAGTCCTTTGACCCAATATGCATTATCACATATAAGTTCTTTGGTTAATGAAATTCATCCCTTTCCTTTTATACAATAGGGTTCATTGTTTCCAAACCTTACATTACCACCATCAAAGTTTTCAAAGTGTTCAAACTTGGTCCTAATGCCAGTCATATGATGTGAACATCCACTGTCTATAATCCATGTATCATTCTTGCTTATATGAGAGATAAGTGCCATCTCATCCTCATCATTATCAGATTCATCTTTTACAACAATGAAAATAATTTCTTCTTCACTATCATCTGAATCTTTAGCTAAAAAACATGTTTTCCTACCTTTATCCTTGAATGATTTGAAACTTTTCTTGCCATTGTACTTGTAATTTTTCTTCTCATCTTTGCTTTGCTTGTTTGGACACCTAGCTGCAATATGATCAATTTCTTCACATGAAAAATAGATTAAGGGAGTTTTACCTTTGTATTTTCCTCTGCCTCTTGAATACTTCTTTGCAAGTAATGCTTCAATAACTTCAAGATTGCTATCAGAACTTTCCTCTGATTCTTCTTCACTTTTTGATTGGATTTTCTTCCCTTTCTTGAGTGAAAGTTTGGCCTCAAAAGCTGATTCAATATTTTTAGAAGTTGGAACATAGTTGTCATAGTTATCCAATTCAAAGGTTGTCAATCTTCCAACTAAGGCATCCAAAGTTATATTGTGATTTTCTTCACATCTTTCTTGAATAGCAGAAACTCTTATTGCATAAATAGGGAGTAATGTTCTAAGAACCTTACTTATAACCGTTTCATCATCAATTTTTCCTCCAGAAGCTCTGATTGCACTAACACTTGTCTTGATCCTTTCAACATATTTTGCAATGTTTTCTTCTTTTCTCATTTTCATTTGATCAAACTGTCCTCTTAGGCTCTCTGCTTTGGCTCTCTTCACATTGTCATCACCACCATAGATTTTCTTCAGCTTGTTCCACATTTCATGAGCAGTTGTGCAGTCTTTGATTTCATCAACTTCTTCATAGCTAAGAGTTGATGCAATGTCTATCATCATAGTGTTATGGTTCTTCTTCTCTGTAATGTCTTCAATAGTTAATGTGCCAGTAGGAATTGTATATTCTTGATCAATATATTTGCATCCTGAATCACCAATGGAAGCCAGATGTAGTCTCATGAGACCTTACCATGTTGAAAAGTTATTTCTGTTAAGCCATAGAATTTCTCTTTTGTAAGACATCCTGATCTTTAGCTTAGGTCCTTGAAACCCTTCCTGCAAGCACCAAAAGCTCTGATACCAATTGTTGGAAATATAGATGCAGTAACTGAGAGGGGGGGGTGAATCAGTTAACCACAAAAATATTACCACTGATCCCTTAAATATCTTAACAAATTATTTACTGTGCCCCTCAGTAAATATATAGAGAAATGCTGAAAACTTGATCCTTGAAGTGTGTAATAATTAAACTATTCTTAAGCATTCATCACTAATTAACTTACATGAATAAAGAAAATTAGATGAACACAAGAGACACCAGATTTATCGTGGAAACCCAATATGGGAAAAACCACCAATGTAACTAGTTACTATTTTTCACTCTTCTGAAGTGATGCTTGGTTAGAAGCCAACCCGGTAAAAGGTTACAAAACACACTGTTAGGTGTGACCTTGTTAGAGGATTTAATCACCCTACTAGGAGTGGCCTTGTAAGAGGTCTTGAAACAATTCAATAGAACTATTACCTTGTTAGAGGATTTACAAAATGGTTGTTAAACCAACTCAGTTAAGAGATTTTGATATCACTACTACAATTGCTAGAGAGTAACAATGAAATGACCTGCAACTGAATTGCTGAATATATATCTCTATTCTATTTCACTAGATCCTTACTAATCAATTAAATCTTTGCTGCTCCTCAAGGATATCTGACCATCCTTCAAAATTTGCACACACCTTTCTTCAAAATGATTTCTGCATGCTGTATATCTTTTATTCACCACTTGACCTTCTATATATATATGCCATTTCATAATCATTTAGATTTTCAAGTTGTCACTAATAATTATTATAACAGTCGACTGGGATAAATAAACTGTAATAACAAAATTCTTTGAAAGGGTTGACCTTGCTCGGTAAACATTAATCCTGAAAAGATTTCCTTCGGTGACCGAGAGAACTCGGTAACCACAGCAAAATTTGCAACATCCTTTGGAGACCGAGAGAGCTTGGTAACCACTAATTTTCCTTTGATAATCGAGGAGGCTCAGTTAACACTGTTACCTTGTCATGTTTCCTTTAGACACTTGAGAGAACTCGGTAGACACTAAAAAATGCCTAGCTAACCGACTGAGCTCGATAGATACCGAGATCGATAATTGATATGACATTTGTGTGACATCAAAGAAAACACATAGCTAATCCAACAATGTCCTTCAGACAATTGTATCCAACACTGATTATGGTAAGCCCATGCAGATTTTTTCTTTTGCCTCTTGTCATACAATTGAAACATTTTTATTGCAAAAGAATTCAAATGGATATGAACAACCCATATCATTTTTTAGAAAATCCCTACAAGCAGCAAAACTAAAATATGACATTACTAAGAAGTAGGCTTATGCCTTGGTCAAAGCAGTCAAGGCTTTTAGATGTTACCTTGTAGGAGCTAAGGTGGTTGCTTATGTTTCTAGTGTTGCAGTTAAGGATATATTGGTACAACAAGAGGTTTCAGGGAAAAGATGTACATGGATCAACAGGATCCAAGAATTTAACATTGACATTCAAGTTACAAAGTTGATAAGAGGCTTAGGTCTTGCAAAGTTAATGGCACAAAGAAACTTAGTTGCCAATCATGTAAATATGTTAGAAGAAGAAGAAAGGCCATATATTTGTGATATGGATTACTATGACTGGTACAAGGATGTTATTGGTTACTTGTATAAATTGGTCCTTCCCCCTAAAATAGATGAAAACAAAAGGAAAACTGTCAAGTTGCAATCTGCAAGGTATGCTATTATACATGGTAAATTGTGGTGGAGAAGAAATGAAGGAATATTACTAAAATGCTTAGACCATGAGAGATCCAAAGCCTTGTTAGATGAAATGCACCAAGGTGTTTGTGGAGGGCACTATATGACAAAGACCACAACTCACAAGATTCTTAGGTCTAGATTTTGGTGGCCTACAATTTTTAAGGATACACATCAGTTTGTAAGAAAATGTGATGCATGTCAAAGATTTGCTGGTAAGTTAAAATTTAATAGGAATTTTCCACTCAGGCCTATTGCAGTTCAGGCTCCTTTCCAGAAGTGGGGTATAGATTTTATTGGAGAGATTCCAAAAAATTCTAGTGGTGGACATTCTTATATGTTGGTGGCAATAGACTATTTTACCAAGTGGGTTGAAGTTATCCCTACTAGAAAGGCTACTAGCAAAGTTGTGATAGATTTTGTAATGCAAAATATTCTTACCAGATTTGGTTGCCCAGAGGTAATTGTGGTTGATAATGCAATGTGTTTTAGATCACAAGAATTTTGTGATTTTTGTTAGCAGTATGGGATACACATTTCATTATCTTCCCCATATCATCCACAAGGAAATGGCCAGGCTGAGTCTAGTAACAAAAGTCTAATTAAGATTCTCAAGAGAGTATTGGATAAAAATAAGAAAGCTTGGGACTCAAAGTTATGGTTGGCATTGTGGGCTAATAGGGTAACTATAAAGAAGGCCATAGGTTGTGCTCCCTTTTATGTAGTGTATGGGATAAATGCTAGATTGCCTCAAAATAATCTATTGCAGATGTATAAGTTTATCTAGGCATATGATGAAGATTTAGATGTGAGATGAGGGTAAGAATGGATGAGTTGATCTAGTTGGATGAGGTAAGGAGAGATGCACATGAAAGAAATGAAAGATTATAGAGGTAGTGTAAGAATCTATTTGATAAAAGGGCTACCCAAAGAAGTTTTGAAGTAGATGATCTTGTTCTGATGTGGAATGCAAGATTGGAAGATAAAGGAAAGCATGGGAAGTTTGATCCTATCTGGTTGGGCCCTTATCTTATTGAAAGAAAATGGGGAATAGATTCTTATGTCCTGAAGGATTTGACTAGTGGTACTTTGGAATTTCCTGTTCATGGACAATTCCTAAAGTTTTACTTCTTCTGAAGTATCTTTTCCATGAGCAGTTGTTTAGGTTTTCCTCTGTATAGTAGTGTTGTTTTTGGGTTGAGTTTTGTTTTGGTCTGCTCTTCTAGGAGATTCTAGCTTACTCGTTGTATCTGTAGGAGATACATGTCCCCGAGTATGAGCTAATGTTAGTAGTATTCTCTATTTTTCCTATCCCCCCCCCTGAAATTTTGAAGTTTTTTGTGTCTTCCTAGTTTTTGTGTTGAATCCCTCTACATATTTTTTCATTTCTTTAGGGTTCAAGTTTGGTCAAAATTGCAAAAAACCCTAAGTGCTAGGGTAAAATCCCTTTGTATGCCTTCAAAATTCCAAAAAACCCTAGTTTTCCCCAGCCTTGATCTATCTCTGCATTACTTTTTCGGGCCACTTAACTAATTTATAAAGCATGTTCTTTATTTTTATCACCTGTGAGGTCATGTTTTCATATCTTTTTATCGTAGGCCAGTCCCTGTTTAGTTTTTCCCTAAGTCTAACTGCTTGGCACTTTAATTTTTCTCGAGTCCCGATGGTCTTTCTTTTCCCTGGGCCCAGTCTTCTATCATAGTTCAATCAGACGGTTGGTGTATCTTCTCATAGAGTCTCTCTCCTCTATGAGATCTTACAACAACCATTGATCTCTCTTTATAGTGCAACATTTCAAACAGAGTGGGTCCACTACCAGGTAAGCACAAGTGGTGGTTCCTCATTGGTCAAGGTGCTGATGATTTGGTAAGTGTTAGTGGGACCTAGTTGTTGGCATGTCCTTGAGTGTCCTGACATCCACAGAAGATCTACAGTTAGCATAAGTTCTCATGAGTTTTGTCAGAGCTACAAGATCTTATGCTAGCCATCAATTTTACCTTTTTCTCAGGTGACAAACAAAGGCTAGGTCCTCTGACAGTTAGAGCTGACATGCACATTTTTCATTGGTGAAAGAGAGGAAGATGTAGTGGGACCATGTTTCTAGGTGTGCTAATTTTTATTATTTTGATTGGTCAGCTGGCTGATGACTGGGATGTGTCAGTGAGCCTGAATCTTTTAAGAGGATGGCAGATTCATAATCTATGATTGTCTTATGTTCGCATAGAATCTTTCTGGTCTATGCAAACTTAAGATGACCATCTGATTAAAGGCTTATATTTAGTGGTTCCAGTATACTACATGACACTGATGTGCTCACTTTTCATTAGTTGTTGACTGCTAGCATGGCCGATGACTTTTCAAGGGTCTTGTGACTATTATGAGATTAATGTGAACCACCCAATTTGCTGGGAAATAACTAGATCAATGGTCGCATTTTAAACTAGAGCCTATAGCTATTTTATTTCAAATTCAAATATTTCTATAGGGTTAGGAGATAGTGCACTGAAAGAACCATAATCCAGGACCATTTTTGGTCATTTCTACCTTGGTTGCAGGTGAGAATTTATGAAGATGATCCTGGTAGTTGTTCCAGCATGATATTGTGTCCTTGGAGCCTCTGTGGAGGAAAGATTGATAGGTGGGTCATGCATTTCTCTACTATAGCCAGAATTAATGGGGCTTTTGTGGTGATTTTTTGTCCTTGGAGCTGGTACATGGTCGGATCAGTTCCAAAGTTTGATGATTATTTTTTGATCTCACCAGCCATGCGCTTGGAGCTTGTCTTGTCTGCATTCACTATTTATTTGAGTTAGGTGATTTTGAATTGTTGCTTTGAATGATCATCAGTGGCTTGTTGCAATCCTTGAGATAAAAGGATTTTTCATGATCATTCAAAGGCATTGGGAGTTAGGTGTTCATAACCTCTTTCTTTGTGAGCCCTATTCTCTATCAGGGTTGTAATAATTTTACTTTAGTGCTTATTAATGAGAGATAAAAGTTACAAGTCTAAGCCATAGTTTGAAAGCATGATTTGTTGTGATTGATTGTATGCATAGAAAGGATTCATCATACTTAATACAAATATATGATTCTTCTCTCTCCTCTATGTCAAGTCATGTAGGCTTTGAGCTTTCTAGTTTGTTACATATTGTTCTATGTATGTATCTTCATTCTTGAGTTCTGATCTAGGATTGGATTAAATAATGCTCTAGATGGGATGTGAGTTTACTTTTGTCTACATAAGGATTCTTTGTAAGTAGTAAGGATTGTGGTAAATGTATTTATGGCTATGCATCTTATATATTCTCTGATCTATGTATCTTTTGTGTCTAATAAATCTTGCTCAATGGATGAGGCACTGGCCTAGATGAATAAATCTTTTGTTAACATACATCGATTGAGGTTATTACAATCCAAATCTTAAAATCAAGAACCATTTTAAATTTTAAATCTTTGGTTGTGTAGTTTTGTTACCCCATAGTTATGGAGAGTCAATGAATATAAGGTTGGCATTTAGTAATTTCTTTCTATCGTCTATTATATAAACCTAGACTTTGGTGTGTAAGGTATAGTTTTCACTGGGTTACGTGCACCCACCTTGGTTTTGCAGAGCCAAAAGTGAAGAGGGCAGTCTTGTCCCTACAGTTGGTCCAATTACCCTAAGATCCTTTTACATTTTGGAACTAACCACTCCTAAAATCTATCTGAGGGTATATTGGTAGCCTAAGAGCATAAGTTATTTTGAAACACCAACACAGCGCAAGGTATGGAGTGATTTGTGACATCATTTGTGGTGTGTGCTCTGGCAATGGCTTATTTTGAAGCTGACTTAGGGAATGAAGCATGTGTTTTAATTGGCAAGCATAAAACAAGGATGTTAGTCCTTAATTATTGTAATGTAATCATTGTAAACTTGTTTTAGATACCATGTGTATCTTAGCAAGGGTTTATGTATTTTTTTATAATTAGGAAAGCCTTATGCGCTGACCTAATCTTGGTAAAATGTAATAAGATATAAATGAAAGGTCTTTTCTTTGTTCAAGACATGGATGGAATATATGTGATATCAAGAGGTTGTGAAAGCTATGAGCTTGTGTCTTCTGCATGTAGAGCAGAGGTTTACTGGTGGACTTCGTTGGAACTGATCAAGAAAAGATAGTTGCTGGCAAATAGTTCAAAAGATTGTATATTTATTTATATAAACCTATTGTGAACTAGTGAGTTTTGAAGGTGGATTTAACCTTCTTTGTGCAGTGAGCCTTGGGCAATGAGTCCTCTATTTTTCTTGACTCCTAATAGGGTCTATCCTCTAACAAGGAGTATGTACTGCAATGTTTCAATAAGCTCCTAACAGGGTTATATCTTCTAGCAAGGATTACTATACTCTTAGTACATCATCAGTGGGTGCTAATTCCCATTGGGGTTTTTACCTTTAACAGGGTTTCCCCATAACCAAAATATTGTGTTATTGTGTTGGCATTCATTATGCTCATTGGATATGATATTATTGAGCTTAAAGTTTAAAGTTTAATATTCTTTCATACAACGGATTCACCCCCCCCTCTCAGTTGTATTGTGGACTGTTATTCCTAAGAATAAGACTAAAGAATATAGAAATATTAAAGAAGGAATTTCCTTTCTTGTGAAAAGAGAACCAAAAGGTAAGAAAATATTTAAATGTTGGACATGTCAAGAATATGGTCATTTTGAATCTAAATGTCCTAAGAGAGTGAAGAAATATAAAAAGAACTTTAAGCCTAGATGACCTAAAGAATGTTATTATACTAATGATGAAGAATTTGAAGCTACTATTGAGAAATTATTGGGTGAAAGTGGTAATGAAAGTGATGATATAGGATTTATTGCAATAAAAGAAGAAAACTTTGAAATAGAAGTTAGAGAAGAAAAAGCTTTCGTATCATAGGTTGAAAAAAAAAGTGGTTGGATCATAGACAATGGTTGTTCACATTATATGACTAGAAATATGAATAAGTTTATAAAGTTTAACAATTATGATGGAGGAATTGTTATAGTTGGAAATAATGAACCTTTCTAAATAAAAGGAATATGATCTATTACTCTTGATGGAAAGACTAACACTGATGATGTTTACTTTGTGGATGGATTGAAACATAATATTTTAAGTGTTGGACAATTAGTTGATAAGGGATATAGAGTTTGGTTTATTGAAAAGAATTGTATGATCAAGGATAAGAATGGTAAGATGATTGGAACAGGAGCAAGAATTAGAGATAATGTATTTCATTTGAATCCTACTGAGATGATATGTTTAATTTCTAAAGTTGATGATAGTTGGTTATGGTACAAAAGGTTTTGTCACATAAACTTTGATAACATTGTCAAATAAAGTACCACATTTGCAATAAGAGATTTGCCTAAAATTTTGAAACCTACTAATATGGTATGCAATGAATGTGTAAAGGAAAAATATAAAAGAAGCTCTTTTCCCAGTAAGAAGTTCATCACAATAGAAAAATTGTTCATACACATCTGAGTGGTCCCACAAGAACAAGAGGATTATATGGTGAAAGGTATTTTATGATTCTTGTTGATGATTTTACTAGGATGATGTGGGTAGCATTTTTTAAAGAAAAATCATAAGAATTTGATAAGTTTACATTGCTTAAGAACAAAGTTGAGAATGAATTAGGAATGAAGATTAAATGTTTAAGATTTGATAGAGGTGAAGAATTTACTTCAAAAGAATTTAATACTTCTTGTGAAGTGAATGGCATTAAAAGAAAAATTTTAGCCCCTAAAACCCCTGAGAAAAATAGTATTGCTGAAAGAAGAAACAGATCAATAACTGAAGCAGCAAGAGCTATGTTGTTTAAGAATGATGTAGAAAATATATTTGGAGAGAAGAAATAAACACAATAGTGTATACAATGAATATAGTACAGATCACAATAGATATAGACAAGACTCCTTATGAATTATGGTTTGGACATGCACCATCAGTAAAATATTTTAGAATATTTGGATGAAAAAGATACATAAAGAGAGATGATGATATTGGTAAGTTTGATCTAAGAAGTGATGAAGGTGTTAGTGCCCAAAAATGATGGATTTTCTTTTTGCCAACTAACAGGTATAATGATACCTATGCAATTATGGCTTAATCAAGCCAAGGCTGGTAGGCCTAAATTCTCTTTTGAACTATCAAATTCTCTATGTTGCTCAACTACATACATGAAAAAAAGTTCCTCCAAAGGTGGTGAATGATCCTTTGAGAAAATCACAAATCTCCTAATAATCTCTATTCTATAAAACCTAACTAAAATGGATTATACTAAGGACTGAAAAGTAATGCTTTTGAAATAATGATTTAAAGATATACAAACTATAAATGAACTAATATAACAGTTTCCAATTAATGATTAGATCAATGCCTTCTAAATATTTGGGCTATAGAGTCACAAAACTTTCAATCCTATGTATGATCAGAGACGGTTTTAAAAAATTGCTTTAATAAGACAAGACAATCACTTCACAGGCTTCCACTTGACTTATAATTCAAATCAATTTACACAACTAATCCTATTGAATTCAAGTCAAATTAAGAGACCAATAAGAACAATGGCAGGTTCATAGACCATACAATTGATACTTGAGTTGTATATATTAACTTTGAGTTATAACATTTAGGGAATTTAACATAATGAAACATTCTATAAAATAGAATATCTCAAAAACTAATTGAAAACATATAACTTATAACCACAAATAAAAATAAATGGCACTTATCATTATTAATGTTGAAAAACTGGTACATAAGAGTTCATAGTTGTTGTTTATGAAATTCTATTCTATCAAAATATATCTAGTATTTTCTTCTATTGTCTTGTCTCTACATTTTACATTATAAATATGTGTGCGTGTGTGTGTGTGTGTGTGTGTTTGAGTGGCTTTCACACCTCTTTAGGGTGAAAAGAAACAACCTTATTACAAATTATTTTGAAAAAATAATAAACTAACTAAAATATAACTACCTAACTTTTGGATTTGGGTCTGGTCGAAAAACCAAAACACCTTGTGGAAAGCTAATATTTTTATTGGAAATAGGAAATTTGATTTCCCAAACTGGGTCTTTTTTAGATTTTTAAAATTCAACCATCTTTAGCCTCTTTCAGCATCATCTTTGCAATAGGTTGAAATTCCAGCATTTTCTGATGGCTTTGATCATAGAATTTTGATTGTTCCTGTCACAGAGATTCCTTCATTAATCTCTCAACTTTTTAATTAAAAATTAATATAATTTTTTCATCCCATTTCATGTACTCCATCAATAATTATTGGGCATGGAGTTTAAGAGGCCATCTTTTAGGGTTTTATCACTATATAGGACTCCAAATTTTGCCCAAAATTTAGAGCTCCAACAAGCTCTTTCTGGGGATGTATGCTCTCTGTGAGCATAGCAAGATTCTAGCTATATCTAGAGAAGTAGGCCAAGTATCCATACTTAATCTGATGTGAAGTAAAATTGGGTGGCCCCAGGCCCTCCAAAATTGAATATTGATCTTTTCCTCTATCGAACACTTGATTTTGATCATGCGATAGCTCTCTCCTTGCTACATTGGGTGCATCTTCCTTATGGATGATTCAAATTATTTCATCGATGCGGTCCTTGGTATTTGAACTTTGTTTCATCTTTGAGGAATCATTAAGTGCATCATGTTTTTTTTTGAATGGAGGATCTCTATGCATTAGACCAATTATATCAAAATGAAACTTCTTTACTTGGACAACTTCTTGCTCATAATTTGCTTTGTATTTATACTCCATATGTTGTTTCTCATCATAAAATAGTTTTGAAGATAACTCATATTTAGGAGACATTATTGTAATTTTATCAAGAAGCTAATTAGATAGGATATTTGGAAAACTTTTAGCACTATTCCTCAACACATTCTCCTCATTATGCTTGGTTGGTACCATCTTATCTTCACATGTTTGATACAACTTTTGTTCATAGGATGAACTAAAACATGTCTCACCTCTTGAATACACTTCTCCACACATATTTTGAGTTTCATCATCCTCAAAATTATCGTTAGGCATGTTATCTTCATCATGATGTTGATGGATTTGATTGCATAGAAGATTCTCTTCAAATGATGGATTCAAGAACATAGAGAACTCAGACATATATTCATCTTCTTCCTCTTCAAACAATGGATTCAGGAACATAGAGAATTTAGACACATCTTCTTCTTCTTCCTCTCTACTAAATTCATTCTTTTCAGAATCATATACTTCATCAACAAGATAGGTGTCTCTCTCATCAGGTTTATCTTCTAGTGTTTCATCAATTTTTTTATCCTTGTGAATTGGAAAAAAAGTTGAGTTATTTTTGTGTATATGCCTTTGATATTCCTTATCTAACAAATCTGAAATTTGTTCTGTACTGAGAAAATATTCTTCCTCATTCATTTTATTTATATTATCTACTTCTATTTCATAGATCCTATTGTCATAAGATTCAGCCACACATAAATCAATAACTAGATTTATTGTGTTCTTTTCTCTGATGTTATCCTTTATTATATAATTACACAATACATGTTTGATTATTCAAGATACAAGTCCATGGTTGGATTTATTATTTTCTTCATCTAGATCTAAAATTTCATTAGAGCTTTGTACTCTTGTAGATTTCACATTGCATCTATCACCTTCTTGTCTTTCAATATTTAAAAATTCATCCAAGGGAGACATACAAGGCTCTGCTTCCCAGATGTATTGTTGATCCTCTTCCTGTTCATAACACATTTTATTTCCTTTACTTGCATAATGGAATTCACATAGAAACCATTGTTCAAATTCTTTCCAAGATGAAATACTTTGTGTAGGTAATGATTCATATGCCTCTCTTGCATTATCTTCTAATGTCTTGACAAATAGTTTTATTGCCCGATCTTCTGCACAAATCTCATAGTTCTCTATAAATACATAAAATGCATCCAAATGTTCAACTTTTGATTCATCCCATTCTCCATGGAACTTTGATACAAGATGTGAAAACTTAGGGAGCAACTTAAAAGGAATACAATGGAATCCCCTCAGATCCAATGGCCTAATACCATCTAGAATAAATGGTTTTCTTTGAAATGTTTGTTTATTCTGATACATTCTGAATATCTAAATAAGTAATAACTTGTTTCTTTATACATTAGGTTCTTGTCAATAGAGTCACCACCTCTTTCAAAGAGAAACATTACTTATCTCCTTCTAGGTCTTCTTCCTCAGTAGAGTCACTGATTGAAATGCTTTATTGAATAGAGTCACCACCTCATTTGAGGAATGTCTTACTTCTAGGTTCTTTCTTCCAGCAGAGTGTGCTTCCAAGCAAACTAATATAACTACTTTCTAATTCTAATTTGTGAAATCTAAAATTCTAGGTAACTTCACAATATATATTGTGAGAAACTCTCCCTAGTAGAGTCACCAATTTGTTAGTGCCCAAAAATGATGGATTTTCTTTTGGCCAACTAACAAGTATAATGATACCTGTGCAATTTTGGCTTAATCAAGCCAAGGATGGTAGGCCTAAATTCTCTTTTGAACTATCAAATTCTCTGTGTTGCTCAACTGCATACATGAAACAAAGTTCCTTTAAAGGTGGTGAATGATCCTTTGAGGAAATCACAAATCTCCTAATAATCTCTATTCTATAAAACTTGACTAAAATGGATTATACTAAGGACTAAAAAGTAATACTTTTGAAATAATGATTTAAAGATCTAAAAACTATAAATGAACTAATATAATAGTTTTCAATTAATGATTAGATCAGTGCCTTCTAAATATTTGGTCTATAGAGTCATAAAACTTTCAATCCTATGGATGATCAAAGACAGTTTTAAAAACTTGCTTTAATAAGACAACACCATCACTTCACAGGCTTCCACTTGACTTATAATTTAAATCAATTTACACAACTAATCCTATCGAATTTAACTCAAATTAAGAGACCGATAAGAATAATGGCAGGTTCACAGACCATACAATTGATACTCGAGTTGTATATATTAACTTTTAGTTATAATATTCAGGGAATTTAACACAATGAAACATTATATAAAATAGAATATCTGAAAAGTTAATTGAAAGCATATAAATTATAACCACAAATAAAAATAAATGGCACTTATCTTTATTAATGTTGAAAAACTGGTACATAAGAGTTCATAGTTGTTGTTGTTTATGAAATTTTATTCTATCAAAATATATCTTGTATTTGCTTCTATTGTCTTGTCTCTACATTTTACATTATGTATATATGTGTCTGTGTGTGTGTGTGTGTTTGAGTGGCTTTCACACCTCTCTAGGGTGAAAAGACACAACCTTATTACAAATTATTTTGAAAAAATAATAAACTAACTAAAAAATAACTACCTAACTTTTGGATTTGGGTCTGGTCGAAAAACCAAAACACCTCATGGAAACCTAAGATTATTAATGCAAATAGGAAATTTGATTTCCCAAACTGGGTCTTTTTTAGATTTTAAAAATTTGACCATCTTCAGCCTTTGTTGGCATCATCTTTGCAGCAGGTTGAAATTCCAGCATTTTCTAAAGGCTTTGATCATAGAATTTTGATTGTTGTTGTCACATAGATTCCTTCCTTAATCTCTAAACTTTTTAATTGAAAATTAATATAATTTTTTCATCCCATGTCATATACTCCATCAATAATTATTGGGCATGGAGTTTAAGAGGCCATTATTAGCACTTAAACCTGTAGATGGTTGAAATATTTAGAAAACTTACTGAACATATGACTCATGCACTCCCAATAGTTGCATCTAGCATAATTTAACTGCTAAGGTACTAAGGCTTTAAGCCTTATTTTTTAATCTCTATTGGGCATTTAAGGTTGTCATTAGTATCAAAGGATAGTAAATAGGTCAGTTGTTTAATTATATTGAGTTGGTCGGCAACCAGAAGTAAGACAGAGCAGTCAGTAAAGCCTTTACACTGAGCATCACACAGTTTACCGAGCACCAGTGACACTAACACCAACGGTCAGTAA
The DNA here is from genome assembly GCA_027943335.1 of Chamaecyparis obtusa. Lineage (NCBI taxonomy): Eukaryota > Viridiplantae > Streptophyta > Pinopsida > Cupressales > Cupressaceae > Chamaecyparis > Chamaecyparis obtusa. The sequence continues at coordinate 74,095 of BSBK01005659.1, forward strand.
ACACTGAGCATCGTGGTATACATCGAGTAGATTATACAATGTTTATTGATGATCATAGAAAATGGCATAGTAATCTAAAATGGCACATTCTTCTATGGAAACGGTTACAACAAATCATAAAATGGTTTACCAAGATTGAGGAGCATTTATTGTAAAAGATAGTCATTAAATGTAATGTTTATCTTCTTTGTAATAGTTGATCTAGGTTATTTTGCACCGTAGATCTTAGGGTTATGATTATTCTTTTAACCTAATTGTTGCTAAGGTGGCAAAAATAGAACACTATATATTTTGTATGTTCACACCATTTTATGGGGTTGGTGAACTAATATATATGAATCATGAAGCACTTGAAGAAATTGCCTAACTTCAAGACAATCAGTTTACCTAGTAGAACAAAGCACAGAGGATATCAGATTGAGCAGAATCAGAGAAGGCTACCGAGCATAATAGAGTTGAGAACCATCACAAATAAGGTGATATTTTGATGAGCACTTATAGATCTATTTTAGACAATTGAGTTGTCAACTAGCAGATAATTGCCTATTACTTTCTGACAATTGTGATAGAGTTTTTGATAAATCTCTTAATAGAGTAGAATTAATAGTCTTATGTAAATCTCTTAACTGAGTACACACTTCATTAGTGTTTTTTAAGTCCTATAACTAGGTAGATCTAGCTGATCTAACATGTTACTCCTAACAGGGTAAGATCATTAGAACTGATCAAAACTTGTAGCCTTAATAGGCAAACCTTTTCTATTTGTAGTAGTATACAATTTGTGGGTGTCATCCCCACCATAGTTTTTACCTTCTTACAAGGGTTTTTGCATTACCAAAATACTTTTGTTATGTGATTGTCATATTGATTTCATGTTGTTTACTTTCTTAAGTTAACTAGATGATTGATTTACACAGTTATATTCAATTTATTTTGATCAGTTATCACAAGTATTCAATTATAGATTTGAAAGGTTTTGCAAGTAAAGTTTTGAAGGTACTGATTCACCCCTCCCCTCTCAATACCTATCTCTCCTAATTCCAAAAATTGGTATCAGAGCTTAGTTCTCTTGTTGAACAGTCTAACCACTGAAGGGTGAAGATCTAAGTCATGGAGAGATATAAGCTTGACAAGACTATTGAGAATCAGAAAGTACAAATATAGATGTTTGTGGAATAGTATAAACAAGCCAAGGAAGAATTGAAGAAATTACTGGTTGAAAGAAAGAACCTTGCAATTCAACTAAATGAAATTAGTTATCATGAAGAACCTATTGATGAAATATTTGATCATATTGGATCAAGCTTTGAAAGCATCTCTGATAGATCTAAAAGCATAATCTTTGATTTATCTGAAAAGAATCAGCATCTATCTGAGCAAGTGAAAGCACTCCCAATTAGTCATAAATCTCAAATGGTGAGAATGGTGGAAATCATGAACAATGCTAGACAAGTTGAACAAGATCAGAATCTGGCTATTGAAGATTGAAGGTTGATGACTGAACAACTTCAAGAAAAAGAAAGTGAAATACAGAGACTCGTTGATCGTCACTTCCAAGTATCAAATTAGATGATGACAGTTAATCAAGAAATGAACCGAGTAAATGGAGAATTACCAAGAAGTCTTGAAGATGTTGCAATACTCAGAGAAGATAATGAAAAAGTGAGAAATGAAATAAAGACACAAAAGAAACACAATGAAATGATGAAGATGGCTGAGGATAGTTCTAAAAAGATTGATGATTTCCTGACTAATCAGAGGAGATTCAGAAGCCAAATAGGTATAGGCTACACCGGTGAAGGAGAATCATCGCAACAAGCTGAAAAAGTTAACAAAAATCAAAGTCTAAAACCTAAAGTGATGACATGTTACCACTATGGAAAACCAGGACATACATCTAATGTGTGCAGAAGAAAAGCACAAGGTAAACCTCCTGTCATTCCTAAATTCAATGGATATTGTTATTACTATGGTAAGTTTGGACATCCAGCTTATGAATGTAGAGCTAAGAAGAATGACATTGCTAATAATACTACCGAGGAGAAAATATGCTATACTTGTAATAAGCATGGACACACTGCAAGGGACTCCAAGGCAAAAATGAAACAAGTCTAGACACCTAAAGAGAAACTACAATGAAAGCCATATCAACTGAAGAGACAAGGTAACTCATATATTTGGGATTATAATACATGGACTAACTGTACTGTATGTGGTCGGTATGGACATATTGTAGTAAACTATTATAGAAAGAGTTGGATTGGACAATCTAGAAACTGGACAAATGCAAGAATGGCATGTATGCATTGTCACAAGTTCGGTCACATAAGAAAGAACTACAAAGACCGAGCACCTGATGAAAACCATATATTTGAGAGTGGATATAACATTTTAGAAATTATGAAGTTAAGGAACACAATGTGGAAGAAGGCATCTAACGAGAATGTTGAGTCAAGTAACACTGTCACTGAAACCTCATCCACTAGATTGGGTGACATCGGTACCTCCACTTAAAATGACAAAGGTATGTATGGAACTGACATTTTAAATGATCACATTTTACATACAGTTTCTTATATATGATGTACAAATACCAAATCTACATGAATAAAGATGCACTATGGTTTATGTGTTATAAGTTTACAAATGTCACAAAGTCGGCAAAAGAAGAAACGTGAGTTGGTTGCCCATCAGTAATCACTATACAAGGTTAACCGACAACAATGCAAATCAATGAAGAAATTCTATGTTAACCGAGTAAAGGAAATTGTAGACATTACCTAGCTGACAGTTGTTCCATATCAAAAGTTAGGTCACACATTTAATGCACCAAAGTTTGAGTGGGAATATCAAAAAATCTATAAATACGAGGAAATAGAGTTCATTATTACATTGCAATTTCAAAGAATAGAGATTTTACAGAGAAGAGTTTGAGCTAAAGATTTCCAGAAAAGATTCACAGCTACTAGATCGAACCGACAACAATTCTTCGATGATAACGAGTAAGTTCATCTTCCTATAGAACACTGGTTATCAATTGTTTTTCAAAACCCTAGAAACAATTTATGGCATTGAGATAGACTACAAGAAAATCACAAAACATTGAGGAGGAAGTAGAATTAATTGTAAGGGAACATTTTACCGAGGAGAAATTCAAACCTCATCCCAAGGTCACAACACAAACAGATGATATGGGTGCATTTTCTAGTATTCCAGATAGGGTTTTGTTAACAGAAGACATTAGGGCCTATATTCACTACAAAATTGGTGAAGTATGTGATTTTGAGACCATTACTGCTTATCAACAAGTTTGTGGACTAGATGGAAAGATTAAATATGAATACAAGAAGATTGAGGAGTCTAGGTTATGGTGTTTCACATACTTCCCACAATCCTTCCAAAATGATTGGATAAGAATTGTGCTAAGCAGATGTCATGATGGAAAATTATGGTTAGATAAACCTATTGAGGTCACTAAGAAGATTATCAGTAGGGTTACTGGGTACCCTACAACTGACAAAGCCAAAGCCTTTTGAAGTTCATCTCATCTTGATGTTGAAAAGAACATTGGAACTCAATGGGATGGTAGGGCACTAGAAATCTCAACTATCAAAGATCCAGTGGTAAAATTTGTAGCTCATGTCATCGGGTACGAGATATTTTAATCTAGCAGACCAAATAGTGTATCCTGCAATGCCGTGGACATGGCCTATAAAATTGTGAAGAAAGATCACTAGGTAGATCTTGCAGAACTGCTACTACACCAACTACATGATAATATGAAGATAGTAAAGGCAAATAAGTCCAATACATGTAAGTAAAGATCACTACTTGTCTGTACATTTCTCTATCTACAAAAATATGTACTGGGTATCGGTAAAGTAAACTGGCAATCAGACAAACCAATAACTGCACAAATCAGTGAAATGATGAAAAGTCTAGGAGATAACCTAAATAAGGAATTCAATGCATATTTCAAAGAATTTTAGGCAAAAATGCAACAAAGGAGTAGAATTCAAAAGGAATTAGTAAGTAAATTTGAAGATGACATATGTTTTGTAGTCAATAGAGACCACTCAATGATAAAGGCAGTAGAATTGAGAACAAAATGGCTAGCACTGATGGGATATGAAATGAATCATGAATTCACTTTGAAATCTATCAATGCATTGCTAGCATTACTGATAGACATCACTACCAGTAGGTTTGGTGTATATGAGGAAGCTAAGTCTCAAATCACAACAGACATAGAGATCAAAAAAATGTCTAGAAGAGTGAAGAAAATGAGAAAAGATCTCACAGCAAAATATGGAAATGCATTTGACTCACCTAAGGAGTCACCGATTAAAGAAGCAACTGGAGGTCAGTTACAGTTGGCTGACAAGCCCTATGATAGTGAGGAGACTGAGTTAGATAAAGAAAAGGATCACACATTGGCTCCTCCCACAAATGATGAACAAGAAATGCAGCTACCTGAACCTGAAGGAATGAAGACACATTCGTCAACTACTGCACAATCTACCAAGCAAGAAGAAGTAGTAAAAGTAGCAAAAAGAAGAACAGCTACACCAACATGAAAATATGTTAAGAGAAAGACCAAGAAAGTAGCTGAGAGACTAAAGAAAAAGAGGAAATACATAAGAAGTAAAGAAGATATAGAGGAGACTGACACCAAAAATGATCTTGATCAATTCAAGTTAGTTTGTAATAGGGAAAGTACAATAGAAGAAATAATTGAAGATATAATTGAGAATGGAAATCTTACCAATCCAGGCATAGGCAAATTTGACAAAATGTCAATTGAGGACAAGACAAAGCTAGAACATGCTATCGTCTAGATGATGATTAAATTCAAGAGAGTACTAATGGAATTTGCATGTCAATTGCTGAAGGAACTTGATGACAAAATAAGTGAGAGATGGGCTATTGCACTAGATACAAAGAAAAGGAAAAGAGAACGGTCACTAAGTCATGAAGCCTCCCACTTTAGCTATGTTGTGGTAAGTGAATACATGACAAAGTATTAGGATAGATTTCTAGTCAAGAATAGAGCTATGCAGATCATGGATGAGAATGTGGATGATACGGATGTCATATGTGATTCTCTATGGACATCAATTTTGAAAGTAGAAGAGAAAGATGAACAGGAAGCATTCCTTAAACTGTCTAAGAAGAGACACAATTCAAAAGGTAAAGGTATTTTTATTGATGATAACGAAGGAAAGAAAATAGAGGACACTAGTATATCAGTTACTGAGGTAATTGATATCATTGAACAAAAGGAAGAAATCAAAATTTCACAGGATGCACTAGATCAAGTAAAGATCCACCTACAAAAGAAAACTGATGATGATGCACTCATTGAGGACATCACTAATGGTGATCCTGATGATGAGGATGATGAAGATGTGATAATTGCACCATACAAAGATGAAGCTTTAGACACTAATAGTATGTTCACATCTCTACTGGGTGAACTACCTATACTTGTAGAGGTAGTTGAAATAATTTCACAAGTATAACCCAATACTTCTCATCCTAAGCCAAATAAAGATACAACTGAGATACAAGCACCCAAGAAATCTACAAATACAAATGACCCTAACAAAATAGAGGCATAGTCTATAGAAACAAAGGAACTAGTAGAAACAAAGTCAACCGAGGTGAACCCACTTGACACTACAACCGAGACTCCCACACCATCTATCAAGGAGTAGAAGAAGGATGATACAGTGTCAACTGGGAAAGATGCTCTGAAAAGTGGAGAAAAAGCTATTGTTGTAAGTGAGAAGAAGTCACCTCTTAAATAGAAGAAGAAAACCAAAGGGTCAGTCACCATTGATGAAGTTATCATTATACCAGAATGTGACTCGAGAACCCTAAGCCCCAAGGAACTAAGTAGATATGGGGAATTATGTTCAAGGAAAGCAACACAAGAGAAGTTAAGGCAAGAACACAAACACAAAGAACTGTTAAATGATGTGAGGGATATTCTGCAACAAATTGTACCAAAAACAAATATTGATGAGAATACTCCCATCTTAGAGCAACTTGCAACACTCACCGACAAAATCAATGCCCCTGATATAGATGCAGACAAAAGAATAGAACGGGAAGAATCAAAGATTCAGAACAAATTGGCAGAAAAGATTAGCATAGAAGTGGCACTGAACAAGGTAAAATTATCTGAGGTCATTACCAAGGTAAAATCTATTACCTAGATAATCTGTCAACTTCTCATCAAGCTTTGTACTTTAGACACCTTCACTGTAGAAGTTAGTGAAAAGATAAAAAGTTTAGAAGTAGAGATACAGTTGAGTACACAAGTAGCTATCACTGAGCCAACTACTTTCTTAAAGCATATTCACTAAGTTCAAGAACTCTGGTGGCTAATAGCAGATTTAAGGAAACAAGAAGCACACATCATCGATCAGGTTACAGAGTTACAAAAAGAACTCATCCCTTACCTAGAAATTTTTGAAGCACACATTGTCAAAGCTGAACAACTTGTAGCAACACCAAAGATTATGGTGTTGGATAATATCTTTGACATGCATGCACAAGTCAGTCTTCAGCATATTGCTCTTACCAACTTGAAAGAGGAATGGAAAAACCTCTTGGAGTCTGTAAAGAAAACCCATCAAACCATTTTTTATGAGATGTAAGTATACATTATATATATAATTTTTGCATTTGGCATTATTATAAAAAAGGGGGAAATCATGTATATGCAAAATGAGTATACTTTGATATGTATATTACATACTACCAGGAGCATGCACTGAGGGGGAGTACTTTGTACTTAGAAACTTTTGTGGATATGTATATGGCAGAGACATAAGGAATATATAAAAACATTTTGTCTATATTCAAAGTTTTGATACTAATGCCAAAGGGGGAGATTTTTAATCTCTATTGAGCATTTAAGGTTTTCATTAGTATCAAAGGATAGTAAATAGGTTAGTCGGTTACTTATATTGAGTTGGTTAGTAACCAAAAGTAAGATAGAGTAGTCGATAAAGCCTTTACACTGAGCATCACATAGTTTACTGAGCACCAATGACACCGACACTGACGGTCAATAAACACTGAGCATCACAATATACACTGAGTAGATTATACAATATTTACCAATGATCACAAAAAATAGCATAGTAATCTAAAATGGCACATTATTCTATGGAAATGGTTACAATAGATCGTAAAATGGTTTACCAAGATTGAGGAGCATTTATTGTAAAAGATAGTCATTAAATGTAATGTTTATCTTCTTTGTAATAGTTGATCTAGGTTATTTTGCACCGTAGATCTTAGGGTTATGATTATTCTTTTAACCTAATTGTTGCTAAGGTGGCAAAAATAGAACACTATATATTTTGTATGTTCGCACCATTTTATGGGGTTGGTGAACTAATATATATGAATCACGAAGCACTTGAAGAAATTGCCTAACTTCAAGACAATCAATTTATCGAGTAGAAAGCACATAGGATATCAGATTGAGCAGAATCAGAGAAGGCTACTGAGTAGAATAGAGTTGAGAACCATCATAGATAAGGTGATATTTTGATGAGCACTTATAGATTTGTTTTAAACAATTGAGTTGTCAACTAGAAAATAATTGCCTATTACTTTCTGACAATTGTGATAGAGTTTTTGATAAATCTCTAAACTGAGTACACACTTCATTAGTGTTGTTTAAATCCTATAACTAGGTAGATCTAGCTGACCTAACATGTTACTCCTAACAAGGTAAGATCACCAGAAGTGATCAAAACTTGTAGCCTTAATAGGCAAACCTTTTCTATCTACAGTAGTGAAGAATTTGTGGGTGTCATCCCCACTGTAGTTTTTACCTTCTTACAAGGGTTTCTACGTTACCAAAATACTTGTTTTATGTGATTGTCATATTGATTTCATGTTTTTTACTTTCTTAAGCTAACTAGATGATTGATTTACACAATTATATTCAAGTTATTTTGATCAGTTATCACAAGTATTTAGTTATAGATCTGAAAGGTTTTGCAAGTAAAGTTTTTAAGGCACTGATTCACCCCTCCCTCTCAGTACCTATCTCTCCTAATTCCACATTCTTCACTTTGAGTGTAAAACTTAGGTGGGTTTACCTTTCAACTGCTTCTAGAAAGCATAATAAAATTGATCTATGTACTTGACATAGCTAATGCAACTCATAAACATACAAATAAAAGTAAATGGAGATAGTTTTTTAATAAAATGATGGTGAATAGATGCAAATTGGACTAAACCAGTACCTCATTCATTGGGATAGAGTCAAAATTTAATATCTATAGAATCCTATTAGCACGAAGATACTAAAATTCAAATAAATTGCCTAACAATTCACTCTCCCAATTCCCAACCCTGCCATCAAATTCATGTATAGATATTAAAATCCCAAAGACCTCCCTAAAGGTTTTCTCTCTCCTTGAGAGAAAGTTGATCTCAACCCCTATATTCACCTTGTGAATAACACATTAAAGAGCCTTACTAATTAATGCATAAGAAACTCAAAGTATCCATACACAAAGACAACCAAAGATAGCAACAAAATTCTAGTATATTTGTATTAATCTTCAACTATATCTATTACAATTTTAACAAAAACTTCAAAGAAATCAGATTCTATATTTAGTCTTTCTTTACAAAAACTTTCACCACCACCCACAAAAAGAGCAAAACTTGCTATATATACTTATAGCCATTTTGGAATCCTCAAAAGGATGCAACAAGCTTTGGATGGCTAGGAAAATGACTTGCACTAAAGACAAAAATTACAAACCAAAAGACAGTGATTACAGTAATAGAAAGTAGTTCACAACTACTAGCATCTTTACAAGTGGCACCTTTGTCTGAAGATATTTCAAAGTAGTTACTTGATTTTTTACATGAATGATGACCACCATTATAGGCTAACTTGCATCATCCTCTATTTGGTACATGCTCTCCCTAGAATTCTAGATCAGGTGCCATGTGTACTTTATTCTTCTTCCTTTGCCTCTAGCTCTTGGATAGCTGGCTTCTTCTTCTTTTTCTTTGTCACTTTGTCCCAAGTTTTCACATCATCATTAGATGGCAAATTGAAACTCTATAGCTCCTGTAGTGATTTTATTTGTCGGTCCCACTTGGAATCAGTTATAGCTTTAACTTCTACAACAAACCATGTGCAATCACCTTCAATGTTGAACAAACTATCAATTATACCATTGCACCCATCCAAGTCTAAAATATTATCACCTTTGAGAAAGGCTTCTTGTCTAATTACCAATTGATCCATCGATGACCTCCATTCATCAAAATTTACCACACTTCCATCACTATTGAAAATAGAGGGAAAAAACTTACTATAATCCTTGTCAAACATAGCCAACTTGGCTCTCACTTGATTTGACTTTCCTTTTAAAAAATTTGAAACAACAATAACCAATCCAATCTTTTCATAAACTTTTGTTACCACTTTAGGGATATCAGACCTATGCTCCTGCAAATCATCAAGCTTCTCAAACAATAAACTCCTCCTAGACCAAATGATGTGAAGTGGCTCTAGCGTAGCCAGTGACTCATTTATTTTATCATTTGTCTTGTGTAACATGATGACAGACTGATGGACTAACTCTGTCTTCTCTTTTATCTTGTCCTGTCTATGTTGCACAACACCAGTCATAGTTTTTAGGGCTGCTTCTAGCCCTATTTTCTCTAGATCTTCCAATGGATGGTCAGAAACTTCTGCTTCAGGTTGAGGAGGGGCTTCAATTTGCAAAGGTGGGGGAGGCACTACCTTAACTACTTCTTCAATCTTTTCTCTTAGTTCCTCCAATTCACCCTCCATTTTCTTGATCATCATAAGTTTTAAATCCCTATCCTTCACAACCCTCATTGAGTTCTCAAAAAATTTGTCATACCTCTCTAACAATTGAATAGTTTTGGCTTCATTGAGGTGAGCCAAGTGTTTTATTGCCTTAGACACCTCAAGATCAGTGGTGTTTTAGCCAGTCTAGATAATCTTATTTCCTTCCATCTTGTCTTTAATGCTTACCAGAGATGGCTTCTGAGTTCTTGGGGCCAAAGACCAAAGTGCAATAGCTTTTGACTTGGGGTCATAACCACTCCCTCTAATCATGTCATCAATATGCACCTCATATGACAAGCCTCCCTTAGGTTGTTTTCTAATTTGTTCAATGTTAAAGGTAGAAGTCAAATCCCATCCAAGAGTCAAAAGCATGCCACTTGATTTAACCATTTATCTTGCCTCCTCCATAGTGATCCTCTCAAGACTTGGATCATATGATGTTAGAGCCCTTAAAGTCTCTTCACTTGTTGTATCCCTTCAGGAAGAGACTTCTTCACCTCCTCTTGCTTCCTCCAAATGAGGAAATCCCTAAATTCCTTGCTATTGATGAACTGGTCATCACTGAGAAAATCCTCTTGGTATAGTTCTCTCTCATCATTTCCTAATATCAAGGGTAACTCCCCTTCTTATTTTGACACAATTTTCTTTCCTTCTTTGATAGCCTTTCTTAATTAATGGTGGTAGGCTCTTTTACCAGGCACAAGAACTGAAGCACTATCCAACACCTTCTTTTGTTTCTTCTTCTCAGAAGACTCACCTACTTCAAGCCTCTATTTCTTCAATGGTGGCTCTGAAGTAGCCTCCACTTCCATTGGATCTTGAGTTAAGTCAATGATTGGTGCTTCCCCTACTAGAGGTGGACTACTACCTTCTTGTGACTCATCAGTGAATTATTCTGGTTCAAAGGTGGAATAATTTCTTGGTACCTCTAATTTTTCCTCAAGAAACCCTTCCAACTGGTTAGACAGGGTGCCATGCATTTCTATCATTTTTCCCATTCTTTGCAAGTATGGAAGCTTAGGGAAATAACCATTAAAAGGAACTGTTGCCTTTTTCAATTTGACCTCTATGTCTAGTAAATCAAAATACTTAGTCCACCTTCTCCTTTCTTCATCTAGATCCATCATATTCCTTATCACATCCTCCTCATCTAGGCCTTCATGATCTATGATTGTTTCGATGTTAGGAATCAAGGTCATCCTAGCTATTCTAATGAAACCCTCCAAATCAACATACTGGAAAGTGCCTATAGTCATCTTGAACTGATTTATCTAGCTACTGACTTGATCCAGTGCTTTTTTTCCAATCAAGAAGCTACCAATTCTGAATTGCCTTGGTGTGAAAGTACCCTTCCTATGAGGTCCTAGGTGCTCTTTATTAGTCCACATTAATTGCCAAATGAATTCCATCATAGCAACCCTAGGAGGTGCATGTTTTGGAAGAAGATGCAGAGGTTGGGGGCAGCCATAAACTCTAATAACTGTGAAAATATTCCCCGGGTAGAAATCTCCCCAATTATGGTTCCCTAGACATTTGTCTTCATACTACATTGCTCTTAAGACCCTCAAGACCTTACTTGACAACCTCACAACATTTGTTCCTAACATTTCAAGAATTGGGTGGACAAAATAGTTTTGAAAATGGGAGAAGTTACACTCATTGGATGTGATATTCCAAAATCTCACCCAATATTGCACTGGGTTGGGAATGTCCTTAAAATGAGTCCTTCTCTTCAACATTCTTGTATCAAAATTATTAACATGATGGTACAAAATCAAATGCATAAGAAGGGAGTAGTGCATGAATCTGATTGGTCTTTTATTCTCCTTGACATACATAAACCCTTCATGCATCCTATCAATTACATACTAGATGTAATCATAATCAGTGTTGGTGTGAGAATTATGAATGTCTAGGATTATAATTAAAATCTCAGTAGGCAAATTCTCATCATCCCCATTAATCCCTAAAACCATACAAAACCCATGACACAAGAATTTCATATAACGGTTGAGGGAGGAAAATAGATAAGGGGCATTCATACTTTTTGGGAGAGGGGCTATGTACTTATCTTGCTTGGGCATATGCTTGACTATTTGGCTCTTTACTAATCCTATGTTACTGGCATACTTGTCCCTTTCCTTTTTTAAATCAATTTTAGTGGAGGAGGAAGAATAGAAATTGAAAGCTTTCATGAAGGACCCCCTATCCAAGGAATAAGCACAGACTAGTCTTCACACCTAACGCATCTAGAAATGGGATCATACAACCTAGCTGGCTCAATGATTAAATCAACATCTAAAAACACATCAAGAACAATTAGATTTTCCATTCCCAATGACCAAGCATTACAAATAGGTATAGCTTTACCCCTATTGTTATAAAAGTATGAGAATATGGTAAAACCTGAACTTGAAGAAGTGATAGGGTCCCTACATTTGTCCATGATATCTTCAAATTCTGTATTGATGGTCTTCTTGTTTTGATTCAAACTAGGAAGAATCCTGATGAATTCATCTGAGTAATTTGACTTTCCTTTTACCTCTCCACTCTATTCTTTTGTAGCCCCACTGGATGACACTACACTTGCCATTGGATCACTCATCTTGATAGAACATGAACTTCTTAACTCTACAACTTCCATGCTACTCACTCTTTGCTATAGCACCAACAATCTCAATTGTCTTTAGAATAACTTTGAGCACAAAAAACAATGTAGTCCTATCTATATACTTCAAAAATTGTGTGCGTATGATTGCCAAATCATAACAAATCTGGCCTAAGTCACTTCTACATTCAATTTTGCATATTACCAACCTTCAAATCATAGCTAGCCATGGTGTAGATGCTGACAAGATGATTTAAAAAATGATAAATTGGGCACGAGAGAAATAATGATGGCTTTTTGCATTAAAACTTTTAATTACTAATGTAAACCCTCATTAAAACTTGATTGGATGGATTTCTACTTTTTCCAACTTGGCAAAGTACCCTTTTCCACGTTGCAATGGCTCATAACACTGATGGCATGAAGACTTAACCAGACACAGTTTAGAGATCCAATGATCACCGTTGATCCCTGCGATGATCAACGGTCCTTAGACTACCTTTCAAAGCTTACTACGACCCCACCTCAATCAGAGATTTAGTGACTGAAGGCAATCTCACATTCTTTGAATACTTGATTCAATCATGGTTAAACTCAGAGAATAAGAGACCAAAGGCTTCACCAATTCTTGAAGCCTTTTCCTTAACTCAATAGTTATCTGGAGAATCAGTGAACAAAGGATTCACAAACCCATGAAACATAGCACTTTAACCACAGTTATATCTGGAGAACTAGTGAACAACTAAATCTTTGATTCTTGGAAAGCCAAACTTAACTCTTGGTTTATCTCATGATTCAGAGAACAAGGCTATCTCACATTCTTAAAAAAGAAATGCTTAACTCTAGTCAGGCTTTGAGATTGAGTGAATAGCCTATATCTCCAATTTGCTGAATTATTTTCATACCTTAGGTTATATATCAAGATTAAGCACTGATCATAGATCCTAGGAGCAATCGGTGGCTATCACCAATTCACTGGATCCAATAGACCTTCACCTTTTAATTACAAGAATTAGCAACCAAAGGATTCACTTAATCTCCCAAGGTCATCAAACCTAACCCTTTTATTCTGAGAATGCATGACTGAAGAAAACACATCCCAACTATGCTTTGTTCACCAAGTCACTAAAAGATTTAGAACATCACCAAATAATTTTGAGATCCCACAAACACTTCATTCGATCAATCACCAATTAACTTAGAGCATTGCCATCTTTTCTCAAGATCAAGTGACAAAGGAAAACTAGAGCCTCTACCAAATTACTTTTTTAGAACCGCCAAACCTAGAGGAAATGAGGAAAAGACTCAGTTGCTAGATCACCAAATGACTTATTGTAGGACCCATTCCTCTTGAGATTAAAACATGATTGCTGATTGTAAAGATGGTCAACGACATTCACTGGATTGCTAGAAAACATTAAACTTAGCCATTTTCTTTGGAGAACAAGAGATAACCACCATGCCAAGTCACTGAATGTTTCAAAGAAACTACCAAGAATCAAGAAAATAGGAGACCACACAGTTGCTGAGTCACTGGATGTTAGAATTAACCATGACAAAGACTGGGAGATCCAACGACTAAAGGAGATTGAACAACGGATTCACTTTGGTCACCAATTCATTGAAAGACTTACAAACAGGGAAAAACATTGCGTGATTCTGTGAAGACTTAGAAAAATGACCACATGTAGATTTGGAAGGCTTAAGTGACCCGAAAAGTAACGAGTGAATAGAAGAAACTAGGGCACATTCACATTAACCAAAGAAAAAAAACATTTCAAAGAAAAAATGTCTAAGGCAAGGGTTTTACAATACAAGTATAACAAATTTTAAGGAATTCTAAACCCTAAACCAAACATTTTAGTAAGCCAGGACATCGCAATAAGACCAAAAGAAAAGACCTCAAAAAACCTAAAATATACCCAACAGTGGCTCTTTCTGAGGATGCTTGAATGCAAGTTCATAGCAAGAAACCATGAATCTCTAGGTGGAAAACCATAAAACCCTAACCTAAAATAGGAAAACAAACACACCTATACATATATACAGAACTATAATGCATGGAAAGATAGAATCAATTGAAGAAATACTTTAGGAATTGTCCATGCACTGGCAATTCAATTTCCTCATCATCCAAATTTCTCAAGAAGTATGAATCCTTTCCATGAATTTGATGAATAATGAAAGGTCCTAACCACAAGGATTCAAACTTCTTATGCTTTCCTTTGTCCTCAGCCCTGGCATTCCACTTCAAAACCATATCATTTAGATGGAACTTTCTAGTAGTAGCTCTTTTGTCAAAGAGATATTTCATTTTCTACTATAATTTTATATTCTTATTTTGTCCCTCTCTTCTGATCTCATCTAGCTCCACTAGTTGAATCATCCTATCCTATAATGGATCACTGACTTCCATGTCTTCTTCTCTTATGAACTGGTAAATAGGCAACAAATTGTTTCGGGGAGCCTAGACTTTACACCATATACCATTTCAAAAGGAGACTTGCCTGTTGCTTTCTTTTCATTAATTTTGTTAGCCCATAGTGCCAATTTCAATTTCACATGCCACATCCTTTTATTCTTTTCCAAGGTCTTTTTTAGAATTTGCAGAATACTCTTGTTGTTGGATTCTGCTTGCCCATTTGCCTGCAGATGGTATGGGGATGAATAAGACATAACTATTCCCATTTCAGCACAAAAATTAGTGAATTCCTAAGACCTAAAGCTCATAGCATTATCCATTACTAGTGTCATTGGAACACCAAACCTAGTAACAATGTTATTCATCAAGAATTCAATAACTACTGTACTAGTTGCCTTATTAGTTAGGATAGCCTCTATCCACTTAGTGAAAGAATCAATAGCCACCAAAATGTGACTATGTCCTCCATTGGATTTCTCTGAGAACTCCCCAATAAAGTCCATGCCCCACATAGAAAAAGGGGCCTCTGCAACCATAGGGTTTAATAATAAGGCACCTAAAAATTTTAGTTTCTTTGAAAACCTCTAGTACGACTCAAATTTTTTGACATATGAGTGGGTATCCTTAAATAAGACCAGCTAGTAATATCCAGCTCTTAGAATTTTGTGAGTCATAGACCTAGCTGAATGATACCCTCCACACATCCCAAAGTGCATCTCTTTTAAAACCTTTTCAGACTGATACTTATCTAAATAGAAAAGAAGCATTCCGTCACTATCTTTCCAAAATAGATCACCCTTTATTAAAACATACCTTTGAGCCTGTAACCTCAAACTCCTCCTTTGATTTTCATTCAAATCTTGTGGACAAGCAACATATTTGAGAAAATGAACAATATTGGTATACCATGGTTGCATCTCCATACTTGTCACATCTTCCTCACATATGGCTACATTTTTTACTTGCATGGGGTCCATGTTTTCCTCTGTCATGAGCTTAGCAAGTCCCAAACCTCTCACAAGCTTGGTTATGTGGAGTTCAATGTCAAACTCTTGAATCCTATTGATCCATTTACACCTCTTCCTAGTAACCTCACTTTGACTCAAAATATCTTTTACTACTGCATGTGGAACATATGCATTTACTTTTGCACATATCAAATAAGGTTTGAAAGCCTTAACCTCCTTTACTAGTGCATATGCTTGTTTCTCCATCAACTCATAATTCAGCTCATTAGATTGTAATGATTTACTAAAAAAAGCAATAGGATGCTCAAACCCTTCTTCATCTTTCTATAACAAAATAGCTGCAATAGTATGAAAAGATGCAAAGGAAAATAGAGAAAATGGTTTTGAATAGCCAAGGAATATTAAAACAAGAGCCTCTTGGATTGCTAGTTTGATCTTATCAAAGGCTTGTTTATTCTCACTGTTCCAATCAAACTTAACATCTTTCTTCAAGAGCTTCACAATAGGCTTGACTAATTCAGCAAAATTGGCAATAAACCTCCTAACAAAATTAATCTGTCCTAGAAAAGATTGCACAACTTTGACATTTTTGGGAGGAAGGACCTTTTTGATGGCTTCCACTCTTTCTAGATCAATCCTAACCCCTTCTTTAGACACTATGTGACCAAGCAATTTTCCCTTTGTTACAACAAATTGACATTTTTTGGGATTTAATGAGATGCCAAATTCTAGAGCCTTGATAGTAACCTTCTCCAAATGTCTGTAATGATCTTTAGCTTTCTTAGAGTAGGCAGTCAGACCATCTTGATACACAACCATTAAGACATTGATCAATTCTTTAAAAGCAACATCCATTGCTCTTTGAAAAGTTTCTCCAACATTCTTCATGCCAAAAGGCATGCAAACATAGACATAAGTTCCCTAAGGGGTAGTGAATGTTGTCTTGAATTGTTTAGATTCTTTGACTAGGACCTGGTTGTATCCTAAAAACCCATCCATCATAGACAAAAATTCATAACTAGTTACTCTATGCAACATAGCCTCCATGTTAGGCAATCCATAGTTGTCTTTGAGTGATGCAACATTTAAATTCCTGAAATCAACATGGAGTCTAATGTCACCATTCTTTTTTCTTACTGGTACAAGGTTAGAGATCCAAGAAGAATGCCTAAGATGTTCAATGATACCAACATCTCTCAATTTTGTCAATTCAGCCTGCATCTTTGTTGCTAATAGAGGGTTAATAGGTCTCTATTTCTGTATGAATGGCTTGGTTTCTTCCTTTAGAGGGATCTCATGTTGAAATAGATCAGCTCTATATGCTTTGAAGTCATCATAGGACCAAGCAAATACATGCTTGTATCTCTTCAAAAGTCTTATCAAATTTCCTCTGACTTCTCTGCTCAATTTTTTTTTCCAATGTACACCATCTGAGGGGAGGTTTTAGATTCTAAGTTTATTTCCTCCAAGTCTTCCATTTTTGTGTTAGACTTTTGAGATAGGTAACCATCATTTATTTTAAACATTCCTTCTAACTCCACTAACCCCTTTGGTATGTGATTTGAGGGTAATTGTACTATCTCATTTCCCATAATACACTCTTTCCCTTCAACATATTATTTTTCTTCATTAAAATCTATTTGTTTCCCATCATACTGATCTAGACCTTGAAGAAACCTAAGGATATCAAAATCATCCTCAAAAACTTGTCAATTATATAGATTGTCAGGCACTGCAGGCCTACTTTTCATTTCTAACATGGACACACCAGTGAGGGTAATATCATCATTTTTAAGGGCAACATTAGCAAGAAAATATGCCATGATATTATTGGACCTTTCTACCCAAAGGAGATTGAAAGCCTCAAAGAATTCTAGTCTATCCCAGATAACATGTTTGTACAATTTCAATCTCTCATCCTTGGTAGCATATTTAGATCTTACTTGGGCTATAATTAAGTATGAATCACCATGGACCTTTAAACATTTGATACCATGTTTTATGGAAACATCTAACCCCAATATTAAAGCCTCATATTCAGCAATATTATTAGTACATTCAAAAGTCAACAGGAAAGAGTATTTAAATGTAATACCTGATGGGGAAATGAAAACAACACTAGCCCCTGATCCTTCCTTGGAGCATCCACCATCAAAGAAAATTTTCCAAAGTCCATTTTGCTACAATATTAACTCTCTACTATTGGATCTATATTCTTCATCTGAGGCACTATCTCTTCAATCATGAAATTATTCATGTCAATGTCCACGAAGCAATTCAAATCCTCTGGTGCAAATTTTTCAACCATGACTGAAAAATGAGGTTCCCTATACAACTTCACCTTGGTCCCATTGATTGGGATAGTATCATATGAAAAATCTAATTGCAATTTTCCACCCACTGCTATAGCCCATTGTCTTGACAATAGCATGCCATAATGAGGCTTAGTATCAACAACAACCACATCCATTTTGTATGTGGCCTCTGGGAATGTGGCAATATTTACTTCAATTCCAATTAGAGTTCCTACAATAGGCACTACCCTATTGTCCATAGCATAGCATCTTCCATTAGAAGTGTCAACTTGCAATCCTAGCTCTTTCATTAAATGATAAGGCATTATAGTTGTAGCAGCACGAGAATCAATCATACAATTTTTTAGCAGAAAATTATTCACTATCAATGTAACATAGAAAGGGTCAATAGAAGAAGGTTCCCATGTCATAATTCTTCCAACACGTACATTTGAAATGTTATCAATTGAAATAGGTCCTTCTACTAAATTCCCCTTCTCTTGCATAGCAGGAGCTACCCCTTGTTCAGTTATGAGAGCCAAGGTTGTTGTCTTATGTTCCTCAATTTTTAGCATTTCAAGTAAAGGGATGGAAACCTTCATTTGGGACAGACCATGTCTCATATCAAAGGTAGGGGGATCTATAGAAATATCAGGATACTCTTTAGGCCTACCAACTTTCTTTTTACCCTTGTCAATAATAATTTCCTCATTCCTTTTCTTTTCAGTTACAAGCCCTTCCTTCTTATTAATTACAACATTAGGCTCTGGGGAATCTTTATTCTGAAGGTTATCTTTAACAAACACTGACCTAGGGACTCCTTGATTAGTATCCACCCCCCTGTTCCTTAAATTGTATGAGGATTTGGCTTGAGTTATAGTAGCCACAGTTAGAGTTCTAATTTCCTCATCACTAGGCTTTCTCCATTGCTTTTCATCTGATCCTAATCCTACCATATGAGCTTTACAAGTGTTATTATCTGATTCATCATGATCAGAGTGAGTAAATACTTTTTTCTCATAATCAGAGAGAATATTCCTTTTATAATCAACATCTGAGAAAATCTCTTCATCATCTAAAGATAGGAGATCCCCCCTTACTTCAGTAGTAAACATGTTAATAGCAGGCTTTTTAGATTCTTCATAATCTCCCGTATATGAGTCATTAGCCTCTTCTCCTAAGGCCTGAGCCACAAAACATTGGAAAGGTGAATGAGGCATATTACAAGCCACACACCGAGGGGTATTTTTAGTATATAATCAAATTTGAAATCATATCTTTTTTTCTATCAATATCTTTCATCAGTGATCAAGACAAACAATCACGTCTAGTTACTAATTCATCAAAAGACCTCATCACTTGGGGAAAATCTATCATCACTTGGGGCATATCAAATTCATCAAGATCCATATCAATCTAGTATTCTCCTAATCTTGTAATCTGTATCAGTTTTTGCAACCATCAGATCATAGTGTTCTTTCCTTGGTTCTTTGGCAACTGAAAGATTCAGATGTGATACATGCTAGTTCTGCTAAGACAATCGAGTCTAGAACCGGTCACTCACTTCTTAGCAATCCTAAGGTTTGGAATTAGGCATTTTGACACTTTTTCACAATCATAGGTTCATTTGCTACTACAGTGAACACTATCTTTGGTCATTCAGGACCTATTATCTCCATATCAAATCAATATCAATCAGCTTCTATCTCATATCAATTATCAATTTCAAACATCAGTTTCATATGTTTATCAAACACAGACTATCTTTGAACCACTACACTTCACACAGTAATTCAAAGAGGGGAAAAATGTAATACCCCAAAAATGGGCTATAAGTTCATTAATCTCCTACATCTTCAATTCGAACGAAATCGACATCAAAGTCCTAATCTAAGGCACATCTAAACATCATCGAATCATAATTAATTATCTTAAATTTTGCATTGGGGAATATTCCTAGTAATATTCCTAATCATCATAATTATCTTTAATTTTATAATTATTTGGCAATAAATCACATTTATCCTAAAGTTTGATTAATTGAATATTTTTATATTTAATTAATTAGATTTAATATTTGCCACTTAATTGTGTAATTAAATTTAATTCTATCTATTATTAATTGTATTATTTAATTTTGACAATAAATCTAATATCATATGAATAATTGATTAAATTCTTATTTAATTAATTAAAGCAAGTTGTCATTATTTAATAATATAGTTTTTAATAAAAGTTTGATTAAATAATTGATTAACCCATAAATCAATTGTTTTATTTTTAAAAGCAGTTAAGTTGGAAATAAATCACTTTATTATTAAATTAATTCATAAATAAAACATGGACAATCATAAAAGCAGACAACTATCAATTATTAATTAAAGCTAAACTCTATTTTGAGTTAAAACTTAGCTTTTGCATGTTTTTGTGAGTTAATTATCCTTTATTTAAAAATAACTCAAAAATCAACCTGAGTTATTTGAGTGATTTATGGCTTTTTTTCCCATGCACCTCCAAAGCCCTGGATTTCTATAAATCAAGGCTTCAGCTCATCTCAAATCATCTCATAATTTTGCAAGCTTACTTTGCCAAAGTCATCTAGGAATTGCACAACTATTTTGAAGAATTGGAATTTGGAGAATCAAAGCTTATTGCGAATCAAGGCTATTGTGAGATCAATTTTTTTTTTTTTTTACATTCATTTAGATTCTTTTTCATATCATTGTTAGATCATTTTAGCATGTCAATTTCCATATTAGCATAGATTCATATAAGATTTTATCATTCTTATTGCATAGAAAATACCAAAAAAATAAATTAATTGCATTCAATTTTATATCCATCTTTTGCATTCAAATCCTTCGTTTAGGTGTCGTCTAGGTCACTGATCTCGATAACAATCTGAGAACATTAATCTTGCACCTACTAGAAGGCAGTAAATTACTTGGTTAGATAGCTTTCAATTTTGCACGATTTTGATTATAGCTAACCTCTAATGTTTTACTAAAGTGTTGTGTCTACAGATCAGGTAGAATTTTCACACACACATTTCTAGCGCCCATCGTGGGGCAATACCATGCCCCCTTCAGGATTAAAATTGAATCCTGAAGGGGGCATGCCCTTCACAGGGAAAACTGCGTTGACGGAACCTCAAGCAGTCATAGCCATTTTCACCGTGGTAGTGACAGCCGCTATATAAATGTCCTTGTGGAAGAAATCTCCATGGGTATGGTTCATTGTTGGGTTGTCAGATCTCCCTAGCCAGAAATGTGTGTGAAAATTGTGTGGAAGAAATATCCATGGGTATGGTTCATTGTTGGGTTGAATGATATGCAATACCATGCCCCCTTCAGGATTAAAATTGAAATCTGACAAGAAAAGTCAGCGTTGAGAGTTTAGAAGCATGTTAATTGATTTGAGAAGTGGTTAAACACGTCCGGTCAATGCATTTTGCATCATTTAGAGGTCTTGGAGACTAAGTTTGACTAGGTTTGACCATGAGTTGACCATGGTTGACCAAGTTGAAATTTTGATAGTTTGATGTTTAGATAATCAGTTAAGTTGAATGCTGGATTTCTGTGATGATTGAAGGTTGATTATGCAAGTAGTTAATAATATGAATGATCACAGATTTTGATTTTGATCCCAAAAAAGGATTCTACTTGCTGCTTCGTTGGAGGAACCTTCATGTGAGATTCGACTCTTGTTAGATTTGAAGATGTGATTGAAGAATTATTTAAGCATTGAAGTGCGTCCAACCATTTGTGAGATCATGCAAAGATGAAAAATGCAAAGAAGCATGCAATATGAAATGCAACCTAAGACCTAGGACCTAGTCACTGATCATATGTCGATTTGTTATCATCATTGAACTTTTAGGTAACCGGATAAATCAATACAATGCCCACTAGCTAAAAAAAACCATAGACATATGAATATTGATTTGTATGCGTAAGAATCAATACAACCCCCACTGGTCAAACAACCATGGACATATGAATATTGATTTTATTTTTGGAATGTCAGATTAGATATAAGTACCAAAGCATAAACACCAAGATGACCTGAATATCATGTCCATTTTGATATAGCAATTTGTATAAGCATCACAACATAAACGTCATGATGATCGGAATACTCCTTGCATTGCAAACACATCAAACAGTGAAGAGATCATTCTGAATCCAATGTGAATTACCCGTAGTGACCCTTTATCATTCACATCCTTAGGTAAGATCGTGTTTCACAGTAGGAGAAAGAACTTACTCAAAAAGACAATAGTGAGATCAAACTTCCTTGAATTTTTCTAGGTATCAATGGTCGAGGTACGCATGGCCATCTAATTTGAGATAGAGGCTCTTATAGTCGGACACCATTTCAATCTAGAATTTTCAAAGTTGTTAGATTTTCACATACAAGAAGAAGACAAAGAAAAGATTATGCCCCCAGTAATCACTCTCTAAATCCTATAAAGGACATCATCGAAGAGCTCGAAGGGACACAATATGCAAAAATCTCAATGCGAATCAGTAAGCATACAAGGAGATAGAAGCATGTAAAAAGCATAGATTATTTTTAGTTGAGTTTTGATGTTTGATTCCATTGTTGTAGATGCAAAATCCTTTCTGGAGACAAGACAAACTGACTGACTCACATGAAGCTTCAAAGGACTCTGACTAGATATGATCCGTCTAAGATACATGGGAGACCATAGGATATAACATTGATTTCCCCCAAGTGTTAAACATTGATAGGATACAGACGCTTGAGCTGATTGGTGTACAGACCGACTTATTGAAAACTAGAAATGCAAAAACAAACTGGGAGATATGTACAAACTAAAGCAAGACTAAAAGCTAGGAAAGACCAAGATTGCATTGATAGATGGAGCATTTGGAACAAGTGGCACCCGTTTGCCAGGTTTTCACCATCTTGGCAGAGATTCTATTCTTGCTACCAAGGCGCTTGTTTCCAGGTTTTCACCAAGGCACTTTTTCTTTTTTTTTTTTCAATTTTTTTGAATTTTTTCAATTTTTTTATTTTTTTGAATTTTTGATATTTTTTTTATTTTTAGGATTTTTAGGATATTTAACCATAGACTGAATGCCTTAGGCATATAATTTCTTCAGATGGAGAACATTGATTGGTTCTCAGAGCTATTCTCCTTTAGTCATTGAGAGTTGATAGGCACCAGAGCCAAAAGTAGCAGTGATGACAAAGGGACCCAGCCAGTTGGGTTCGAACTTCCCGTTGTGTTCTCGATGGGATTGATTTTTTAGATTTTCTCTCAAGAAGAGATCACAAACCTAAAATTCTTTGTGTCTAACTTTCTTGTTGTAGCCTCTAGACATTCTCTTCTGATATACTTTGAGATGATCATACACTACTTGTCTATGCTCATCTAGTAGTTCAAGTTCTTGTAACCTAGACACTCTATAGTCATCATCAATTACTAGACCATGCATTCTGATTCTTAGTGATGGGATTTCAACCTCAATAGGTAGTACTACTTCAGACCCATAAACTAAAGTGAAAGGTGTAGCCCCAGTAGGTGTTCTGATACTTGTTCTGTAGGCCCATAGAGCTGGATTAATCATGAGATGTCAGTCTCTACTGGTTTTGTTTACTGTTCTATGCAAGATCTTCAATCGATTTTTGTTAGAAGCCTCTGCTTGGCCATTCCTTTGTGGATAGTAGATAGAAGACCAATGTTGGGTGATCTTGAATTTGGCACATAGATCATCAAGGTCTTTATTCCTGAATTTCCCACCATTATCTGTGATTATGGAATGAGGGATCCCATATCTGCATATGATATAGTTCAATATGAACATAGATATCTGTTTCCCTATTGCTTGTGTTAGAGGGACCACTTCTACCCATTTTGTAAAATAATCTGTAGCAGTGATTATATGGGTATGTCCATTAGAAGAGTGAGGATGAATCATCCCGATAAGATCGAATGCCCATTGATGGAAAGGCCATTGTGTTGTAAAGGGGATTAGATCCCTCCCTAGAGCATGAATTAAGTTGCCATGCACTTGGCACTTTTGACAATTCTTAGAAAATTTGATAGCCTCTTTCTCCATTTTAGGCCAATAGTACCCAACCCTAATAAGTTTTCGAGCTAGTGTTAAACCGTTCAAGTGTGACCCACAAATACCATCATGGACTTCCTCTAATGCATGTTGAGACTCTTCCTATTCTAAACATCTAAGTAGCATACCATCTAGACCTCATTTGTATAGATCATTACCAATGATGACATATCAGGAGGCATTACGGATAAGGTATCTCTTTTCATGATGGTTGAAGGTATTGGGAATGATTTGGTTTTGGAGATAAGAAAATAGGTTTTTATATTAGGATGAATCATGACCTACAACAGTGCAGATCATGTAGGTTTCAGGGGAGTCATATGCAGGATAAGAGAGTGCTTCCACCAGGAACTCATAGCGTAGCTCATGTTCAGGCTGCTGTAATAAAGTAGATAGTGTTGCCATTGCATCGGCAGCCTTGTTCTCCGTTGTAGGAATTTTCTCAAATGTGATAGATATGAAATATTTCTTAAGATCATCGACCATTATCTTTTAAGGAATGAGCTTTTCATCTTTAGTTTGGTACACATCATTGACTTGATGAATAACAAGTTGAGAGTCTCCATGAATGTGTAGCTCTGTTACTCTCCATTCAATTGCTATTTTCATACCATTCAAAAGGGCTTCATATTTCACAATATTGTTTGTGTAAGGAAACTTTAATCAGAATGCTTTGGGGATTGAGTATCCTTGGGGAGTTAGGAACAATATGTCTGCTTCAGATCCATTCTATGTATAGGAGCCATCAAAGAACAATTGCCATTCTCTAGAAGATAGGTGCATAATAGATGAGTCTGGAAATTCCATTTGCATTGGTGTGTCATCAAACATGGGTGCATCTGCTAGTTGATCAGCAATAACTTGACTTTTTATAGCTTTTATTTCAACATATTCAATGTCAAATTCACTTAGAAGCATGACCCATTTAGCCAGTCTACTTGTGAGGGCAGCCTTGCTTAGTAAGTATTTTAGTGGATCAATTTTTGCTACTAGATGCATGGTATGAGCTAACATATAGTGTCTCAGTTTCTGTGATGCAAAGATCATAGTGAGACAAGCTTTCTCAATCATAGAATAGTTCTTTTCATACGCCACCAATGTTCTGCTTATATAATAAATGGCTCTTTCCTTTTTGTCTTCGTCATGTTGTGCTAGCAATGCCCCCAGTGATGTGGCTATTGTGGAGACATATAAGATCAATGGCTTCCCATGAATAGGAGGCATCAAGATAGGTAGATTTGATAGATACTTCTTGATATGGTTAAAGTTGATCTCACATTCATCATTCCATGCAAAGGTCACACCTTTATGTAATGTTTTTGTAAAAGGCTGTGATATGTCCGCTAGCTGTGATATGAATCTTCTGATAGATTGAACTCTACCTTGCAACATCCTCATTTGACTGATATTTGTGGGAGGTTGCATCTCTATTATAGCCTTGACTTTAGCTAGATCAACTTCAATGCCTTTCTTTGAAACTATGTATCCTAAGAGCTTTCCAGAAGTGACACCAAAAGCACACTTCTTAGGATTTAGTCGGAGACTAAACTGTTCCATTCTATCTAGGATCATGCTCAAGTCCTTCAGATGTTTAGTTTTGATCATAGATTTTGCTAATGTGTCATCAACATAATCTTCCATGGTGTGATGCATCATGTCATGGAAAATAGATGTCATTGCTCTTTGATATGTAGCTCCAGCATTTTTTAGTCCGAATGGCATAACATTCCAACAAAAGGTTCCCCACGTACATGTGAAAGTAGTTTTCTCTTGGTCCTCTAGAGCAATTTTTATTTGGTTGTATCTAGAGAAACCATCCATTAAGGAATACATCTCGAAACCCGCAGTCATGTCCACTATCATATCAATGTTAGGTAGTGGAAAATCATCCTTAGGGCATGCTCTATTCACATCTCTAAAGTTTGTGCATACTCTGATTGAGCCATCTGGTTTAGAAATAGGTATAATGTTAAAGATCCATTCAGCATAGTCTATGACGTGGATGAATCTAGCTTTTAGGAGTTTCTCTAATTTAGCTTTGACTAAAAGTGCAACATGAGGATGCATCTTTCTCAATTTTTTCTTGACCGGTTTTACTCCAGGAGCAATGGATAGATGGTGCATGATAAGATTTGGATCCAACCCTGGCATATCTGAATACTTCCATGCAAAGTTGATCTTTTTTTTTGTCAAGAATGTAGTAAATTTATATTTCTCTTCTTCTGATAAAGATTGTGCTACATGTACCAATTGTGGTTCCTCTGTTGTACCCAAATTGATGGATTGGGTGGGCTCAATTAGAACTAGAGATCTGTCCTATAAATGACTTAGAAGGACATCAAATATCTCATCCTTAGGCACCTTAGAGAGGTTTTCACCTTTGAATACATCTTTTATTTTTACTTTTGTCAGTTCTGAGACTACCACAAAGTGGTTTTCACCCTCATAACTCTTTTTCTTTTTCTTTTTACTCTTGTTTTTCTGACTAAGATATTTGATGTCTGACTTAGTCATGCTGATGCTTAGTTCACTGATGAAAGTACTCATAGGCTCAACTGCATTGAGGTAGCAGGCAAGGGCATAGTCATTCGGGAAGGTATAAATACCATGGTTTGGGTTTGTGGAAGTTTGGTCAATAAGATCAGGGTGTTGGATAGTCAAAGTGGGAAAGGATTGGGATATGGTGTTTATGGATATTGATCTGTCATCATTGGTCCTAACCTGATGCTCAAGTTCAAAGTTGATACTACAACTTAAGACATTCAATTCATGAATAGGCTCAATGTCATCATGGGAGTCCAATTCAGCCATAGGTGGATCAGACTCGATAGGTTCATCATTTCACTCTAGACTTACATTGGTTTGAGGTGCATATTGGTGAATAACATCAACATGTTTCTCTATGATAAGCTCATCTAGTTTTGGAATGGCTCCCCATTCATAGTCATTTGATTCAGCTTCTGATTCAGGATCTCTAGGAAATCTTAGAACATGAGTAAAGTTAGGGGGAATACCCCAAGAAGGGTTACCCTCAGATTCTAATTTGAATTCATACTCATGAGAATCTGTCTCAAAATCACTACCACTTCCCTCTTCTTGATTTTTTTTGAGATTAGCTGGTTCTTGTGTTGCAACTATCTCTTGATTGATAGTAGGTTCTTCTATTTCTACTACATTAATTCTTTTGATAGGATCATCTTTATCATCAAGAAGGTCTTTGATCTCTTTAGGCAATTTTTCATAGGGGATGAGTTCTGAACTATCTGAATCACTATCTGATGGTTCTGTTTCTTCTTTCTTAAGAAGAGGTTCCCCTGGTGTGATCTGCTCTATGACATGCAAGCAATTACCTTTGAGGTGATAGGGTTTCTTCTTAAATCCTAAGCCAATTTTATTTTTAGTTTCTCTACCAGTATGTGGGAGAGGTGCCTCAAGACCTTTTCCTCTAATTCCTAGAGGTCCTTGATTTGAGTATCCCATCTTAGCTATTAATTTACCTCCTAGACCATATGACTTGGAAGGGAGTTTGGGTACTGCAGAGTTACCAGTTTGAACAACTTGAGATTCAGGTTCATCTTTGTACAGCCATGATAACACAGCTTCATCCTCTTCAAATTCTTTCTTGGATACTTGTTCTGCTACAAAATTCTTTTTATATGCCTCAAGAGGTTCCTGAGGTTTTGGCTTGGATTGTTTCAAAGATTTCCCATTAGACTTAGGTGAGATAGGGAGAGATGTCAAAGATAAGACTGGCTTGATAGTGTATTCTCCCATACTATTTTCTTTGATATTAACCTCTTTGGCAAGATCTTCCATTTTAGATGTGGGTGCTTCTTTAGTTGGCTCTATGGGAGATTCTCTATTATTAGGTACAAGCTTATCTGCACTTTCCTTCAAGGTGTTGCAAGTTGTATTCAGATCTGCGGGGATAGTAACCTCTACTCCTTCATAAGGAAACTTCAAAGATTGATGGTATGTAGAAGGAATAGCTTTCATTTCATGTATCCATGGTCTCCCTAGAAGGACATTGTAGACCAAAGGTAGATCAAGCACTTGACAGATGGTATCTTTGATAACTGGACCCACTCTGATAGGTAAGATAATGGTTCCTTTAGAAGATCTTTCTTGTTCATCATAGGCCTTGATAGTTATTTTCTTTCTAGGATCAATAGCCAATTCTGAAAATCCGAATTGTGTGATCAAGTTGTAAGAACAAATGTTTAGGCCAGTGCCCCCATCTATCAACACACGTTTGACTCTACGGTTCTAGATCAAGACTTCTATATGCAAAGGCTGATTATGTGGGTGACTCAAGGAGTTGTCATCTTCCTCTGAAAAGGAGATATATTGGGGAGATGTAAGATGTCCAACCATAGTCTAGAACCTGTCTAAATCAAGGTCATCAGGAACATTGGAACCAAGCAAAGCTTTATCAAGAATGGCTCTATGAGCTGGAGATATTCAAAGCAACTCAAACATGGAGATTTTTGCATTAGTGTGCTGGAGTTGTTGAACAATGCTATAAGACATAGGCCTTGTATCCTTTGGATTGGAAGATTTGGAAGCAGCCTTCTATTTAGAAGTAGATGAAAGATTGAAGGGCACTTTAGGGACATTCAATGAATCCGGGATTTGTCCTTTCAGATGTGTTTGAGCTTGTGATCGAGTAACTACATTAGCTAAGGAATGATATCTATCTCTTCATATGATTGTGATGACATTGCAACTTTCAGAGAGACATGGTTCAACCATATTAATGATAGTGTTATTTCCAGGGTAGGCATAGTTGACTTTTTCCCCCATATTAGGCTGAGAAGTTGAAACCTTTTGACCATGTTTCAAAAATGGTTCTGTGAATGCTGTATGATCATTATTGCTCATGGGATTGTCAATTGTGATGTCTCCACTATCTATCAGATCTTGAATGGTATGCTTCAAGTGGTAGCAACTACTAGTTTTATGACCTTTACTCCGATGGAAATCACAGAATTCATTATCCTTCCACCATATCAGTTTGGGGTCTTGAGCATTCAGTCGGATTGGTGGTAAAGAGATGATGTTATCAACCAATAGAGTTTTCATAGCCAATTATAAAGACTCTCCTAGAGGAGTAAATTTTTGATGTTTATCCCATTTTTTGAATTCTGACTTCTTTTGAGATGGTTGAGAAGACTTTTTCTCGGAAGCTTTAATGGCTTGAGTGCCAAGAGTGAGATTGTAGGCTGGTGCCTTTGATGGTGTATGGACAGTGTCAACAATGCCATCTGTGATGATGCCTTTGTTCTTGTTCCAATTTTTGTTCTTGTCTTTGGAACTAGATCCAGATTCGTACTTGTCTTTTTGGAGTGTGATTTCCCCTTTTTTTACAAGCACTTTTTTGATTTTGATAGCATTATCCACCATCTTGTCAAAAGATGTATTATCTTGCATTTGTAAGGGATAATTGAGCTCTAGAACAAGGTTATTGATAAAGATTTCAAGTTTCTCCATTTCAGGAATTGGTCTAGCATATAGAGAGAACTTCTTTCGCCACCTCTTTAGGAAAGTTAGGAATGATTCTCCTGGATATTGCTTGAGATTACAAATATCAATCATGGTGACCAGATGCTGAATATTGTAGGAATATTGTTGATAAAACAATTTAATCAATTCCTCAAACATTTTGATCATAGGAGGCAATCTTGAAAACCACTGAATGGATGCTCCACCCAAAGATCTAGGAAAAAGATGCATTAGATAGGTCAGTTCATGCATGAATTCCATGGATTATGTATAGAACTCTCTGACATGATCTTACGGATCAGAGTGTCCATCATACTTATCATACTTCAGCATCTCCACTCTTTTTGGAAATGATGGCATGTACAAGTCTTTGTTAAATGGAAAAGGACATAGAGCCTCCATGGAGAACTCTTTGGGTTCCTTCTCTTTCTTGCGATTGTTAAGTTCAACTTGTATAGCATGCATTTGTTTCGTCATAGCTATGAGTGGATTCTCTTCCTCATGTGTAATGATGTCTTCAACATTAAAGTTGGAAGGAAGTTTATCTCCTTGATGAGCTAGTTGTAAAAAGTATGCTTCTCTATTTTCTTTCAAGAAATGTCTCATCATCTTGTTAAATTCATCATCATTTTGGTAGCGAGCAATTTCTTCAGGTGTGGGTTCCTAATCTGCACCTTGTTGAGATTGAGCTCTTTGAGAGCCAAAATTTGTCCCTGCTTGAGACATGGTAGGAGTTTGTGGACTTCCTAGATTAGATTGATGAGGGGTATGTTGAGTACCTCTGTGAGTCGATGGAGGGGGTACGTAACTAGATTTCAATCGATAGTTTCCAAGACCATCATCCTCGTAAAGACCAGAATTGATGAGTTGCTCAAAAGTCAAATTTTGGATAGTGGTAATAGATTTCTTGTGAGAGGAAGCTCTAGTCTCCACCATCAACTTTGAGTGAAACAAAAGAATAAGATTCAGATAATTGAAGAATGAATTGAATCAAGATGATCAGATGATGCAACCTTGTTAAGGGTTGATTGATTTGAAGATTTGATTAGACGTGGATGAAGGATACTGTGCCTTGGATGTATGGGACAAGATATCACAACACTTAGTCATTTTGATGATTGATTGATTGAAGATTGATAGTTATGACAAGGTTTTGACACGAGATGATAAAGACTCAAAATGATTAGACAGAAGGCTGAATCAAATTCAAAAGGCCACTTTAAGAAAATGACTGGACTTTTAATAGCTACTGCTCTATTCTTGACACAATGATCCATTCGATAGATTCTGAAACTAGGTTGAAAGAGCTAAATATCTGGCAATCTTGACAATTTTCTGACAACTTTCAAAAATTTCCCAAACGACACTCTGAAAAACTTGTAAGACAGTGGGTAGGCTATGAAATGATAGTTGACAATATCATACGATAGTTGCAAGATTTTGACTTTGAAGATTTGCTGGCATGAAAACTCGTACGACACTGGGTTTGCTATCATATGACAGATGGGTTGCAATGAAATGACACTTGATGGAAACTCGTATGACTTTCTGACTTCCTGAGATGACTTTTGACTCTAGAAAAGAATTTGACTTCAGATTTTGCAAATTTTGAGTTTTCAGATTTGAATTGTTTGCAAATTTCAATGTCTAAATTTGAAGATTGTAACAGATTTGTCCGTTTTCAATAACCAGATAGATAAACAAGCATGCAAAATAGCAAGCAAGTGATTTTAAGCATGTCTGAAAATAATGAACAAGGGAAAAAGCAACCTTGTGCATGAACAATCAAGTGACTTATTCATTCTAATCCTCAGAAGTGCTAATTATGTATATTCCAAAAATGTTTTGCAATAATGCACATATACCCTATAAAATGAAAATTTGGCCTCGCTAGGGTTTTTAGTAATGGTTTGACTCTGCAAATTTTATGATCCAAAGGGGTGAACTCCAATCCCGGCACACCAGGGTTTTGACACAGTCTAAGAACTTAATCTTTAGGAGTTGCTAGGGAGATCTGACAACCCAACAATGAACCATACCTGTGGAGATTTCTTCCACAAGGACATTTATATAGTGACTATCACTACCACAGCGAAAATGGCTATGACCGCTTGAGGTTCCATCAATGCAGTTTTTCCTATGAAGGGATTATCTGCTATGGTTAACCCTCTCTAAAGATGACTCACAATAGTATACCACAAGGGGACTTGGCTCTAGATCCAAGGTTTTTGACACCTTTTCACTTTTAACCCAAACAAAGCAAGCAGATTAATCTGACACGCTAAGACAAAGTTTTGCTTCACCAAGGTCTATGATGCCAACTCCATGTGATCTATCAACCTCTCCAGGGAGAGAATGTATCAATCAATAAGAGAAGGCACACTAACCAATTTTGATTCACCAAAGCTCGTGGTGTCAACCCCACGTGATCTATTAACCTATCCTGGGAGAGAATGTATCGATCAATAAGAGAAGACACACTAACCAAGTTGAATGTGAAATGCACTAAGTATTTTCCCTACCTACAAGGATTCTGTCGTCAAGAAAGATTTCACTAGGAATCCAATCTCTCAAGAATCATGAATAGTGTTCATAGGGCCTAATTACTATGTGAGCACAGATATATTCCCGAAAGAAAATCTACCAAAAGTACCCAAAAAAAAGAAAGAGGAACACTTAACACTTAAAGAGAATATGAGATGAGTCCACAAGGTGGAACACTTAACACCTCACACAAGCTAAAAATGAGTCCCCAACTTAGAAAACAAGTGAGTTTCTAAAAGCACAAAAGGGTTGCCAAGTGGAACACTTAACGCTTCTGTCCTGTTGACCCCTCCCCTTTATGGCGCTGAGATTGCAACCACGAGGTGAAAATGAGGGGCCGGTAGATTAGTAAGTCCAATAACCCAAGATAGCAATCAAGATCAATCACAAGTATCTAAGACTACTTAATGAATCCTTAAGGGGTCACAACCTAGTATCAATTATGCAAGTGTGTAAAACAAAAGCATGAAAAGAATCACCCAAGCTAGACACACGAGAGATTTATTTTAAGTCCCAAATCAAAATGTCATTTGATGAAGGAGAATACCTAGGATCCTTGCAATGTGCTTAGTAGATTTTACCTAATTTTTAGCAATTTTTGCTGAGCTTTACCATGCAAGCAAGCTACGAACTCTCCAACAAGCCAACAAGCAAACAAGATATGCAAGGTATATTCAACTTATGAAAACCCTAGGGTTAGATCTAAAAATAATTGTTAGGAGAAATAATAACCAAAAATTAATCAAATGACAGCTCATATCATGCATTGAATCATATAAAAAATGAGTGCATACCCATCACAAAATTTTAATTTTTTTGCACTGCATTTGACCTAGTCAACAAGATCTGATTTTTTTGATATGATTTTGGAAACAAAAATAGAAATTCAAAATAAAGGCCCCAACTAAAAAATAAAGAGCTTTCTAAAAATGTAAAAATTTTAGAAAAATCTCTTCATTTGTGCCCTAGAGACCTATTTAATCAAAATAGACTAGTTTTTGTAAATTGACTATTTGAGCTATTATATCATGTCCAAATTTAAAACACAAAGAATGGACCCCTTGTAGAATTTAAAGAGATTTCTGAAAATATAAAAATTTTCAAAAAATATTCTTATTTGCGTCAAATATTAATTTTTTCTAGAATTTTAAGAAAAAATTATTAAAAATTCAAAACATCTCAAAAAATTCTAAATTTTTTACTGTAGCTTTCCTGATATGTCACCAACTTGAAAAAATAATTTTAGATAAAAAATCCAAGATGTTTGGGAGATAAAATTAAATCTTTGAAACTTTAGGGTTTTAGCTCCCAAAAAAAATCAAAACTAGCATGCAAAGGTGGGTTGCCCCACAGTGGGTGCCAGAAATGTGTGTGTGAAAATTGTACCTAATTTGTAGATAGAAAACCTCAGTAAAACATTAGAGGTTAGCTATAATCAAAATCATGCAAAATTGAAAGCTATTTAACCAAGCAATTTACTGCCTTCTAGTAGGTGCGAGATTAATGTTCTCAGATTATTATCGAGATCAGTGACCTAGATGACACCTAAATGAAGGATTTGAATGCAAAAGATGGATATGAAATTGAATGCAATTAATCTATTTTTTTGGTATTTTCTATGCAATAAGAATGATAAAAACTGATATGAATCTATGCTAATATGGAAATTGATATGCTAAAATGATCTAACAATGATATGAAAAAGAATCTAAATGAATGTTAAAAAACAAAAAAAAATTGATCTCATAATAGCCTTGATTCACAATAAGCTTTGATTCTCCAAATTCCAATTCTTCAAAATAGTTGTGCAATTCGTAGATGACTTTGGCAAAGTAAGCTTGCAAAATTATGAGATGATTTGAGATGAGTTGAAGCCTTGATTTATAGAAATCCATGGCTTTGGAGGTGCATGGGAAAAAAGCCATAAATCACTCAAATAACTCAGGTTGATTTTTGAGTTATTTTTAAATAAAGGATAATTAACTCACAAAAACATGCAAAAGCTAAGTTTTAACTCAAAATAGAGTTTAGCTTTAATTGATAATTGATAGTTGTCTGCTTTTATGATTGTGCATGTTTTATTTATGAATTAATTTAATAATAAAGTGAATTATTTCCAACTTAACTGCTTTTAAAAATAAAACAATTGATTTATGGGTTAATCAATTATTTAATCAAACTTTTATTAAAAATTATATTATTAAATAATGACAACTTGCTTTAATTAATTAAATAAGAATTTAATCAATTATTCATATGATATTAGATTTATTGTCAAAATTAAATAATACAATTAATAATAGATAGAATTAAATTTAATTACACAATTAAGTGGCAAATATTAAATCTAATTAATTAAATATGAAAATATTCAATTAATCAAACTTTAGGATAAATGTGATTTATTGCCAAATAATTATAAAATTAAAGATAATTATGATGATTAGGAATATTACTAGGAATATTCCCCGATGCAGAATTTAAGATAATTAATTATGATTCGATGATGTTTAGATGTGCCTTAGATTAGGACTTTGATGTCAACTTCATTCAAATTGAAGATGTAGGAGATTAATGAACTTATAGCCCATTTTTGGGGTATTACATTTTCCACATTGTGTGTTTTACCTTTCTTCAAAGGGTCGGGTGTATCTCTTCCCTTTTGGGGTTCATTGCTATTAGGGACAGGGCTCTCATCTTTCCAATTTGTCTTATAGGGCATATCTCTTAAATTGGGGGGTCTCTCCTAACTTTGATAAGGTGGTCTTGTATCTTGAAAATTTATATCACCCTTTTCAAACTTTGTTGGGAAGTCTTTGGTAATACTAGCTCCTTTGTCCATTTTTTCATCATCTTTGGAGTGCCTTGCAGGTTGTGACCTGGCTTCCTTCCATAATCTACCCTCATCTCTCTTATACAACTGACCAGATGCCTTTCGATTACTTTCAATGTTTATGGGTAATTTAAAGGCTTCCCTTAGGGTATGAGGATTCTTATCTCTTAGGAGATAAGACATTTTACCATCCATAGAATTAAAATAAGTAGTTAGGAAAACTGCATCATCCAACCTCAATACTTGGAAGAACTCGTACATAGCCTTTTGAAATCTGCTATTAAATTCTAACATGCTCTCATTGTAATGATTTTTGATATTGTTAAATTCATTGAGCATGTAACTTGAATTCAGATGTTCTGCATATTGTTCCTTGAAACATCTGACAAACTCATCTCATGATGCAATACTATTCTTAGGCAGACCCCTATACCAATCCCAAGCATCTTCAATCAATGACTGAGCAAAAAGCTTAATTATAATATCTTCATGTTCAATCTCATAATCATTAATTTTATCTGTGAAGAATTTTAGATGTTCTTCTCAGGTAATCACATTGTTTCCAATGAATAATGGGATTTTCTTTCTAATCTCATTAGGGATGGCATTAGGTTGACCAGGGATGCCATCAAAGAATAAAGGCCTATACATATCCAAATGAACTGGTCTTCTTTGGAAATTTGGTTGGACCAGAGGGGTTGCTCCAACAATCTGAAAAGATGCATTCCCCATTGTATCCCCGGTTATAGGGAGAGCTTGATTGGTATTCAAATTTGGTCCAATTACATTTTGTCCAAGATGAGAGGCTTGAGGATTTGGAAGTGAATTGCAAGGCTGATTTGGTGGGATTATCCTTGAATTACTAGGGAATGAACTATTGGCAGATGTGTTTATATTGGCATGCAAGAAAGAAATCTTTCTTTTCATTTCATCTGTAGCAACTTCCAATTCTAATTTCTCAAGTTGGAGAGCCAAATCCTCTTTAGCTTTTCTAGCCTTTTCTAAATCTAGGCTTTCTTGGGATGGTACATTAGAAGCAACACCAATTTTCTTAGGCTCGTTAATATTCACATCAACCATTTTTTGTTTTCCCTTATCAGGGATTTCTTTTGTGGCATTTCTAATATCCTCATTCCTCAAGATTTCAGATGGGAGTAATTGTCTAAGAACATGTCCTATTCCCTCAAACTCATCTTGGTTAGGTTTGACACCTTCAGCCTAATTTATTAGAACCCCCATTTCACCAAACAATTCTTTATCTAAACCTTGAACATCTTGTCCTAGATCCCTAGCTTGGATTTCATTTTTCTTATTTTTTCTTATTAGATCTTGCCTCTCCATGAGCAATTCATAAATGTTTTGTTCCCTTGCCTTCCTTCTATTAGCAATTTCTAACAGTTGTTCAAAATCCTTTTTTCTTAGAGCAATCACTTCCTCTCTCAATTTCTCAGAATCATACGAGGCAGTTTCTGTAGTAGAATTTTCTCTCGGTTGCTCTAGGGTTTCTTTCGTAGGGAAGAAACCTACTTCTGTGATCTCTTCTTCATGACAGGGAAAATGGACACTAGGCATGACTTTCTTAACATGTTCTAGGTCATCAAAAGAAGAAGAAGCTTCATGGGGAAGTGGTGTAGGGACTCTTTCTCTCGAAGGTCCTAGGGAATTAGCAGTAATATGATTTCTCCTTGACCATTATTTCCTACTAGGTGTATGGAGCTCATCACCCATATGACTCTCCGAGTGATCCTTGAAATAAGACCTAGCAAATCTCAGCCGACTCATGGTGTGTCACAGCAAGATATAACAAAAGTTTACAACTACCAGCAACTGGAAAATGCAGATATTTAGAGTCGCCACCCACAAATAAGTGAGAATCAAAATAATATGCTAGTCAGCAACAAACACAATAGACATTATTGCATAGATCTATTGTATATTCTCGTTAGTTCCCCAAAAGAATCACCATTTTTGTTAGCACTTAAACCTACAGATGGTTGAAATATTTAGAAATTCATTGAACTTATGACTCATGCATTCCCAATAGTTGCATCTAGCATAATTTAAATGCCAAGGTACTAAGGCTTTGATCATTCTTCACTTTGAGTATAAAGCTCAGGCAGGTTTACCTTTCAATTTCTTCTACAAAGCATAATAAAATTGATCTATTTACTTGACATAGCTCATGCAGCTCGTAAACATACAAGTAAATGGATATAGTTTCTTGATAAAATGATGGTGAATAGATGAAAATCAAACTAAACCAGTGCCTTATTCATTGGGTTAGAGTCAAAATTGAACATCTACAGAAGCCTATCAGCACAAAGATATTGAAATTGCCTAACAATTCATTTTCCCAATTTCCAACCCTGCCATCAAATTCATGCATAGATTTTCAAATCCTAGAGACCTCCCTGAAGGTTTACTCTCTCCTTGAGAGAAACTCAAGTTCAACCCCTATATTCACCTTGTGAATAATACATTAAAAATCCTTACTAATTAATGCATAAGAAATTCAAAGCATCCATACACAAAGACAACCAGATATAACAATGAAATTCCAATAAATTTGTATTAATATTCAACTGTATCCATTACAATTTTAACAAAAAACCTCACAGAAGTCAGATTCTATATTCAGACTTTTTTACAAAAACTTTGACCACCACCATAAAAAGATAAAAACTTGCCATATACCTCTAGCCATCTTGGAATCCTCAAAAGGATGCAACAAGCTTCGGATGGCTAGGAAAAAGACTTGCACTACAGATAAAAAGTACAAAACCATAATGACAATGACTGGAACAAAAAAAAGTAGTTCACAACTACTAGCATCTTCACAGGTGGCACCTTTGTCTACAGATATTTCAGAGTAGTTACTTTGATTTGTAGCATGAATGATGACTACGAATATAGGCTAACTTACATCATCCTTTGTTTGAAACATGCTCTCCCTTGAACTCTAGATCAGGTGCCATGTGTACTTTATTCTTCTTCCTCTTCCAACACTTGGACAACTGACTTATTCTTTTTCCTCTTTGTCATTTTGTCCCATGCTGCCACATCATCATTAGATGGCCAATTATAAGCCTACAATTCTTTTACTGACTTGATCTATTGGTCCCACATGGAATCAGTTATACCCTTAGCTTCTGCCACAAACCATATGCAATCACTTTCAACTTTAAATAAACTATCAATTATACTATTGCATCCTTCCAAGTCTAAGGCACTGTCACTATTAAGGAAAGCATCTTGTTTAATTACCAACTGATCCATTGATGTCTTCCATTCATCTACACTGAAGGCAAGTACTTACTGTAGTCCTTATCAAACATAGCCAACTTGGCTTTTATCTGGTTAGACTTTCCTTTAAAAAACTTTGAGATAGCACTCACCAAACCAATCTTTTCAAATACTTCTATCACTATCTCAGGGATATCAGGTCTATACTCCCGCAAACCATCAAGTTTTTCAAACAATAAGCCCCTCGCTGAGCATAAACTATATAGTGGCTCCAAAGTGATTAGTGACTCATTCACCTTATCATTTGCCTTGTGCAATAAACTAATTTATTGATGGATTGAATCCATCCTCTCCTTTATTCTACTCTACCTATATTGCA
Source organism: Chamaecyparis obtusa (assembly GCA_027943335.1). Taxonomy (NCBI): domain Eukaryota; kingdom Viridiplantae; phylum Streptophyta; class Pinopsida; order Cupressales; family Cupressaceae; genus Chamaecyparis; species Chamaecyparis obtusa. Next base: position 112,854 of record BSBK01005659.1, read on the forward strand.
CAATCTTTGTTATGATATCTAGGGATGCATCCAATCTTATTTTGTCTAAATCCTCAGCAGGCTTATCAGGAATTTCTATATCTACCTGAGGAGGGGCCTCAATTTGAAAAGGAGGGGGAGGAACTTCCTTTGAGGTTTCCTCAAGTTTCACCTTTAACTCTTCAATCTCATCCTCCAATTTCTTAACCATCATAAGTTGTAGATCCCTATCCTTTGCTACTTTCATTGAATTTTCAAACAATTTATCAGACCTTTCTGATAGTTGGATAGTTTTGGCCTCATTAAGGTGGGTAAGGTGTACTACTACCTTTGACACCTCAAGATCAGTAGTATTTTGCACAGTCTAGACTATCCTATCTCCCTCCATCTTGTCTTTAGTGCTCACCAACGATGGCTTCTGAGTTCTTGGGGCTAGAAACCATAAAGAAATTGCCCGAGACTTAGGGTCATAGCCACTTCCCCTGATCATATCATTAATCTAGACCTCATAGGACAAACTACCCTCAGGCTTCTTTCTAATTTGATCTATGATGAAAGCAAATGTCAATTCCCATCTAGGAGTTAAAAGCATACCACTTGACTGAACCATTTCTCTAGCCTCCTCTACAGTGATTCTTTCAAGACTAGGATCATATGATGTTAAGGCCCTCATTGTCTCTTCACTTGACTACATGCCTTCAAGTAGAGACTTCTTCACTTCCTCATTTTTGCTCTAGATGAGGAAATCTCTAAATTCCTTACCTTTTATGAATTGCTCATCATGTAGAAACTCTTCCTGATAGAGTTCTCTCTCATCCTTTCCTAGCAACAAGGGAAAATCCCCTTCTTCCTTTGTTACAATTTTCTTGCCATCCTTGATGGCCTTTCTTATTTGATGGTGATAAGCCCTATTACTAGGCACAAGAGCTGAAGCAATGTCAATTACTTTCTTTTTCTTTCTCTCCTTTGAAGGCTCACCAACCTCAAGTTTCTATTTTTTCAAAGGTGGCTCAGAAGTAGCCCCTTCCTCCTATTGATTTTGAGTCACATCAATTGTTGGTACATCCTCTCCCTGAGGTGGGCTACTACCCTCTTGAATAATCCCTTGGGACATCCAAATTTTCCTCAATCAACTCATCTAACTAATTAGATAGGGTGACATGCATCTCTATCATCTTTTCCATTCTTTGTAGAAATGAAAGCTCAGGGAAATAACCACCAAAAGGAATACCAGCCCTCTTAAGCCTTTTCTCAATATTAATCAACCCAAAATATTTGTTCCACCTCTGCCTAGACTCATCAAAATCTAAGATATTCCTTATTACATCTTCTTCATCCAGTCCCTCATGCTCCTTAATTGACCCTATGCTTGGAATCAAAATCATCCTAGTTGTCCTGATGAAACCCTCAGAGTCCACATACCTGCAAGTGGCTCAACACATCTTGAAATGATTTAACCAAATGCTAACGTGATCCAAAGCCCTTTTTCCAATTAAGAAACTACCCACTCTGAACTACCTTGGTCTGAAAGTTCCCTTTCTATGAGGTGCAAGGATCTCCTTGTCAGTCCACATCACTTTCCATATGAACTCCATCATGGAAACTCTAGGAGGTACATATTTGGGTAACAAATGTGGGGGTTGAGGGAAACCATAAACCCTAATAATTGTGTTACTATCCCCAAGGTAGAAATCACCCCGATTGTGATTTCCCACCCACTTATCCTCAAACTACATTGGCCTTAGCAATCTCAAGACCTTATTTGATAATCTCACAACATCAATACCCAACATTCCCAGAACCGGATGAACAAAGTAATTCTAAAAAATGGAAAAATTACACTCGTTGGAAGTGTAATTCCAAGCCCTTATCCAATACTATAATGGGTTTGGTTGGTTATTATAAGTATTCCTCAACCTTAACATCCTAGCATCAAAGGAATTAACGTGGTGGAACAAAATCAAGTGCATGAGTAGGGAATAATGCAAAAACTTGATAGGTCTTTTACTTTCTTTGATAGATATCAAACCCTCATGAATCCTATTGATTACATACTGGATGTAATCATAGTCAGTGTTTGAGTGAGAGTTCTAAATATCTAAAATTATCATTAACAACTCGGCAGACATTTTTTCCTCATGCCCATCTATTCCCAAAACCCTACACAACCCATGACACAAGAATTGCATATAATTACACAAGGATGAAAATAGATAAGGAGCATTGATTTTTGCAGGAAGAGCGGCAATGTACTTACCCTACTTGGGTATGTGCTTAACAATTTGAATCTTAAAAAACCTAATATTACTCCCATACTTATCTCTCTCTTTTCTCAGGTCAATCTCAGTGGAAGAAGCATAAAAGTCAAAAGTTCTCATGAAGGATCCCCTATCTAAGGTAAGGAAAATAGACTAGTCTTCTCAACTAATTGTTTTTGAAATGGGGTCATAAAGCCTAGCTAACACAATAACTAGGTCAACATCAAGGAAAACATCAGGCACAATCAACTTATCCATCCCTAGAGCCCAAGCATTATAGATTGGAATTGCTTTATGCCTATTATTATAAAAATATGTGAAGATGGTGTAACTTGATCCTATAGGCATGATAGGATCTCTGTAGTTGTCCATAATATCTTCAAAGGCTATGTCAATGGCCTTATTGTTTTGGTTTGAACTAGGTAGCAGCTTGACAAACTCATCAGAATAATTTAGCTTTCCTTTGTCATCTCTGCTATTCTCCTTCGCACCTCCACTAAAAGATGCATCACTTGCTTCTAGATGACTCATTTTGTTGAGAAAGAAGATACCATAGCTCTACAACTTCACTTCTTTACTTCTACAATCTCGGTGCCAATAATTCTCAATCAACCTTAGAATAACTTTGAGCACAGAAAGCAATGAGCTCTTGATTATATAACCTTGACAATTGAATGCGAACAGAGGCTAAATCACAATGAATCCTTGCAAAGTCACTTCAATATTCAATTTCTCACATTTCCAACTTTTGAATTAGGCTAGCCATGGTGTGGATGCTGATAGAATGATTTAAAAAATAAAAAATAGGGTGCGAGAGCAATGATCATGGATTTTTTCATTAAAACCCTTAATTACTGACAAAAACTCCATTAAAACCTGATTGGACAGCTTTCTACCCTTTCCAGCTTGACAAAGTACTTCTCTCCAGGTTGCAATAGCTCATAACACTAATTGGCCTGAAAAATTAACCAAATATAATTCAGAGATCTAGTGAACAAAAGAAACTCATGATCTCCAAAAGAAATGTTAACCTGAGGTTAAGATTGGAGATCCAATGACAAGGCTATTCGCAAAGTCTCAAAATGATTTCTTAACTCGTGACTTTACTTTGAGATTTCCCAACCACCGTTCATACCAAAGATGATCAACGGTATAAAGGCAATCTCTTAAAACTCACACTAAGCCCCACCCAACTCAGAGATTTTGTGACTAAAGACTTTTTCAATTCTCAGAACCACTTTCTTAACTCAGCATTTAGCTAGAGAATCAGTGAACAAGGAAATCTCTTATTCTCAAAAATCCAAGCTTAACTCTGGTTTCATCTCGCAATTTAGTGAACAAAGTTACCTCACATTGTCTAAAAGAAATACTTAACCACAGCCAAGCTTCAGGAATGAGTGAATAACAACAATTTCCAATTCACTAAATACTTTTCATACCATAGGTTACATCTTGAGACTATGTGCTAACCGTTGATCTTGACCACAATTAGTGGCTATCACTGAATCACCCAAAGACTTTGACCGTCACATTTTTGTTATGAGAATCAGTGACCATTGAAAATATACTTAACTTTGCTTTGCTCACCAAGTCGCTGAATACTTTGGAGCTTCACTAACTAAATCTGAGATCCCGCGAACATATCACTTGCTTAATCACTAAATAACTTAGGGTACTGCTATCCTTTCTTGAGATTAAGCGACAAGAGTAAACTTTTAACCTTCATCAAATTTCTTTGTCAAAGCCACCAAACTAAGAGATTATGAAAACATGACTTAGTCGCTAAATCACCAATTGACTTTGAGTAGGACCCAGTCTTTGTGAGATTAAAACATGACCATTGGATGAAGAGATGATCAATGACATTCGCTAGATCTGTAGGACCCCTCCATTTCCCTCATCTTGGTAAGAACACTCTGGTAAACACTATTGTTATTTCTTGCAAAAATTTTCGTAGATTTTATGTGAAGTTAGTAGATATCTTGACTGTAGTTCATCAAATTAATTAGAATAGATTTCATCTTCAAATGAATTCTTGGAATATGTTAATTTAAGACATAATTTTGAAGTAATATTACCTTTAGCTAACTAGTGTGGTATTAGAACATGAAGGTGTAAATCGGTGCTTACATGATAGAATTAATATTACTCTAAGTTGCTTGGAAATTTCATCTGAAATTATAATAAGGGAGCTTATGTGGATTAGAATATTTCCCTAATGAAAAATAGAATGAGTCAAATTAACTAACATAGTTTTGAGACTTTTTAAAATAAAGACAATCAATGGTAATTAGCAAGTGAATAGTAAACCTAATAGAATCTTTAAGTTATTTGGAAAATTATATGTAATGATGCCTTCACTTAGGTATGGATGATGCACACACATAGAAGGTTTGTAATGATCTCTAGAAGTGTAAGAATTATGTTAGAGTGATAGGTGCATGCATCAAAATATAAATTTAGGAAGGCTTCAAATAAAAGTAAATTTTTGTGATAGAATTGAGCTATGCAATTTAATTGGCCCCTACCATTCTCCCTCTATGTGAGACACTTTTGTGGATAAGGTTGGGAGACTGTTAGTCTTTTAGCCTTGTTGAGCCCTTCTAGAACATATTACCTTGGTGAGAATCCTTATAATGTGATTATGTAAACCACTTCATACAAAATAATGAATTGTACAACAATAGTGTTGATGATTTGATTTCACTAGCATAACCAAGACTAAGTTAAGCTTAAGAAAGTAAAGAAACCTTATGATTTGACATGTCCACACTATTAACCAATCTGATTAGCGAGATTGTAGATTAAAAGACATTATAGGATCAACAATTAATTATGAGATGGATTAGAAATGACCTTGAGTTAACCATCTTTGTGAAATATACTAGAAAATTAATAAAGAAGGAATCCATGGCAAAATTGTATTATGGGGCGATTGCATATTAGGTGTAGTGGTAAGTATGTTGTTAGGATCAATGTTTGACAAGGTTCAAGGACCGTCTTGTTTTAAGATAGCATTGTGTAATATAGGATCTAAACCTATTGATTTTGTACCATATGTTAAATTAGGATAATGTTGTTACAGTATGACACATTTTGACATGATTTGATGAAAGGCCCTAGTGCATTGGTATTGCATTTTACTTGGGTTATGTTTTGCTAGCTCATTGTTACGGTCTAAATGAAATAATAAAAAAATGAAGAGCTTGAATCATATATTGGTAAATGGGACTTGTTCCAAATTAATCGAGGTAATTTAAATAAATGAAATTGTGATATGCTTTAGAAATAGAGAATGTAAATGAATATGGTCTATTGTGAATTGAGCTATGAAACCTGGTTAGGAAATATTTTCAATTTACTATATATATATATATATATTGATCAATTTTGGATTTGGAGAAATGTGAATCTAAACATGTGAATGAGGTGATGTGGTATGTAGACATAATTGATGTATATGTACAAATGGATTTATATGGTGCTTTACTTGGATTATATACATAACGCATTCTTGGAATTACTAATATTATCTTGAGTGTGTGTGTACAGGGATAAAACCATGGAATTTAAGGGGAGTCAAGCCAACATGTGTATATTATCTCTATGACACCAAGGTCATGTCCTCAAAGAGATACAAGGCCTCCCTATGACATAATTTATTTTGTAAAGTATGTGGATGTGAATGTATTTAAGTTGGTTTATTTCAATAAGTTGTTTAGTGGAAGTGCCAAGTGTAATTATGAATGTGTTGTGGTGTCAATTGACACATGTGTTTGTATTTTGAGTTGGCAATGGACCTCATGGAGTGAATGCATGTCATCATCTAACCCTAGTACAACTTGTCTCCCCACACCTTTTCCTTGGTTAGGGCACACATGAGTAGTCACATCCTCTCTAATTTCGAATTTTGCCTTGGGATGGGTTTTGAAGGGTCAAATTGACCCCTAGGGAGTTGTTTTACACAAAAATAGAAGGCCCATGGGTTATACCTATGGGTAAGGGTCCCTTTTAACCATAGGACACCCTAGAGCCACCTTGGGAAGCCCTCCAAAAGTGGGCTTTTGTCAAATGTCGAAAATCAAACTCACATGGGAAACTTCATGAGTCAAAAAGCTTCCAACTCTCTTCCCCATTCACCTTTTTGCAGTTCCACTTTAGGAAAGTTGTAAGGTTTTGGGTAGGTCACCCAATGGGAAGCTCACAACTCTCCCAAGGGCATGGGAGAGTGTGAGAGGCCTATTTTAGTGGCAAACTTGGATTGTGTTTCCTAATCACCCACTCTCCAACTTTGGAGACAATCTACGAGCTTCGAGAAAGTTAGAGAAGAAAAAGGGAAGAAAAGGGAAGACTCACTTCATCTATTTACCATAACTTTTGGTGAAGGTATGTGCACCCCAACCTCCATTAATGGAGTTTATGCATTTGATGAGTTCATATGAGTAGGAAGGTATTAAAATTTGTATATGTGTGTTGTGAGTTATTGTTATGCTTGTGAAAGCCCTTGAGTTCATTTATGAGAGTATTGTGTGGGCAAGTGTTTGAATCTCTTATGTTGTAGAGATAAATGTGAATGTTATGTGAGAAAGTGATGAAAAATGGTTGTTTTTGCTTAAAGTTCTTATTTCCTTCTTTTTGAGTGAATCTTAGTAGATCCTTGTTTGTGAAAGGCCATGTAAGAAAAGTTTTTGTTGCAAATCCTTGTGTGAAGGCTAGAATGACATGTATGTTGTTGTCTCATGAAGTAATGTCATGTGTGTAATATTTGAGGGTTGTATGGGTGTTCTCTGTTGGCTTGTTTTTCCCCTTGCTCAAGGGTTGGCTAGGACCTATGAGGTCTCATGATGCCATATGGTAGGGAGGAGAGTATTCCATGGAAGGGTTGTTTTGTTTCTTGCAGGTTTTTCAAGATATCTTGGTTGGACCAGACTAGGACTATGAAAAAATGGAGTGTTTGTGAATCCCCTCAATGTGGTTTTGGGTGTAAAATGCACCTTGTAAAATGTAATATAAGTCATTATCTCATCTATTTCTTTCTGAAAGATCTTGTAACATAGAGTCTTCTTGTAAAAATTTGTAATGTGTGTAGGAAGTGACATGCTTCCAAGTTGTAACAAAAATAAAGAAATACTTTTGTTGTATCTCTTTGATTGTAGTTGTAATTTGTAGGAATAGTAATGTTCTTTATTTATTTATGTTTTTTGTGATAATTTGTCCATACTAGTGCTTGTATTGCTGTTGTAAAATGTGTTTGAAAAAAAATCTTAGTAAGCTAAACACTCTTAACATATATATAAAATGAGTTGTAAAAAAAAAAAAAATAGTTGTGTTTTTGCCTAAGGAAATATGGGCATGACAAGATCACTGGAAATTTTTGAACTTAGTCACCTGATTTAGAGAACAAGAGATAACTGCCATGCCAAGTTGCTAAATAATTTTGAGAAACTGCCAAATATCAAGCAAAAAGGAGATTACATAGTCACTGAATTGTTGGATGATGATATTAACCATGACATGAATTGGGAGATTCGGCGACTAAAGAAAACTTAACCAAAGGACTCACCACAGTTACCAATTCACTGAGAGACTTAAGGACAAGGAAATACATTATGCAACTAAGTGAAGGCAAGGAAAATACCACATGCAAAAAGGGAAACTTAAGTGACCTGAAAAGTAACATGCAAATATAAAGACTAGGGAACACTCAAGACCAACCAAGGAATTAACCACTTCTCAAAACAAAAATGTCTAAGGAAAGGGTTTTATAACATAAAAATAACAAATTTTAAGGGATTCTAAAACCCTAAACTAGACAAAGACACAAGCTAAGACATTAAAACAAGATCAAGAACAAAAGACCTCAAAAAACCTAAAATATACCCAACAGAACACAAGCTCAGTTTGTACTATGATCGGTATGTACTACATTGCATTGGTGTATATTGAAATGGTTCTTTAACTGACAACACTGCTTTGTGCATTTTTCTCTATCCTTCATCATAGATGAATGCAACATAATCAAGTCAATAACATAAGGTCATAGACTCATCCATTAGTTACCCAATGTATTCCTTATCCTTATCTATCATATCCATCTTCCTCATGTAGATATATCTATTCTTCATCTCTTTTCTTCTTCTTCTATAGATGTTTGGGTATAGTAAATTACAATATAAGTACTATCAAAACTAGTTGACATCAATGATAGCATATTATTGATTTAACCATCTTACATATATAATCAGCAACTCAGTGATCTTAAATCATAGGTCTTCAAGTTATACAATGTATTCAAATTAGTTGTAGTTCATCAAACACTAATACTGTTGATCATACCTATACCCTCTATAACTATGTCTTGGTGCTTGGCCTGGTGGTTATCCGCCGCTACAAATACCTTGTGAGACTTTCCAAAGTCTCCAACTATAGGGTCTAATGATTCCATACGCTTACTACCTACCATCTGACCTTGAGGACAATCATGAGCTAAGTGCCCCATGGCACCACATGCATAGTAAGGACCACATGTGTGAGTCTAAACTCCCTGTGGCCTAGAGTACTATTGCCCACCAGTCCTACTAGACCCACTAAAACCCCCTGAGAGGACTGATGAGTTCATACTGGGGGTGCATCTAAATATTGATAATGCTGATCCTTCCTTAGTCCCTGTGCATGCCACTATTTGGAATTAGAGCCCAGCTGACCCTACAATGGTTTCTATTTCTGATTTTGTTGGGTTTGTTGCTATGGGTTCTTATTAAAGGACCCCAAAGAATTCCTATTGTTACCCTTCCAATGGCTCTTTTGGTGACCCTGAGATTGAGATGTAGAGTTATAGTTTTGGGACCTATCATGAGCATCTCGAGACTTACCCTAAATCTCTTCTACAACCAAAGCCATCTCTATGGCCTCATGAAGGGTCCTTGGAGTGGTCATGCAAACCTTTCCTGATATCCAATCATTGAGTCCCTTCACAAAATGGTTGACTTGCAATTTTTCATCCTTCATATAATCAACATATGGTAATAGCTGAAGAAAATGGGTCTCATATTGAAGTACTATGAGTCCCCTCTACTGGAGCTCATGGAACTCATCTATGCAACACTGCCTATAAATATGTGTCTCTGAATTGCTCTAGGAAGATCTTCCAAGTAATAGTGTCCATAGTAGTGTTGTTCTTAAATTCCTCCCGCTTCCACCATGTGGAAGCACCTCCTCTCAATAGGTGTAATTCAAATCAGACCTTAAGGTTTCTCTCATAATGATGTAGCCCAAAGCACCTGTCTAAACTCAAAAGCCATGCCTCAACATCTATGCCCTTTGTAGAACCATAATACAAAGGTGGTTGTAACCGTGGGACATCTCTAATATGGTACCCAGTATCACAAGATGCCCTCTAAATAAATTTGGGTGGCTATTTTGGCATGCAAACTGACTCCACCTCATGAGCTCCCTATCCCTCCCCACGATCACATGGAGGGCTCCTGACTACTACATTTGGGACCAAATTTTGACAGAAGTTTCTGACCTGTAACTTTTTATTACGAATTTGGTTTTTTTTTTGTAATAGGCCCTGATTATGTCAGTATTCCAATGGTTGTTTAATTGACCATCATAATTCTGATAGATTCAGGGGTATAGATAAAAAAAAAGAAGTCAAATGACCTCTGTTGGAAATAATTGTCTGAAGGAAATTGCTACTCAAATTATGTATTGTCTTTGATGTCACACAATGTCATAGTCCACAGCAATCAGTTACTACCGAGCTTAGTTGGTCTGCCAGACAGGAAGATTAGTGCTTACCGAGTCCACTCGGTTATCAAAGAAAATCAGTGTCTATCGAGTTCACTCAGTTACCGAAGAAAAGTTAGTATTTACCGAGTTCAATTGGTTGTCGAAGAAAAGTTAGTATTTACCGAGTTTAGTCAGTTGTCAAAGAAAAGTTAGTGTTTACCGAGTTCAGTCGGTTATCGAAGGTAAAGGATTGTCGGTGTTTACTAAATTCCCTCGGTCTCTGAAAGATTATAGAAAGTTATGGTCACTGAGCACTATCGGCCCTTGAAGGATTTTTGCAAATAGAGTTTTCTTAATTCAACGGACTGTTATACTAAATAATGTCAATTTGACAAATCTAAAATCATATAAATAAAAGGTCAAATGTGAGAAATAAATAAGAAATATAGCAGAAGATTTACAGAAGAAAGACAGGAAAGGTGTGTACGAATTTGTGAAGGATGTTCAGATATCCTTAAGGTGCAGCAGAGATTTATTCGATCAGAAAGGATCAGACTTATGCAGAATAGAGATCTGTAATCAGCAAGTCAGTTGCATTATTATACAGGTCATTTTTTCATTGTTACCTTCTTATCATTGTAACAGTGAATTCTAAATCTCTTAACCAAGTTGGTTTAACAACCATATTGTAAATCCTCTAACAAGGTGACAATTCCATTGAATTGTTTTCAAGACCTCTTACCAGGCCACTCCTTGCAGGGTGTTTTAAATCCTCTAACAAGGTCACACCTAACAGTGTGTTTTGTAACCTTTTACCGGGTTGGCTTCTAACCGGGCATCACTTCAGAAAAGTGAAAATCAGTATCTAGATACATTGGTGGTTTTTCCCATATTGGGTTTCCACGTTAAATCTTGTGTCTCTTGTGTTCTTAATTGCTATCTTAATCATACACCAGTGCTGATGAATATCTAAAAGATAATTTTGCTAATACTTTCTGCATCTTCAATATTACTGCAATCTATTTACCGAGTGCTAAAACAGATAACATTGTTAAGATATCCTAAGGGATCTAGAAAAGAATTAATTGTGAAGTGTTTTATGGTTGACTGATTCACCCCCCCCCCTCTCAGTCACTTCATCTATATTCCATCAACCTCATCATTTTTATTTCAATTGGATAGAGAAGGAGTGGGAGAAAAGGAGCGAAAGATGAGCATGGGAGAAGTTATGTGATTTCTTCATCTTTCAAGCCTCTAGCATCATATTTGAATGCATTGCATTTTATTTGATCATGAATGCTCTCTAAAATGATCGCATTCTACTAGTGTCATGCCCTGGCCAGTGCTTTATCTCTATTATTTGATATTATTGGTGCTTGTGCTCAAGGATATCAATTCACTGTATTCAAATGTTTGGATTCACATTTTTTTATATTACTAGCATATATGTTTAGTAATGCCATTGTATATTGTTGTCACTAAAATGACTACATTCTACTAGTTTCATGCCCTAGCCCGTGCTTTAACTCCATTATTTGATGTTATTTGTGCTTGTTCTCAAGGATATCCATTTTTTTGAAATGTTGACTATGGTTATCAAATGGACAGCCCATGAGCTTCTAGCTAGGTGCCATTTGTATTGATAGCTTAGGGCATCAAATGTATTGTATCATTGATAGTTGAGACTTTGTTAAAAGGAAATATGACAAAGAATGATTTTTATTTAGTTTCTCTATTTTGATCCCTAAGTGGCTTACAATCCTAGAGAAGTATATGTAGATTTACAGATGCAGTTGTAGGATACATAGCAGCTGATAATTTACAAGAAATCCACACATCTAATTTAAATAGAAATTAATACAAAGAACTAGGGTCATCCAATCACCCAATCATCTGGACCTTGACTATCCCCTCAACCAATGACCCTTCAAAATTGGGTTATCATGCAATCAGTGAGTGATCCTTTATTCTCCTAGTTTTCCCTGCATCCAAACATATTGGAAATACATAATATAATGATAACAAGTCTTTCACAATCCCCCTTCCCCCAAGGAACACTATCAACCATCCCTTCCACATAGTATTTCACTATTTTATGAGTGGATTGTGCAGGAACAATTAACATTAAACAAGGATAAAAGTCCTCAACACATCTTGGAAACCATTGAATTTAATAATAAATGAAACCTAACACCAACACTATTCCTTCCATAGTTGCAGGATACATAGCAATCGATAATTCACAAGAAATCCATGCATCAAATTTTTATAAGGATATTCTACTAATCAATAGGAATTTTCTTGATATGACCAATGATTATGCATTTTGATGGCAGTGTGTTAGTTCAAAAGGATAATATAAATCTAAAACATTTTTTTCTAATTTTCTTAAACTATAAATGTGGTTAAAGGGAAAATATTATGTGGAAAACCCACAAACCAAGCTAGAAAATGATTGTACATCAAATTATTCCTATATTCATTCAAGTATTTCTATGCTTCAACTATGTGACCTTTGAGCTTCATCTAGAGGAATGTGTAGCTTTAAGATAGAGTTACTTCTTGGGCCTTACAATAGGGTGGAATATGATCAAGATTTTTTTAGGCTGTATCTTTGTTAGTCCCATTGTTAGGTTCTTATGGTTCATGGTTTGAATCTATTATGGTTGTGTAAGGGATTTGTAGATGCTTTTTCTAACATAATTATTGGACACCATGATTGGAACAACTAGCTAATGGATATTGTACACATGAATCATAACTGTCAATGGTTCTTTGTGTTCAAGAATTCATTGATCAATCTTTGAGATTTATTGTCCCAACTTTAAAAGAGTGATAAAATATATAGTGAGTGCTATCTTTTCCAAGTGTTTTGTGGGTGCCATTATCTTCTAGGAGTAATTTCTAGAACCAAATTATGTTCTTTGCCTCTAGTAAATATTATAGACACAATCATCTTCTTGGTGAAGGGTTTCTTCCATCCCCATGAGCACTATTGCAAAGTTTACATTCCCTTGTAGTATAGTGAACCGAATTTAATACAAGTGTGCACTATTTCGGGATTAATAATTTATGGCCCCTACACTATGGTTGTTAGCCTAAGATAGGCCTACCTTTGCATATAATAAGAGACCAACATGAAACAAACATCCAGAAGTTAGGGGGTTATTCCCTGTCCATAATTTATTATTTAAGTGCTAAGTGATGATGGGTATATCGTGTAATTCATACCTAGTGTGTCTCTTTCTTTCTCTCTACATTTCACATTAGGAGTATATGCTATAAAATACCAATGAAATCAACTATTGGTCAAATCTAATCAAAATTGCAATATAAAGATTAAAATAGATCTTAAAGAAATATGGGAACCATTTTTGACAGATATTGTACAAACAAAGAGAATACTCCCAAGAGGAAATGCTTTAATGTGGAACAATTGAAGGATAATATTTTACTTTTATATGCACATCTACAATGTTTATGATATATTTATGAGATAAAAAAACCATAGAAAGAATAGCATATAGAATAAAGTAAAGAATAATAATCATATTTTGAGATATTGTGGAAACTTCAAGGAAAGGATTCTTGGTGGGGTTATCATGCAATCAATGAGTGATACTTCATTATCCTAGTCTACCCTACATCCAAACATATTGGAAATACACAATACAATGATAACAAGGCTTTCACAATCCTCCTTCCCTCAAGGAACACTATCAACATCCAGACCTTGACTATCCCTCAACCAGTGACCCTTCAAAACTGGGTTATCATGCAATTAGTGAGTGACCCTTCATTCTCCTGGTTTGCCTTGCATCCAAACATATTGGAAATACACAATACAATGATAACAAGTCTTTTACAATCCCCCTTCCTTCAAAAAATCACTATCAACATTCAGACCTTGACTATCCCCTCAACTAGTGACCCTTCAAAACTAGGTTATCATGCAATCAGTGAGTGATCCTTCATCCTCCCAGTCTGCCCTGCATCCAAACATATTGGAAATACACAATACAATGATAAAAAGTCTTTCACAATCCCCCTTCCCTCAAGGAATACTATCAATAAGTGATCCTTCTTCTTATCAGCCATATCCAATGTTTCATTGAAGTCACAGCCAAGAATGAAGGTCACCTTACCCATACCATTCATGGATTCTAAAATGTTGTTCCAAACTCCTAAAAACTTTTCTATTGCTTCTTGTTTCTTCTTTAAATACTTCTTCTACCACAATGTCCTCTTGCCCCATCTTCTTGATCTTCTTGGCTAAAGCAAATGAATCCACACACAATAACCTAAAATGAAGGATTTTATATCCTTTAATGAATCTCAGTCACTAGTAACGCATGGACAGTCAAACTAGTAGTCTCCAAAGCATTCAATAAGTGAATATAAATGTTTGAAAACTTTCCTCTCAACTTCTCCAACCACTCCTAATCAGTTAGAGGGATATTTCTAGAATCTCCACTATTCCTATCCTTACCAACAATTCTTAAACATACTTTATCTGATATGATAATAACATGCTAAACCAAACCAATGGCATGTTCTTCGTATGGTACAAGGAAAATTTGGCTATCAAATCTTCCTTCATGCAAGCTAAGCATGAGAGAAGGTATGTGATTTCTTCATCTTTGACTAGTATCTTTGATAGGCAACATCTTTCGAGCCTCTGGCATCATATGCAACCGCAAATTTCAAATGCATTGCATTTTATTTGATCATGAATGCTCATTGAAATGACTACATTCTACTGGTGTCATGTCCTTGCCCATGCTTTATCTCCATTATTTGATGTTATTGGTGCTTGTGCTCAAGGATATCGATTCACTATTTTTAAATGTTTGGATTCATGTTTGTTGATATTACAATTCATCATATCAGATAAAGTATGTTTAATAAGTTTTAGTGTCTAAACACTCAACTAATCCCTCTAACTGATTAGGAGTGGTTGGGGAAGTTGAGAGGAAAGTTTTAAAAAATTCTTATTCACTTATTGAATGCTTTGGAGACTACTGGTTTGACTATCCATGTGTTAATATTTAGAAGAGGTCAATAAAGTATTTAAAGACATTCTTACATGTTTGGAGAGGTTTAAGAGGAACTTATCATGACTGTACCCTCACAAACAGTGGCATAGACTAGTTTTACTAAGTTTCCTTTCTCTATTTTGAGGTTTCCTTTCTCTACCATAGGGGTACAGTCAGAGAGTTCATTGACAAAATGATCCTTTGAATGGTTATTATGAATATGAATGATTTGATATACAATATTTCTCATTTTACTTGAATTTTGGAATAGCTTTTGTAAGGGTGAAAGTAGTTTTGATCATTTTGGTCATGGCTGTTCCTCTACACAGTCAGAAAATGTAATTGTCTAATGATTATATGTAATGCTGAATGGATAAAATGCTTTATTCTTGGTAGAATTGAATGGATGGAATAGTGTTGGTGTTAGGTTTCATTTATTATTGAATTCAATGGTTTCCAAGATGTGTTGAGGAGTTTGCTCCTTGTTTAATGATAACTATTCTTGCACAATCCACTCATACAATAGTGAAATGCTATGTGATTGAAAATTTCATACAACTGGTCCTTTTCCATGTATTAAATACAATCTAGTCACTTATTGAATACTTTGGAGACTATTGGTTTGACTGTCCATGCGTTACCAGTGTCTAAGATTCATTAAAGGATACAAAAACCTTCATTTTGGGGTTATTGTGTGTGGATTCAAATGTAGGTTTGATTTGGTTAATGTTTAGAAGAGATCAATAAAGTATTTAAAGACAATCTTACATGTTTCGAGAGGTTTGAGAGGCACTTCACATGACTGTACCCTCACAAACAGTGGCAGAGACTGGTTTTACTAAGTTTCCTTTCTCTATTTTGAGGTTTCCTTTCTCTGCCATAGGGGTATAGTCAGAGGGTTCATTGACAAAATGATCCTTTGAATAGTTATTATAAAATGAATGATTTGATATATCATATTTTTCATTTTACTTGAAGTTTGGAATAGCTTGCGCTTGTGCTGGAATTCTTGGTAGAAGTGAATGGAAGGAATAGTGTTGGTGTTAGGTTTCATTTATTATTGAATTCAATGGTTTCCAAGATGTGTTGAGGAGTTTTCTCCTTGTTTAATGTTAATTTTTCTTGCACAATCCACTCATACAATAGTGAAATGCTATGTGATTGACAATTTCATACAACTAGTCCTTTGGCATGTATTAAACAAAATAGAATTCTCAGCATATTATTATCATTCTATTTCTTTTTTGTAAACATGCCATTGGTTCAGTTTTGTAAATTTTTTTTTGTGTACAATTTTTTTTTTCTATTTCTTCCATTTGATAACCAAAGTCAACATTTCAAAGCAGTGAATAACATCAAATAATGGAGATAAAGCATGGGCTAGGGTACGACACCAGTAGATTAAAACTGAACCAATGACATGTTTACAACAAAGAAATAGAATGATAATAATATGCTGAAAATTTTATTCTGTTTAATACACGCCAAAGGACTAGTTGTATGAAATTTTCAATCACATAGCATTTCACTATTGTATGAGTGGATTGTGCAGGAACAGTTAACATTAAACATAGCGAGTGTTCTCTTTACTTTCTCAAATCTATGCAAGTTAAGAACATTAGAGTTGTATAATACATTGTTAGTATCCTTTTTCCATGGGTCCTAGGTCTTTATGTCCATGGAAAAGAAATAGATTACTAAATACACTTCAAAACAAAGGAAAAACTTAGCAAATTTAATTAACTCAGTGTAGATGAAGGAATAGTCATGCTAATAGTTCCTCTAAGTCTTCCAAAACATTTATTGAACTCACCTAAAGTCCTATTGGATCCCCAAATTGCTTAATCCAATCAACTTACATCAGGATCATGAGAAACTTCAAAGGATTAAAAACATTACTTGGAACAATCAAATCATTATGCTTTCAAATCAATTACCTATCGACATATCCCTTGTGAGGGAAAGAAGCCAAACACATAAAGAACATGCACATAAACACGACAGCTAAAAAACTTAAATGGAATACACCAAGAAGTACCAAATGATGAATGCTCAATTTTTGTAATGGCAAAGCATCAAAACCATCCATTTCTATAACTTGATTTTATAGTCATAATGATTTTTCTATAGTCTAATGATTTTTCTAGAACTTGATTTTCAAGTCTTAATGATTTTTCTATAGTCCTAATGATTTTTCTATAGTACTCTTAATGATTTTTCTAGAACTTGATTTTCTAGTCTTAATTATTTTTCTATAGTCCTAATGATTTTTCTATACTCTTAATGATTTTTCTTTCATCCTAATGTTTGTTGCTCTTGATAAATTAGGCCTTGAATTTGGATTTTTGTTCACTATTTTATTTCAGCTTGATATTTCATTCATTTTTCATATACACAGAGATTACACATGCTAATAAAAAAATGACCTATTCGATTAAGGTTAACTATTCATGATTATAAATAGTCAATATTTTTTATGGTACTCCTTGGTGTATTTCATTTTAAAATAATCATATTTCTATGGCTATGATAAATGTCCCTTTCTGTTGATAAAATTAGAGTTGAAAAAATGGTTGCAAACAAATCATCCTTCTTCCACCAACATTCTACTCAATGTACAAGTAACAAGTCATTCCATTCAAGAAAGACCATGTCTAAAAATATCAACGCAAAAAAAAATGAGTATGTAGAATTTAGTGATTGTATCTTCCATTAGAGCCACTTCATATGCATAGGTGATGAACATGCATATTTGCCTAAGTGCTATTAGGAGCTTACCCAATAACACATGTACTATTGTGAAAATCACCACAAATCTATTTGCTGCTGGGTCTAGCATATACCTTCTATGATCAACTCTTATATGCATAGGTGATGAACATTTAGATTTGCCTAAGTAGTACTTTGAGTAGTCCTCCTACACATGTACTATTGTGAAAATCATCACAAGTCCATTTGTTGGAGGGCTACTCAAAGTACACATGTTTGGAGGTCTAAAGGAAACAAGAGATTTTGAAGAGTCGTGAGTGTTAAGATTGTACTTAATATAGCCAAGCTTCATTCAATGGTACATTCAAATATGAAACAAACCATTCTTAAACCAGATTAAACTAGTAAACCAAAGGACATACTGATTATAAGTAAACTAGTAAACCACAGGACATGCTTTTATTACTAAGTCTTTGTTTGTTGGGCATACTGATTATAAGTACTTGACATATATCACAAATGTTTCTAATTAAGGCTGGCGAGATGATTACACCTATCCTAAAAAAAGACTATCAAATCATTATGCTTTCAAATCAATTACCTATCGACGTATCCCTTGCGAGGGAGAGAAGCCAAACACATAAAGAACATGCACATAAACATGACAACTGAAAAACTTAAATTGAATACACCAAGAAGTACCAAATGATGAATGCTCAATTTTTGTAATGGCAAAGCAATATTAGAACCATCCATTTCTAGAACTTGATTTTTCTATAGTACTAATGATTTTTCTTATTTCTTGTTTGTGCTTGGTGATAGGATTTTGAACTTTGTTGACATACTTAAATGGAATACACAATACCAAATGATGAATGCTCAATTTTTGTAATGGAAAAGCATCAAAACCGTCCATTTCTAAAATTTGATTTTGTATAGTCTTAATTATTTTTCTATAGTCCTAATGATTTTGAAAATTGTTGATAAAGAGTGTTTCTTTTTTTGATTATAGTATAAATGATTTTTCTATAGTCGTAATGATTTTTCTTATTTCTTGTCTTTTGTCCCTTTTTTATTTCCTATGTCTGTGCTTCATGACATGATTTTGTCACCTTCTTTTGATGGTATATTTCATTTAGTCTATGTGGAATACTATTTTGTTCACTATTTTATTTCAGCTTCATATTTCTTTCATTTTTCATATACACAGAGACCACACATGCTAATAAAAAAATGAGCTATTTGATTTAGGTTTACTTTTCATTATTATAAATGGTTAATATTTCTAATGGTACTCCTTGGTGTATTTCAAATAAAAATAATCATATAAAAATAATAAATATAGTAACGATGGTGCGGTGCATTATTGATATATAGGCTCGATGACTCTTGTTAATGTGGTGGTGGGCAGTGTGTGTTGAAGACTTCATGGACACCGAACAACCCTAGATGATAATTTTGGTGCTGTCCAAATAGAAAAAAGGTTGCCAATGTGTATATATTTAATGTTTCTAATGTAAATACTATTCATTATAATATAAGAACTAATGCAGACTGGGCATAAAGGGAAATAATGGCTATGGATACTTTAGTTGGGTCGATGACAACTCATCTGCATCTATCTGCCCATCTCCACTTATCCACGATGAATGATTTGAGTGCAAAATGTGTCAGGCTAGGGAAAATTTTGAAATTATATTTTTACGATGCCTTCTTTGTACTGTAATTGCATATCTTTGTTGTGACCATATGTAGAGATGAACTTGGGAATTAGTTAGTTTAGTATTTTCATATTGTAACTAATATTTTAATATGGATATGACATAACTTCTATTTTCCTCAAGTGCACATATATATGGTTTACATCTTTTTTTAGAATAATTCTTCATGTTTAAGGCTCAGGTGAGCCCCAATCTACTATCAAGCACATGATTTAATGTATAGTGTTTTCTTGGTTATTCCATTTGTTCCTTGACCTTAACTATGGATTGGCTATCATTTTCAAGCTTGAACGTGGCTTCATACCATGCACCATCCATAGATTTGTATACAACACTGATTTACGAATGTAAATAATGCATTGAACATAATCTATGAATGTTGCATGGTATGAAGTTTTGCTAAAGTTTGAGCGTCCTCCCTTTATTCCAGTGAGGGATTGGAATGAGTTCATTTTGGATGCAAAGGAGAAAGGGGATACTCAAAGAGGAATTACACCAGCAAATGAGAGAAGAAGGTATAAACATTTTAATAGATTTTTATTATTAAATAATGAAAATTGCATATACTAGTGTTCTAAGCCTCCTCATTACATGATTTAAGGTCTTAGTCTGCAGACAAATTAAATTAGACTTACCATCCAAAAAACATAAAAAACATGCACATAAATACGACAACTGAGAAACATAAATGTAGATTTCACAATAGCTGAGAAACATAATTGTAGGCATCATAGTCACAATCTTTTGGAGACAACGTAATTGAGTTGTGTACCCAAGTGATGGAGAGAAACTTCTGCTGTTGGAAATATTCAGGAATTAACCGAGTTACTGAGAGGGGAGGGGTGAATCAATAACTCCAAATTTTCTTTCAATTTAACATGTAATTTACTTTTAACCTTTGCATACAGAAAGCATGAAACTTAAGAGCATTCACAATAATGACACATAGATTTGGTTACCCAGAAACCTTCCAAAAAGAAAGTAAAACTGGGGTGGGGATGAAACCCACAAAGCTTTAATACTGCAGAATAAAGTTGGCCGGTTAAGGCTTACAATTTGATCACTTCTGATGATCTGCCCTGTTAGGAGCAATAAGGATTGCTAAATCCACCCTGTTAAAGGATTTACAGACATACAATGAAGTATGCACTCAGTAAAGAGATTTTACAAAAGACTGTTAAGTCTACTTGGTTAAAGGATTTAGTACTGATTCACCTGTTAGGATGAAACAGTAGATCTCTTGCTTTGCAACTGGATTGCTGATTGAGATTCGCTGATGTACTGATCACCTTCTGTGATGAATTTGTCTTTGTTGTTCCTTATACTGCTGAAGCCCTTTGTAATTCACTTATCTCTACCTTTCTTTCTTTTTCACATATATTCTTCTTACATGCTCTTGACATTTTTACAACATTGTTTATATATAAGTCTTAAACAATTAATTACAATTACAATTACAAAGTCAGCTTGACAAATAAACATAAGTGCTACTAAGTCGGCCCAAGTATGGTTACTCAGTTCCTTCAAACTAACTCGGTGACTTTTTGATACTCAGCATCCACTGCATTACTCGGCATCATCATGCACTCGGTAGAAGTGAAGGCACGGTTCATACTGATCACTCGGTAGGTCTTGAACTCGGTAAATACTGGTGACTCAGTAGACATGATGTTACTCGGTTTACACTGTCCTGTTCGGTTTGTACTAACTTGCTCGGTTTGCACTGTCTGCTCGGTTTGCACTGTCTGCTCGGTTTGCACTATCTGCTCGGTTTGCACTGTCTGCTCGATTTGCACTGTCTTCTTGGTTTGCACTGTCTGCTCGGTTTGCACTATTTGCTCAGTTTGCACTGTCTGCTCGATTTGCACCTAGAATTCAAATAAGTGTTGTCACTAGTGGCAATTCTGTTTAATGCCAACAATCTCCCCCTTTGGCATTAGTGACAAAAACACTTATTGGCCAAAACTTATATACATGAATCATGCTGAGTTTTATTTTGATTTTTTCAAAATTTGTCTTTGTTATAGGGCTTTATACATTGTCTCCCCCTTTCAATGTGCTAACTATTTCTATACAAATCTCCTTCTATACATATCTCCCCCTTTTTTATGATAATGCCAAAGGTGCATATACAAGTTATTTACAGAGAGAATCCAAAATTTGATAGAAAATCAAAATGTACCTTCATTATTAGTGCCAGGGTTCTGTCCCAACTTTCTTGCAGAATCTTACATGTTTGTATTGCAATTTGGACTTCTGCAGAGAGTTCAATCATGTGATCTGCTATAGAGAACTAATTGTCATGAATCAATGTTTTGGAATGCTCAATGTGCTTATACATTGTATTCATGATGGGAAGGATCATGTGTTGGATGTCTAGCAGTGTGGACCGGATCCTTGTTTCTTCTTTCAGTAGATCAGACTGCATATTTGATAGGTGTGAGATTTTCATGTGATGAGTAGAGCTTGAACTTGGTTCAAGTTGCAGCTTCTATATGCTAATCTTCATATCCTCATCTATTTTATTCATTTTATCCTTAACATCCTTTGTGAACTCGGCAATATTGCACAATCTGGCCAAAAGAGAGGTAGCATTTGAATAGATAGATTCAATGTTTGACAAAACTGAAGACAATTCTACTTGGTTAATAGCTATGTGCTGAGCAATGTGCTCAAGCACTTTATTGTTGAATCTCTTCTCGGCTCTTTCAACTAACTTTTCTATCCCAGATGAATCCTCATTTTATTTATTAACTACTTTTGCTAATTGTAGCAAAACATGTTGGGAGGAGTCTACTTTAATACCTAATGCATCAGACAAAATGTCCTTAGCATCCTTGATGATTTGATATTCCTTGTCTCTCTCCTCTTTGAGCTTCTTTTGTTTTGCTTTCCTTTGGAGGATCTCACCTATATTTTGCATTTGGTCCACTGATAGATTTGCAAAATCTAATGTTGGAATCTCTATCTCTTCATCTAGGTCTATATCCTCTACTACATTCTTACCCAAAAATTTTATACTCGGTAGAGCCTTAGGCTTATCTGTACTTAATGCTTTGGTAGTAGTGATAGTAGATAAAGCACGGCTGGCTATAGAGACTGGTATACTTTCTACTGGAGAACTTAAAATATTTACACTTGAAGATTCAAAAATTGGAAAACTTACTGCTGGAAAACTTGATGATGCGGGAGACTGCAACTCGGTAGAAGAAATGGTAGCTGCTTCTGTTGTTGCTATAGATGATTGGACAAATGTGGAAGTTGTCACAACCATGCTTGAAGGTGTCTCCGGGTTGGATGTAGAAACTTTTACTGGAGAGGTAGGAAGGGATGCAATGACTTCTGCTGCTATCCTCACAGTATCATCTACCTCAGTGGCTTCTTCTTGTTCATCACTGTCATCTTCAATATCTTTTATTATTACTGTTTCAATACTCAGTTGGTGAAGGTGGTATATGTTCTTCCATGTGGCATTTGCAGCCTTCACAACCGATTCAATATTGTTGATCAAAATCAAACAAGTATTAAACTTTAATGTCATCTTACTTTCATTTTCTTTTAATGCCTTCTTTACTTCATCATTTTTCAAGCTCGGCATTAACTGTCTCAGGGTTTGATCAAATATGTCTATCACCATTTTCTTTGCATTGCTCCATCTCATTTTTATTGGATTTAATAGAACTGCTGGAACCTGTGGGGCTATTTCTTCAGGAGATTATTTCCACTGTCCCATCTTTTCAATAACAGCATCTTCTATTTCCTTCTATTCTGTTTCTGATCTGGTTTCATATTTAAAGGATTTTATGTTACTTACTCCAGATCCTGATCCATCTCTAAAGAGTTTGATCTTTTCTTGAAGGTTTAGAGGAGGCCTTTTGAATACTATGTCTTTATCTGCCTTGTCTGCCTTGTCTGCCTTACCTCTTGCATTTCTCCTTGTAAATACAGCAGTGGGAGGCTTAGGTGCCTTAGTGATGAATACCTTTCCTTTCTTCTTTGCAAGTTCTGGTTCCTCTATTTTCTCATCCTTTTCCTCTTCTTCTTCATCTTTTTCTTCTTTGTCCTCGGTTATCATTTGCATTTTGGCTATCCTCTTCTTTCCTTTGATTACCGCCTGTGGAAGATTTATGCTTAGTTCAATTCTCACCTTAGCTTCATCATATGTTCCAAAACATGGAGCTTTGGGATTGACAGGCTGATTAAGAAGAGCTTCAATGATATTCTTGGTTTCATCAATATTTACCTCATAAGGAAGAGGTTTTACATATACAGTCCTCAGTTTAGTTGCTTGAATATATACATTATCACAATCCACCATAAAACAAATGTCATCTTTGTAATCTTCCACCAACTTCTGTGGAATCCGGAATCTGTCATTCATTTTCTCTTTGAAAGACTCAAAATAATTGTCCATGATGCTTTCAAAATTTTCACCCATTTCTGAGATGTATTCATTTATTTCATAAAGGGCTGGCACATCTTTTCTCCATACAACTTTTCCTTTAGAAGGGAAGAATTTTTGAACATAGAAGAATAAACAGACCAATAAGGATCCAAACTTACATGGATTGTTTTTGGAAGTTTGAATGCTTTCCATGTTTTTGTTAAACTGCTTTAACAATAAGTCTGCTAAGTCAAATGTTAAGTTATTCTTTACCACTTTGTATGCTAGGTCGATAGCTTCACAGGAGACACTATTCTATCGACTAGAACTATAAATCTTATGGGCAATAATGTGTGTACCAAACTTCAGTTCAGCATCAGTAATGCTGCTAACTTTCATGCCTCTACCATCCCACTCAGCTAGGGTTTTCTTCTCTAGTTCCGTCCGACCTAGGGTTTTGGTAGTTTTTGCTTTGTTCAACATGGGAAGACCAGTGATTTGATGAATCATCTTCTTTGTGATCTCTATAGGTTGCTCAAGCCAAATCTTGCCATCATGTACACGACTGAGAATGTATCTAACCCATTTATCTCGAAAGTTTTGAGGTAGATGTGCAATGTGAACTAAACCTTTATCTTCCAGATGTTTGTGCTCGGGTTTCAGAATATCATCCACACACAGTTCCTCACGCACAATATCTAGTTCTAGGTTCCCCATTTCATGAATTGAACAGTTGAAATGATTGTAGATATCGTTAATAAGTAGTACCTTAGGAGGAATTTGAGATTGAGCTCCGTTCAGATCTAGGGCTGCTGCAATTGCGGGCACGATCTTGAAATCTGGTGCTTTCCATTCCCCTTGGACTAACATATCAGATCCTTTCTTCGCTGAAGTGCTGGATGATGCCATGGTAGCTCACAGAAAATTCCTTTCGCAAAAGTATTGAATCACTGGGTTGCTCTTGAAATTTTCTGCTCTCAAAGTGCTAAAGGTTCACGGTGAAGAATGAGTTCGATTACTTGCCTTTTGTTTATAATTCTGTCATTAATGCTCAATACAAATTAGGGTATGAATTCTGACAGACTGTCACCCACTAAGAATTAATTTCTTGGTAAAGACTTCACAACTCGGTGAACTTGAGAATTCATATTGCTCCGACCTCACTCGGTAAAGACGGGTACCGACCTTGCTCGGTGAAGACTGATACCGACCTCCCTGTGATCTTACTGCATCTTGTATGCTGATTTAGATCTTTCTTTTAATTCGGTTATGGAACTGCTTGAGATTGGTCTATGAGAATACAGTTCCAGTGCTTTCTTGGAAATTTAGTTTGAGTCAGTAGAGCCATCCATTCCATTACTTGGACTGGATTTCTCGGTAGATTTAGGAATCCATTTTTGTCTCACTTGTTTCTTGACCTTAGTTGCTTCATTCTTCTTTCCATCTTCAACTTCACTAGCATTCATGCAGTTTCTGGCTATGTGACCGAGTTTAGTGCATTTGAAGCATCTTATGGTAGTATCTCTTTTCCTTAGATGATGTTTTATGCAATTCATGCCAATGTGTCCATATTCTCCACAGTAATGACATCTACACCAGGTGTTGTAGTCCCATCCAAACATTGCTTTCATAATTTGTTCTACTGGATTAAATGTCTTGGATCTGCACTCAAATGCCTTGTGACCTTGTTTGTTGCACTTGTGACAATTACCTCTGAATCTAGGTTTTTCCCTGCATTCATTTGCTTTGTGGCCAGGTTGATTGTAGTTGTAACATTTTCCATTGAATTCTACTTTTTCATTATTCCAACATTTATTTGAAGTATGTCCTATTTTACCATAATGATTACAAGTAGGTTTTTGATTTCTTTGAGTACCTTGCTTAGAGGATTCGCCTTCTCCTTTGTATCCAAGTCCTGCTTTTCCTTTTTGCCTATGAAGATTTTGCTCATACAGCTGATTCAAGTCTTCTTGGCTTTTCAGCATTCCTTCATTGATTTGTTTTTCAGCGTTTAGGTCATCCACCAATCTTAGATTGATTTCCTTTTCAGATCTTAGTTCTTCTCTTGTGCTTTCTATTTCTGATTTTAGATTCAGAATTTCCTCATTTGTATGAGAGATCTAATCAATTAGGTTTTCTAGCTGAAGGGTTTTATTTTGGACTTCAATGTTCCTTCCATCTAATTCATCTTTCAACTTGTTTCTTTGTTCCAAGATCTCACAGAATCTTGTAGAGTGTAGCTCTTGTTCTCTTTTTAATTTTCTCACTTCTTCCTGCAGAGACCCATTCTTTTCTAGGAGTTCTTTGACAGCATTGTTTGCTTCATCTGAGTTATTTGAGGGAAAAAGATCTTCAATCTTTTCTTCAATGTAATTCTGATCATTCATCTAATTTGCAAGTTCCTTCCTTCTTCTTAGGGATTGGGAAAGATGTTCTTTTGCTTCTTTGAGTTTAGCTATGGCCATTTCCAAATCTAGCTTTTCATTTTCAATCACCTTGTTCAGTTTGAATACCTCCATTGTCCTAGATCTTTGCTCAAGCTAGTTAAGCTTTATCTTGAGAACCAATGCAGCTCTGATACCAATTGTTGGAAATATTCAGGAATTAACTGAGTTACTGAGAGGGGAGGGGTGAATCAGTAACTCCAAATTTTCTTTCAATTTAACATGTAATTTACTTTTAACCTTTGCATACAGAAAGCATGAAACTTAAGAGCATTCACAATAATGACACATAGATTTGGTTACCCAGAAACCTTCCAAAAAGAAAGTAAAACTGGGGTGGGGATGAAACCCACAAAGCTTTAATACTGCAGAATAAAGTTGGCCGGTTAAGGCTTACAATTTGATCACTTCTGATGATCTGCCCTGTTAGGAGCAATAAGGATTTCTAAATCCACCCTGTTAAAGGATTTAGTACTGATTCACCTGTTAGGATGAAACAGTAGATCTCTTGCTTTGCAACTGGATTGCTGATTGAGATTCACTGATGTACTGATCACCTTCTGTGATGAATTTTTCTTTGCTATTCCTTATACTGCTGAAGCCCTTTGTAATTCACTTATCTCTGCCTTTCTTTCTTTTTCACATATATTCTTCTTACATGCTCTTGACATTTTTACAACATTGTTTATATATAAGTCTTAAACAATTAATTACGATTACAATTACAAAGTCGGCTTGACAAATAAACATAAGTGCTACTAAGTCGGCCCAAGTATGGTTACTCGGTTCCTTCAAACTAACTCGGTGACTTTCTGATACTCGGCATCCACTGCATTACTCGGCATCGTCATGCACTCAGTAGAAGTGAAGGCACGGTTCATACTGATCACTCGGTAGGTCTTGAACTCGGTAAATACTAGTGACTCGGTAGACATGATGTTACTCGGTTTACACTGTCCTGTTCGGTTTGTACTAACTTGCTCAGTTTGCACTGTCTACTCAGTTTGCACTGTCTGCTCGGTTTGCACTGTCTGCTTGGTTTGCACTGTCTGCTCAGTTTGCACTGTCTGCTCAGTTTGCACTGTCTGCTCGGTTTGCACTATCTGCTCGGTTTGTACTGTCTTCTCGGTTTGCACCCAGAATGCAAATAAGTGTTGTCACTAGTGGCAATTCTGTTTAATGCCAACATCTGCACCCTCGATTCCAAGTTAAATACATATGTTGGAGGACCTTGTATTCATGAGCAACAGATGTAGTCAACTTGGAATCAGAGGTGCAGGAGTTTCTCTCCATCATCTGGGTATACAACTCAATTACGTTGTCTCCAAAAAATTGTGACCATGATGCCTACAATTATGTTTCTTAGTTGTTGTGTCCTAGGACCCCTTATGAACTTTTACGACCGTTTACAATCCCTAAGAATACATCTTAGAGGTCTTAAAATGTCATAAAGGGTCATAAGAGGCTCCTAGGAGGGGCCAAATGAGCTTCCACCTTCACATGGTTGGCCCTGTTAAGTAGAGAATGTTATAATCTTCTCAAAACAAAGAGAAGCTGATGAAGGGTGCTCCCCTTAATACCACAAATGCATTACAAAAATAGAGAAATAACAACAATATGCAAGAATAGAAAATGGGCTTCTTATTATCTCCATAAATGTGGAATTACAAACTTTCAGAATTACAATATGCAAAGCCACATGGGTATTCCCTTACAATATTCTATAGGACAAAGCCTCAAATCAATACACAGATCTATGACCTAGAACTATCCTGAACTGCCTAAGACAACACTACAACCTTCCTTATATAGGCAATTTTCCACCGCTTGGGAAGGTTCCAAAATTTTAGCCAACAAGGCTGACCAAACTTAGAATTAGTTTATTTTACAATTTATTACATCAAAGTCGGATCAAAATAACTTTTGAAACCCAAACAAAGATTTTGAAGGAAAATCATTTTTTGCCATTTCAAGTGACCCAACTTCCAAAGACCATAAGTCATTGCCAGTTGACCTGATTGACTATTATAACCCCATTCTGGAAAGGCCACGAAGCACTCTACAAGCTTATGAAATTTTTTTAAAGTAAGAAAACAATGATAACATGAATGTGTATTAAATTGAAATGCATCCTACAAATTCTTTCCATACACAACCTGTGCATGTTGATGACAATGAGGATCTGCATCATAGTAATACAAGTAAACATCTTAAATTGATTAGTGTAGTAATACAAATTTAATTGTAATTGGTGTTTGGATTAATGTAACAATTTTTATTGCAGCTGTAGAGAGTGTAGAGGTCGTTGTTAATGAGCAGGTTGAGGTTGAGGCTGAGGCTAGACAAACTGACCTTGATGTTGATGATTTGACTAGATCAGGTAAAGAGCTATACGATTATGGCCTGTAAAGTACTAAAATACTTTAAAATTTTTTTAATATTTTTAATTATAATAAAATGTTTTTAATTTAACCCTTTTATATGTTATTGCAGATGACTACCCTTTGCATCAACAGGGAACTAGGCATGCATTGAGATCTAATGAGAGGGTAGATGATCATCATGATGATATCGATACTCCTCTTAATGATTACTTCTTAAAAACTAGAAATAAAAAGAAAAAAAAGAAATGATTGTCATCTATGTACCTTAATTGATAATGAATGATTTTTATATGCCAATGAATTTAATTATGTTGTATTGAATGTTCATGAATTTTATAATGTGTTAATTAATGTTATCATGTGATAATTAATGAATGGCACATTTTATTAATGTGTGAATGAATGATATCATGTGATAATTAATGAATGTTACATTTAATTAATGGATGAAATATGAATGAATGTTAGAAGTTAACAGGGAATTTAGAGTGATGTTAGGGGGGGGTGGGGCCAAATGAGCTTCCACCTTCATGTGGTTGGCCTTGTTTAGTACAGAATATAAAACTATTCTCGAAACAAAGTGAAGCTCAATAAGTTTGTTCCTTATATAGGGTCTCAAGTGTAGCCTTTATCCCACTCTCAACATTTCAAGGCTTCAAGTGGTGTTCTAAGATTGGTTTCTCCATTTCCCATTGACATCTTGTCTTTCTCCTAAGAACTCTCATAGAGCTCTAATACATGGATGAGCAGAAGACGTCCCTTACAGGCTACACATATATAATATGGTAGATCTAGGGAACAAATATACTACAAAATAGAATGAGTCAACTTGAATCTATAGTTTCTTCATTCACAATGAAAATTCAAATTACAAGCCATATTTTAGATTTAATATTCATATTCATCTTCATCATGATCATAGCCATCACGGTTAGAATTTGGTTCAACTTCATTTGAACCACACTCCATGTTAGGTACCATTATAAGGCATGGCATGTGGTCATACCCATGTTACCATAATAATGAGTTAGCCTATAAAATTATGAATAAAATACTACAGGTGCACTCAGGATTGGCCCAGGCACCCAAGTTCCTACCAAAGGAACCCAAGTCAAACCTAGAGGAGAAGAAAAGTAGAACCGGAACCCAGCCTCAAACAAATAACCAGATAAATGGCTTTTTTCTAATTCAAGTTTATTTCTTAATTCTTCTCTAATTCCAACCTGATTATTGCATATTTTCTTTTCCAATTTTCCTTCTTCCTCACTCCAAATTATGTTATGTTGTTATTTCCTTTTACTAATTGTGTTATTTCAAGGATCACCACCCATGAATTGGTTAAGATGATGAATGTTGTCAATGCCTTTATTAACAAGGAATCACCGCCCACCATTAATGAATATTAATGATCATTTTTTCCTAAGGGTAATCATTGTTTGTGTATGATGATCACCCAAGTCTTTAGATGTGATTTGCATGATGTGAGGTTTTTCAGAAGTGGGGGTATGACATGCTGGTTGGATTATAACATATTCACATTTACACCATAAAGAAGACAAATGATTAAACAAAAAGAGAGGACCAACTGAACCATCTTGTGGTTAGTCTATATCACATTGAGAAACAACGTGAAGAATCAAGAATCAAAACAATCAAAAGTTTCTTCAAGACCATGAATGATCAAAAACATTCCATCAGAAAACAAAACACTAATTTATGTTATCATTAAGCCACAAAATATGTCTTTAAAGTTTAGAAGCATCACAAAAACTTTCAAGAAACATAGTACTATCCAAAATATGTCTTTAAAGTTTATTTCTAATGATTATGATGATGTTTATGTTGATGTCTATAATTTATTTCACTTACTGATGCTTGCCTAGATTGAATTTTGAATTGTCAGGCTGGAGAACACTTTCAAAGTTTAGGGTCAGTTCCACATGATACTCTTAGTTAAAGATCAAATGCAACTCAACATATTTTTGCTGCTAGGAAACCCACTGCAAAAACTCATCTGCAGGTGAAATTTAATGTTGTGAATCTTGGCATTGTTAATGTTATTACTTTTCCTCACATTTCATATTTGTGAAAATATTTCTTGGCACTATCTTCTTTTTCAATTCCCATATTTGCAGCTTTTTAGATCATTAACTTAAGCATTACATGTCTTTGTTCAAAGTTTATTCTAATACTATATTATATCTTCTTCTTATTACAATGTTATTTGTTGTGGGGCAGGAGGTCAATCTTCATTGTCTTCATTGTGGGGGATAGTGAAGATTTCTCTAAAAAATAGCAAGTCTTCTTTAGTATCTTATAATAACAAGATAAACTAATAAAGGTGTTATGGGCATTTAATCTGCAATTAATAATAGATTAAGCATATTATTACTATGCTTAATGTTCCATTTAAATGCATTTAACACAAAAAACAAATTTACAAAACTAAACCAATGGCATGTTAACAACAAAGATGTGTTGATGAGTTTGCTCCTTGTTTAATGTTAACTGTTCCTGCATAATCCACTCATACAATAGTGAAATGCTATGTGGAAGGGATGGTTGATAGTGTTCCTTGAGGGAAGGGGGATTGTGAAAGACTTTTTATCATTGTATTGTATATTTCCAATATGTTTGGATGCAGGGCAGACTAGGAGAATGAAGGATCACTCATTGATTGCATGATAACCTAGTTTTGAAGGGTCACTAGTTGAGGGGACAGTCAAGGTCTAGATGATGGGGCCATTGGAGGAACCTATTTATTTGTATTAATTTCTATTCAAATTGGATGCATAGATTTCTTGTGAATTATCAACTGATGTGTATCCTACAACTACATCTGTAAATCTACATATAGTTCTCTAGGGTTGTAAGCCACTTAGAGATCAAAATAGAGAAACTAAATCAAAATAGTTCTTTGTCCTATTTCCTTTTAACAAAGTCTCAACTATCAATGATACAATTCATTTGATGCACTAAGCTATCAATACAAATGACACCTAGCTAGAAGCTCATAGGTTGTTCATTTGATAACCACAATCAACATTTCAAAAAAATGGATATCCTTGAGCACAAACACCAATAACATCAAATAATGGAGTTAAAGCATGGGCTAGGGCACAACACCAATAGAATATAGTCATTTTAGTGACAACAATATACAATGGTTTCATGAAATGTGCTGGTAATATCATTAATAAATGTGAATCTAAACATTTGAAAACCAATGGCGTGTTTACAACAAAGGTCTAATAGAACTCCCAACAATTCTTAAACATACTTTATCTCATATGATGAATTCTTAAACAATTAAGGTTGGGGTGGACATAGTTATCAAACATTGTTTTGTGTGGTACAAGGAAGATTTGGCTAGGTCAAATCTTCCTTTGTGCTAGAAGTCTACAGAATTAGACCTTTATTAACAATTGATCATATCAAATAACTAGTATGTTTAAGAATTGTTGGGACTAGTCCTTTGGCATGTATTAAACAGAACATAATTTTCAGCATATTATTATCATTCTATTTCTTTGTTGTAAACATGTCATTGGTTCATTTTTGTAACTTCACTATTGTATGAGTGGATTGTGCAGGAATAGTTAACATTGAACAAGGAGAAAACTCCTCAACACATCTTGGAAACCATTAAATTCAATAATAAATGAAACCTAACACCAAAAATATTCCTTCCATTCACTTCTACCAAGAATAAAACATTTAATCCATTCAACATTACATATAATCATTAGACAGTTACATTTTCTGACTGTGTAGAGGAACAGTCATGACCAAAACAATCAAAACTACTTTCACCCTTGCACCAGCTATTCCAAAATTCAAGTAAAATGAGAAATATGCTATATCAAATCATTCATACTCATAGTAACCATTCAAAGGATCATTTTGTCAATGAACCCTCTAACTGTACCCCTACAACAGAGAAAGGAAACTTAGTAAAACCAGTTGTTGGTGAACAGATTTGTCTTCGAAGAAAATGATTACAAATTGACCCCAAAATGCCCAAATAAGAAGACTCAACCAAAACCAATAGTTGGGTCACTTCGCTATTGAAAAATGTAAATGCCCTCTAAATTATTTGGGTACAGCTCCCCGTGTAGGATTTACAATGAATCAAATAAGCTATAACCAATAATGCTTTTAACCTAAAAGCAAGAAAGGAAATTAAACATTTTCTCATAGCTATGCCATAGATGTTGAAAATGGATTTATAGAATGGAGAGAAAAGAAGTGAGAAGAAATAACAACAAGACTGAAAGCTACAATTTTCAGGAACACGGTTACATAATACTCAAAGGTTTTATAGTAACTGCGATTACGAACAAAGTAGTATTTAAAGATAATTAAAAAGACTCAAAGTTATATTTTAATTAGAAGAGAAAGAATATTTAAATACAAAGATTTAATTAGTGTTCTTCTCCTCTCTTCAAACACTCAATCAAACTTACTAAAAAAGAAACTAAAACTTCCTAAATTATCCCTATTCTCCCTGCATTATAATAAAAATCTTAATCTATACCTCCCCTAGCACAAAGTCTCTCAGGTCAGGTGGAATCTAGAACCCCCCCCTACCCCTCCTCCTTGCTGAGGCATATTTTACATCGATTATTCCCATGACCTTTCGGTTATTAAGATAACCATTTCTTGGTAAGGTCTTCTTCTCCATGGTTTTACTTTTATCTTTTCTTCATATAATGTTGTCCAAAATTCTTTTATTGTAATATTACAACATCATAATGCTAACTTCCAAAAAAACACATCTCTTTCTTACGTTTCTAATTTCTAACTAATTTCTCATTGACGTCATTTGGGAAAGATGAGATTTAATGACTGTTGCCTGACTTTAAGTCACCCATTTTATTTTTGGCAATATTGGTCATATCAAGTCAGTCTAGTCAGTCTTGAGTCTAGGTCTAAGTCATTATAGGTAGGTAATCTTTGCTAGATTTCCCTTCATTTTCCTTTTGTTCTAAGCTAGGTGGAATGTTTTCATGGTCTCATTGATTGGGTAGGTTGTAGCACCCAATCTGGAAAAGGTTATGATCTTTCAATTAATGATCTTTTCAGCAAAAGAATGGTTGGTGATTATGGTTTCCAGGCATTCAGAAAGTCTCAAAAGAAAGTTCTTCCTATGACAACATTGACAAAGGTGGCATTGACATGGTGTCCATTGATTGATTTAGTTTTAAAGGAGCAGAATATGGATAGTTAAAGATTGAACCATATCTCAGATTGTTTATAGCTTTGGGAAAGTTTCAAATAGTGGTACTTTGGAAAGAAATCTTCTATTGTTATAAGGTTATGGATTCAATTTTATGAGGCTCTTTGATTAAAGAAATCACTCTGAGAAGATGAACTAATGACAGCATTGCATTACTATGAAGATAAGAGAAGATGTGATTATATATGTTTTCATCATATAATCATTCCAGTCCCATATTAAATCTCATCGAGCCATAAAAATAAACTCTAATGATAAAGAAAGCAGTGGCGTCTCATGCTATGTAATGGATGAATTTCATAACAGTGATCAGTTTGAAGACAAATATGTTATCATTTGTTTGTGTGAACAATTTCCAAATGTCTTGAGGCTCAGTTAGCACATTATTATGCAGCATGCTATGTCCATATGGTGTATTTATATGCTCTTAGGCCTATTGTTATATGTAACACCACTCATAAAAATGAGGATAGTTATCTGAAGTTTTTGAATGAACCATGGTACATGATGAAATGAATAAACTCGGGTCTCCTTCTCAGTTTGGACAGAGCCAAATGTTACCTTGTAATGCATTTGTAACAGATGACAAAGTGTGGTGCTTTCCATCATATGAAAGTATAGGTTGAAGCTTCAAGTCATCATGAGCTCACTGCAAAAACAATGGCAAGTGAATTGGTTCAAAAATGACAAAGTTACAAGCTGACGGGATTAAAATTTTTAATGAATTACGTGTTCTAAGTAAAGGGACCCACATGCATAGGAGTGACGGGTGAAAGTGCTTCTCTTCAAATCAGTCGCATGATTGCAAGAAATAAAATAATACCTAGCGATCATGTCACAATGTGAAATGGGAGCTCGAGTAGTGGTGAAAAGTCAATGACAAGATAATGGAAGCCCTGCGATCTCCAGATCTATGGTTCCCACAAGATCGCATGACTGAGAAACTGGTCTTATGATCATGTGAGATGTAGCCACATGGAATGGTGGGGTCACGAGCTCTTAGTTGTAGTCTCCAAATCTACGGTCCCCGCTTTGTTGCATGACTAAGGAAGATGTCTTGCAATCATGTGGGATCTCACCACGTGTCCCTCGATGGGTTTGGAAGAATTGCTTGCGGTAGAAAATTTTAAAGATCCTTGATCGACAGTCCCCGCCATCCCATTTTTGTACTGGAGATTCATAAAGGGATAGCAGGATTCCTCCATGTAGAACGGTGGGGTCGGGGAAAGTTGTCCAAAAATCTTATGAGATGCTCGATCTATGGCTTCCACTTTGCCGGGATGATAGGGAAGATTCTAAGCGATCGCATGATCGCAAGAAATAAAATAATCCCTTGCGATCATGTGAGATGAAGACACGTGTCTCACGGTGGGTCCAAAGGTATAGAGGGTCGGAAAATTGTTGGCATGGAGAGAGGTTGCAAAGACAATCATACTTGGTGTCAATTCTTTACTGTCCATGTGCTTCCCTTTTTTGCATATAGTCAGAGAGCTGGAGTGGAGGAGAGAGCATGTTTAATTTCTGTATTTTCATTCATGCATTAAGATTAATGTTCAGTTTTTGTAATAGATTTGGCTATAGTTTGCAAGCAAATATGATTAGAGTATTGTATCTATGTGTTTAAAACAAGGAAAGGTTTTGTTATGAATCAGAGTATTGTTATGGTTAGTTTTGAGCACTTTCTCATATTCTTAGTCAAATGGTGATTGGGAGGTAGATCAGAGCACTGTCAACTGATCCTATTGCAAAGATTTGAATGTTCAATCTTCATTTTTCATCTCATGTCATTGCATTTGCATAACTAACAACATTCTTGCATCACCAATGTTGGGAAGTCATAGGATGTGTGAGTTCCTAAAATTGGATAGGATTAGAATCTAAATTTGCTTGAGTTAGTCCTGGATAGGATTGGCTTGGTTTTTCCTCTGTTGTTCTCTGTTTAAGAACATACCTTGTAGTAGGAATTAGAGATAAAACATAATTTATTGAATATCATTTATATAGGGAGTTGTACCTCAATTCAGAGGGAAACTAGATATTCTCAGAAATGGTTTCCCAACTATTGTGTAAAGTTGTTCTTATAAAATTGGGTAGATAGAAAGGGGATAGGAAGAAGGACAATCTGTTTACCAACAGATTTTTGGTGACTCTGTTGGGGAGTTGGAAAAGAAGATCAGTGCTAGAGATTGTTTTCTTAATTTTATTATTGTTATCTCTGCTTGAGATTGGCGACTCTGTGTTTTTAAAGAACCTATTTCATATCAGAGTTTGAAGAGCTTGAAGGTTCTTACCATTTAGTTTCCTAGCTTGTGTTTTTGGTGACTAAGAGGAAGAATACTTTGGTTTTTCAAGCTACAATATTCATTTTCTCTACTACTCAGAGATTGGTGACTCCGTTGTAAAAAAGATCATGCCTATTAAAATAGATTTTTGGAAAACTAGCTAGAGAGTTGGTTGATCATGATCGAGGTAACATCATTATCTTTCCATAAATTTGATTTAGATTTCTATCACTTTATTGCAATAAGACATGGCTGCACCTTGGGCGGTTGCTACTGGGCCACTTAATTTTGTAGCATATCATCCTCTTCCTTCCGGTTCTAGAAAGGATATACCTAAATTCTCAAGAGATGGAAGGGTTACTACCAATGATCACATAAGAAAATTCTTCACAGCTATAAATGTTTTGGGCATTAACCATGAGGATGTTGCAGTTCAGTTGTTTGTTGAGACTCTTACTGAGGTGGTTGCAGACTGGTTCTATCATTTGGCTGATGGATCCATTACAAATTGGGATACCATGAGAGTAGCATTTGAAGATCATTTCAAGATTGTTGAAGATGAATGTGATTTGATGACTCAACTGACATCAGCAAAGAAGTTACCCTCTACAAGTATGAGAGATTTTGTTGCTAACTTCAATAAGATCATTCATAGAATTCCAGCAATAAATAGACCTACCGCACACAATTTGAAAACTTTCTTTATCAGTGCTATGCCTCCTGACATAGGCTTTGAATTGAGGAGATCTAGACCTGCAAATTTGGAGGTAGCTCAAAGAATTGTTGTAGAATTGGAGGATGACATGATTGCTGCAATTATATGGAGTCATGAAATTCATAATGAAACCAACATTAGTGAGACTACTTCACATGAAGAGCTGATTCAAAAATTGTCTAATGAGCTGATTGCTTTGAAAAGATAGCTCCCAAACTTCAACAATTCATATAAAAGAAGCTTTTCAGAGCAAGCTAGTGAATATAGTGATAAACCTTTGCACTTTGGAAATTTATTTTTAGAATATGAATCAAACTTTGAGAAACAAGATGCAAAGGGTCCGGAAGAACAAATTTTAGTAGATGAAGGCATCCCCTACAGTGATAAAGAATTGGTAAGGACAGTACATAAAGATTTTTCTTTCATGCCTTCATTTACTTCTGATTTAAAAAGTTTCAGATTTGAAGAAGATAAAGATAAACTATTGCATGAAATTTCTATTGAAAATAATCTGATAGTTAATGCATCTTCAAAACATGGAAAGTTGGATACCATTGAAAATTTTCAATTTACAAAGGTTTATGGTGATCCTTTTTGCCTTGAAGAAAATATTGATCCTCTTAATGAATTTAGTATTGAAAAGAAAGTGAAATCTAAAAATCTAGTTGAGGAGGTGACAAGTAAAATTGAAAGAAAAATAAATGAGGATCATATTTCAAAATGTTGTCCTCCAGAAAATTATCCTGAGACAAACATGCTGGCTGCATTATGTTTTAGTGGTCATCTTATTAAATCTAAGAATGTAGATGTTGAAGAGGAAAAGATTTCAATGACTAGTGAAGTTTTGAAATGTCATGTAGAAGATAAAGAATTAGATGAAAATTTTCATAATCTTGAAATAAAGAATGATCAAACCATGGTATCAGACACATGTGAATCTTCTATAGTCAATTCAAATTTAGAGGAATATTTTTCAGATTTGTCAAATGCTAAAGTTGAAGAAGATGTTTCAGTTCTGATAGAGTCTGTGGGCTTGAAATCTGAAGTTAATAATGCTTGCAACTGTTTTGATACTAGTATTCTTGACAATTTTGTTGGCAATAAAATAAATATATGTGACTATTTTCTAGCAGTATATACAAAATCTGATGATTGTCTTTATCCTTCCCAAAAGAAACTAGAACATGTGGAAAATGGGGATGCATTTTTTAGCTCTGATTCAAAATCAAAAGTTATTTCTGACAGTCTTTGCAAACAGTATGATGATATTTCTCTTCTAAAAAATTTGCAATGTTCTGATTTTGCTAATCCTGATTTAAAAGATGATATCTCTACTAAGGATAATGATAGAGAAAATAGAGATGATAATGCTGAAAAAGATGAAATGAATTATATTCCAGTAATACATCCAGAATATGTTGAATATTTTCTTCCATCACAGAAGTTTGAGTATGCAAGAAAGGATGTACATGGAAGCATTGATGAATCAGAAATCTATAATGAGGCATGGCTATTTGGAAAG
Organism: Chamaecyparis obtusa; assembly: GCA_027943335.1. Lineage (NCBI taxonomy): Eukaryota > Viridiplantae > Streptophyta > Pinopsida > Cupressales > Cupressaceae > Chamaecyparis > Chamaecyparis obtusa. Next base: position 151,261 of record BSBK01005659.1, read on the forward strand.
GTCTTGTGGGTCATCATGTTGCAAGAGGCTTTGGGGCTTAAGTTCAATAGTGAAGGAGCAGCTAGAGGTTATCAATGCTACTTCAAATTGGTGGAGCATCTTCCTCTATCCAGGAAAGGTTCATATTTCACTCTTCCTGTAAATGGTCACATTTGAATCTTTCCTTACTTTTGGTCATGCTGGTGAGGTCTCCTCACCTTTTGTAAATAAGTTTTCTTTCCAATTTTGGTGTTTCTAGTGTAGTCTTTTCTTGCTTAGTTAGTTGCAGTTGTTTTCTCTTGCTTTGTTTCAGTATGCCCTGCTCCCCTCCGCCCTCCCTGTATGCATTTTCTCATTGTTCTCTTTGGTCTAGACTCCACAACCCAATGGATAAGGCACTTACCTAACCAGAGATACTAGATTCTCTATGCACTTTGCAGTACATATTCCCTAGTTGGAGCCAGTTGTTGCCTAACTTTAAGTCACCCATTTTTTTTTTGGCAATATTGGTCATATCAAGTCAATCTAGTCAGTCTTGAGTCTAGGTCTAAGTCATTATAGGTAGGTAATCTTTGCTGAATTTCCCATCATTTTCCTTTTGTACTAAGCCAGGTGGGATGTTTTCATGGTCTCATTGATTGGGTAGGTTGTAGCACCCAATCTGGCAAAGGTTATGATCTTTCAATTAATGATCTTTTTAGCAGAAGAATGGTTGGTGATTATGGTTTCCAGGCATTCAGAAAGTCTCAAAAGAAAGTTCTTCATATGACAACATTGACAAAGGTGGCATTGACATGGTGTCCATTGATTGATTCAGTTTTAAAGGAGCATAATATGGATAGTTAAAAATTGAACCACATCTTAGATTGTTTACAGCTTTGGGCAAGTTTCAAATAGTGGTACTTTGGAAAGAAATCTTCTATTGTTATAAGGTTATGGATTCAATTTTTTGAGGCTCTTTGATTAAAGAAATCACTCTAAGAAGATGAACTAATGATAGCATTGCATTACTATGAAGATAAGAGAAGATGTGATTATATGTGTTTTCATCATATAATTGTGCCAGTCCTATATTGAATCTCATCGAGCCATAAAAATAAACTTTGATGATAAAGAAACCCAGTGGTGTCTCATGCTATGTAATGGATGAATTTCATAATGGTGATCAGTTTGAAGACAAATATGTTATCATTTGTTTGTGTGAACAATTTCCAAATGTCTTGAGGCTCGGTGAGCACATTATTATGCAGCATGCTATGTGCATATGGTGTATTTATATGCTCTCAGGCCTATTGTTATATGTAACACCACTCATAAAAATGAGGATAGTTATCTGAAGTTTTTGAATGAACCATGGTACATGATGAAATGAATAAACTTGGGCCTCCTTCTTCTCATTTCAGATAGAGCTGAACGTTACCTTCTAATGCATTTGTAATAGATGACAAAGTGTGGTGCTTTCCATCATATGAAAGTATAGGTCGAAGCTTCGAGTCATCACGAGCTCACTGCAAAAACAACAGCAAGTGAATTGGTTCAAAAATGACAAAGTTACAAGCCGATAGGATTAAAATTTTTAATGAAGCATGTGTTCTAAGTAAAGGGACCCACATGCATAGGAGTGATGGGTGAAAGTGCTTCTCTTCAAAGTGGTCGTATGATCATAAGAAATAAAATAATACCTACGATCATGCGACAATGAGAAATGGGAGCCCGAGTAGTGGTGAAAAGTCAATGACAAGATAGTGGAAGCCTTGCGGTCTCCAGATCTACGGTTCCCACAAGATCACATGACTGAGAAACCATTCTTCTGATCATGTGAGATGTAGCCATGTGGAATGGTGGGGTCACGGGCTCTTAGTTGCAGTCTCCAGATCTACCATCCCCACTTTGTCACATGATTGAGGAAGATGTCTTGTGATCATGCGGGATCTTGCCATGTGTCCCTCGGTGGGTCCAAAAGAATTGCTTGCAGTAGAAAAGTTTAAATATCCTTGATCGACGGTCCCTACCATCCCATTTTGGTACCGGAGATTCATAGAGGGATAGCGGGATTCCTCCATGTAGCACGGTCGGGTCAGGGAAAGTTGTCCAAAAATCTTATGAGATGCTTGATCTATGGCTTCTGCTTTACCGGGATGATAGGGAAGATTCTAAGCGGTCACATGATCACAAGAAATAAAATAATCCCTTGTGATCATGTGAGATGAAGACATGTGTCTCGTAGTGGGTCCAAAGGTATCCATACAAGGTGGCTCTTGAAAAGTAGATCAAGGGCTCTCACTTTGCCAATAAAGTATGGGAGATTCTTTGAGGGAAAGCGGGATTGATCCATGTGGATCAACATTAAAGAAAAGGTTATTGTTAAAAAGGTTTATATAGAATGAAGACATCTGAAGCCAAGGAATAATAGCTCAGAGAAGTATCAAATGCAGAAGAACCAGTGATCTAGTGAACTTATTATTTGAGAATGAAGAACAATGCATTGAAGATTAAAGAACAATGACTTTCCATTTATGTCTGATTTAAATTCAAAGCTTTAGATAGTAAAAGTGATTTAAAAAGCTAATGGATTCGGCTTAGCATATGCTAACTGAGGAAATGAAGACATTGGAGAATATTTGTATTGTTGTGATTAATAGTTTGCTATTTGGTTTGACTGAAGACTGTTCAGCTTTCCTCCTCAGATAAACAAAAGGATAGGATTGAGTTGATTTATATTCCTCATATATTTTTGTAGTTTGTCTATTGACTCTTTGTATTCCAGGAAGTGGGAAGATCATGAGTTCTTACGAACTTTATGGGTTGTAAAGAAATTCTATAAATACTATAATAAACTTAGTATCGAGGGTCGACAAATTGTTGGCATGGAGAGAGGTTGCAGAGACAATCATACTTGGTGTCAATTCTTTACTGTCCATGTGCTTCCCTTTTCTGCATATAGTCAAAGAGCTAGAGTGGAGGAGAGAGCATGTTTAATTTCTATATTTTCATTCATGCATTAAGATTAATGTTCAGTTTTTGTAATAGATTTGGCTATAGTTTGCAAGAAAATATGATCAGAGTATTGTATCTATGTGTTTAAAACAAGGAAAGGTTTTTTTATGAATCAGAGTATTTGGGCAACACTTTTCTGATTACTTTCAATCAGAGTATTGTTATGGTCAGTTTTGAGCACTTTCTCGTATTCTTAGTCAAATGGTGATTGGGAGGTAGATCAAAGCACTGTCAACTAATCCTATTGCAAAGATTTGAATGTTCAATCTTCATTTTTCATCTCATGTCATTGCATTTGCATAACTAACAACATTCTTTCATCACCAATGTTGGGAAGTCATAGGATGTGTGAGTTCCTAAAATTGGATAGGATTAGAATCTAAATTTGCCTGAGTTAGTCCTAGATAGGATTGGCTTGGTTTTGCCTTTGTTGTTCTCTGGTTAAGAACATACCTTGCAGTAGGAATTAGAGATAAAACATAATTCATTGAATATCATTTATATAGGGAGTTGTACCTCAATTTAGAGGGAAACTAGATATTCTCAGAAACGGTTTCCCAACTATTGTGTAAAGTTGTTCTTCTTATAAAATTGGGCAAATAGAAAGAGGATAGGAAGAAGGACAATCTGTTTACCAACAATGACTAAGGCACTTAAAGAGTTGACATGTTCATGGACATTTTCCCATGTTGCATGAGACATTTCAAAAGACACCTTCTTTGGCCTAAGAGTTCACATACTTTGCCAACCTCTGTGAAGTTATTTTGCTAAATTCGGCATCAGAAATCTGAAGAAGACAATGTCTCACATGCACTATTGGTGCCTGTCAGATATGTGGCACTCAATCCCTTGATAGATCAATGCATTTCACATAACATCCTCCTTCGATGTTAGAAATTCCATATTCCAATAAAAGTAAAGCAAAAATCATATCATTTATAAGTCAGAGAAATATAATCTCTGTCAATTACAATAGGCTTGTTTTTATTATCTATTGATGGCCTTAGACTTATATCCATTTTGTAAAGGATTACATGAACTGACTTCTACCTCTATCATTGGCCCTAAACCAAATGAAAAAGAAATTGATGAAGGAATGCTACCAAGTTTTGCCACAGGTAACGGTTTGCCAAGATGAGAAATAGACTCAGTCTGCTAGGTTGTTTTCATTGACATTGCTACCTCTTTTGAATACTACATAGCTCTCACTTTTCCCACATTAATAATCATCTTGAGACAGTCACTAAACTTTGACAATATCACTCTTTCTTGTTCAACAAAACATTGGGTTGGATGATGACTATTAGTTCTTCTACAACCATTTAACGGTGAAGATGGAGCCATACAGAAAGTATCTTTCTCATCACACATCAAAGCCAGGAGACATGGCCCTTTGTTTACGACAATTTTCACTGTCAAACTTTGCATTCTCAACCCCATCATAGGATGATGTTCCAGGATCTACCTTGTCTGTTTGATCACGCTCGAATCTATCATCTTCATTTTGTTCTTTGTGGTTCTCATTTTTACTCGATGATGCCGAAGACTCTTTTTCATTTGTCAAATTGCATACTCCTTGTTTATCTAAAGTCCCACTTTCCATACTTTTTTGAGCTCCACAAGCATTAGTAGCTTCTCTGGAAGCTATGAAAAGAAGTTTACAGAGAACTTTGACAATCTCTGCCTAAACCACATCAGCCCAAAGAGACCTGTAAATTATTTTAGATGACGGAGTCCCAAAAGCTTCAGCATCGTTATGGTTTGAATGAGAAGAATTTGAATTTTTTCTTGAATAAGAGATTTTTTTTTTTGAACAATGCTAGCCTGTACAACTTTGACAGCTTCATAAGAAGCATGCTCTACTACTTGTCCATAATGAAATTCTAGAGCTTTCCTCTTTTTTCTAGGAGAATGAAGTGAAGACCCTATAGATATTTTTGTTCTAGCAGGGGTAGTGAAGGGTAGTTGAGTACAACTTAAGCTTGTAGCACTATCTCTAAGATAGTGAGCCCTTTGTTATATTTACTTGGATTGGGTTACTCCCCCATAATTACTTGATTAATTTCAAGCAGCTGGAACTTTTGTAGCTACACTATTTTGATTTCTTTCTATAATTGTCCTTGTAATCAATAATCAATCCTAACAATGACTCTCTTGGAGAGCCTTTCTTTCAGCTTGGATCCACTTGAATTGCACTAACTGCACTTTTTACCTAGTAAATTTGGACCTCAGATCCATAACCTTGAAGTTGAACTCTTGAACCTGAGCCAATGAATTGTGCATCTGAATCTTTTTGTACTGAACCACCAAATTGCTCCCATAGTCATGTCTCTGAATTGAAATCTGAATATGAAGTTGAACTAAGATGAATTAGGATAAGCCATTGAACCTGCATCTTGAATTCACATTTCATATCTGACAATGGCGTACATCTGAAATTGAAACTTAACCTTTGGCTCTGCAAACTCAAACTCTGAACTGTGAACTTGCTTATGCAAACTAAACCACTGAAACTACTTTGAACTTAGTTCAAAGAGGTTCAAGACCCAACACCAAAAGTTCAAATAGTGGGGTCTATATGAGTACCAACATGGTCTCTAACTGTGGGACTAATTTTGGCACAAAAATAGAGAACTCCAACAATCTCTGAGAGAAGGACAAGTGCCTAGCATCCATTGGGTAGAAGAGTCAAAACATAAAGAAAGGGAGCTGCTTGCAGAGATGGTAGAGGAGAGAAGGACTAAACCAACTAGCCTAAACACCTAACAACTAGCAAGCATGAAGCTTGCACATTATTCAAACTAAAACTACACACACCAAAAGAATATTTACAAAATATACAAAGGTAGGAAAAGAGCCTACCATAGGAACCAGAAGTAAAAAGAGGTCACATGAATCCATTTACCTGCTGGGAGAAATAAGAGCCTTTCCACAGCAGCAAGTCATGTCTCACTCAAGCAGGTCCAAACCAGTACCTACAAGTGACTTCTTCAATGACAAACTACAAGCTAAAAGTACATATAAATATGCTGAACAAGTATTCCTTCCCAAATATCCATAATTCATCATAGCATTCTTTTTCATTCAAGGATTGATCTTCAACATTCACCAGGCCAGATTTCATTTCATATTGAAAAGAAAGAAGTGTGGGAACCTTTTCAAGAAAGGATGCACAATATTCGGAATTACTGTCATCAAGACTCACCTTTATTATATGGCTTTCAATATCATGGTCAGTTCATAGGCAGAGAGATGCCTCATCTAACATGGAATCAATTCTCGAATAGATAACTTCTCCACTTCTTTCAAGAAACAAACTGTCATCAAGCATGCAATCCATTTTGTCTTTTTCCTTTCCAAAAGTGTCATCACATTTTCCAGCATTACTTCCACAATCCAAATTAGAAGAACCATACATAGAAGGCTAAAAAGAAGATTCATCTACTAGTGTTTCATTTTCAACTTGATTTGGATGAATATCTGACTCATTCCGAGAGAAATGATCTAGTTTGAGTGATGATAGAAATTTTTGTATAATGTCTACTTCTTTATTGAGAAGGGAATCCTTCAACACACTAGCCAAGTCACCAACAGGTTGGAAGTTAGCTTCATACCTCTTTTTCTTAAAAAAAATTTCAACATGAGATGCTTGAGCCAAAGATATCTTTACTTTATTACAACCACAAATTTCATTTTTAGATTGACAAGATTTTTCAATGGACTGGCCACCGATTTCACAAAGGGACGGGTTACTTTCAGCCTTCTCATTAAAAAAAAAACATTCAAACTTCAATAACATGTTACTGTCAAGTTTTTTATAAATAGGAACTTTTGAAGCAAGATAACCACCATTATTTTTGAATCTGAAACTTTCTAAATCAGGAGGAAATAAAGATTCAGATGCACCTTTATCATCTTTATCAATGAGTTCTTGAGTACCATCATGTTCATTAAAGACTACATAGTTGTGAGAGATAAAATAAGATGGTATTACCGGAGGTTCTTCATCATCAACTGTCAGCTCTACTTTCAGCCTTACCACCTTTTCTTCATAATCATTTAGATCCTTGAGTTTGTGTAATCATGCATAGAAACTTCTCCATAAAAGAGTGCTTTCATGGTCATCTTCTAGACTGATATTCTCTCTGACAGCCCAAGAGATACTTTCTTTGAAACTGTACAAGAACTCACTCAACACTTTGTCATGCATTGCATAAATCTCCATAAGAGTAGGATCATGCCTTTTCTTAATCATGATCTTTCTGGTCTGCATGATGAATTAGTAGAGTCACAAAGCTTGCATATACATATATAATATACAAACTAAGGAAATAAATTTAGCACTAATTTTTTATTTCAGTTCCCCAATAGAGTCGCCAAAAATCTATTGGTGAACAGAATTGTCTTCGAAGAAAATGATTACAAATTGACCCCAAAATGCCCAAATAAGAAGACTCAACCAGCACCAACAGTTGGGTCACTTCACTATTAAAAAATGTAAGCGCCCTCTAAATTATCTGGGTACAGCTCCCCATGTAGGATTTACATTGAATCAACTAAGCTATAACAAATAATGCTTTTAACCTAAAAGAAAGAAAGGAAATTAAACATCTACTCATAGCTATGCCACAGATGTTGAAAATGGATTTACAGAATGGAGAGAAAAGAAGCGAGAAGAAATAACAACAAGACCGTGTTGGTGTCCAAAATGATGCTTATGCTCTAATAGGCTACCAATGTACCTTGAGACTGATATTAGGAATGGTTAGTTCCAAGTGTGGGAGCTCTGTAAGGCAATTGGACCAACTATAGGGACTTAATATGCCCTCTTCTACTTCTAGCTCTGGAAAACCAAGGTGGGTGCACCTAACCTAGTATAAAATATACTTCATACACCAAGAACTAGGTTTGAATAACAGATAATAGGATAGTAAGAAAGTACTAAGTGTTAACCACACACTCATTGACTCTCCATTACTATGGGTAGAACCACATACAACCAAATACTCAAAACTTAAAAGGATGGTTCTTAACTTATGCTTTTGGGATCATAACAACAACAATCAATATTTGTTGATAAAGAGATAATCATTTAGGCCAGTGCCTCATCCATTGGGCAAGATCTCCTAGAACATGAATGCTACACACACTAGACAATAGCTGAGATTCCAAGCCATAAAAACACCTAGAATCCCCTTTACTATTTATGAGATATCCTTACATAGACAATAAGATAGATCTATGTCCCATCTAAAGCATAATTTCATCTAATCCTGGATTAGAACTCAAGAGTGGATACATATACATAAAACAATATGCAAAGGACTAGAAAGTTCAGAATCTATCCAAGTTGACACAAAGGAGAGATAAGAGTCATGTACTTGTATTAAGTATGAAGAATCCTTAAGTGTAAACAATCAATCCAGAGGAGTCAAGCTTGCAAATTACAACTTAGACCTACAACTTTTTCTCTATCATCAATAGAATACTGAATGCAAAAGTGTTACAATCTTGGATCCAGGACTAGGAACACTTCAGAACTTCAAAGTTGGAACCCCTTCACTATCAGAAAACTTGCAATATATACATCAGTCATCTTGGGATCCCAAAATAGGGATGCAACAAGCTATGGATAACTGAGGTAGGGTTTCAACTACCCAACCAACCAGAAATACATCAAAATTTACTACAAGGGTAGGAGACCAAGCAATCCAGAGAGAGATCTCAGACAAATTTTGCAATTATGAGCATCATTGAGATTAGGACAGAAAACTAGGGGATTGCCATGAAAACCAGTCAAATCAGCCACCTACAAACACACCTCAAGCAACAAAAAAGTCCTTCACCAAGTACAAAACCATCATGCAGTCGACCACAGGAACCCTAGATCACATCACAACAACCATCTCCACCAAACTAGTCAAATTTGGCCATGAAAACATTCAATTTTGGTACCTCCTGTCAAAAAAAACTCTCTGCAAGTTCAAACGGTCACATTCATGGCACCAGAAGTAAATCGGCGGTCTACATTCAAATCTTGACCAACTTTAAGTCCCCATCATCAGATCTTCACTCAGGCATCGACAAGATTAACCGCAACAAAAGTCTCAGTTACATGTGCTCTTGGTCACATGATCGCAAGGCACCCAACTCACCCTTACGATCATGTGACCATAGTCTCCTAGCCATGGTTGACAGTCACTCACAAACCCTTTGCAAAGTCCTTGGCCCCACCACTAGTCAGTGACCAGTCAAAATTGAGCACATTGGCAAGACCCACACAGTGGACCCACCTTAACTCCGCAACCGTGATGTCCAAATAGTTGTTGCATGATTGTATAGCCATGAAAAGGGCTATGTGAACATGCAACAAGCCTCCACGTTGGCACCATGTCACCGCTCCCCACCAATGTGACACCCTTGTCGCATGATCGCATGGCCAAAAGATGGCCCTTGCGATCATGTGACAAGGCAATAAGACTGCCACCTCACCCCCTTTACCTTGCCACATGCCTTGTCACAAACTCATCAACCAATGAAAAGCTTCCATCTTTGCAACACCTAACACTGGACCCACCACTGAGAAAAGCCTTACCTTTTGGGAAGATCTAATGATGGTCGCATGATCGCAAAGGGGAGGAATATTCATCATGATCATGCGACAACTGTAGATCTCTTCTGCATTGTCATTCCACCTAAGAAATACTGGGCCCACTAACAAGTCCAAATCATCACCTAGCTCATCGGATCAAGTGATGACACCTCAGCCCAAATGGCACCACTACTAACAAACCCATCGGCATCCAATCAAACAGTGGGTGCATGATCGCATGGGGTGAGAATATTCCATGCGATCACACGTCGACCATAGATCTTAAATCTCTGACACCGGGCCCCACTAACATGAAATCCAACTCATCACAGGCAACCAATAGAAAATTGACACATCAGTGCCACCGAGCAGATAGGTCCCACTACACGCCCATACAAGAAAATCAAACGGCTATCACAAAAGCATAAAGGATAAACATTGTGTAGCTTTTCCATGCAAAATTACGCTGACCACTAATTTTGTCCAAGCTTTAACCACACCTGGCAACTGAGAAGAACTGGGACCCACACAGACAGGTGGCAAGTGGTCGCATGATCGCATGTCATAAAAGTTTGACATGCGACCATGCGACAACCAATCAGGAAGAGCCTACAGGCCTGGACCCACCATCCATTGCACTTGCGTGGTTAGGGAACCCCAACAAACAGGAAACTATGAGGTTGAAAACACACAGGGTTTTCAACAGAAAAAATTGAAAACACACAAGGTTTCTGACGCCAAAAGATAAGTGCAAAAAATCTGGAAGGCATAAGGTTGAAAACAATGACGGTTTTCACATAGACCAAAAACATTATGGATTTTCAAAAACATTGTGGGTTTTTGACACTGTGGCAGATTCTAAAAATATTTTCCTACAGACCTTAGAACTTAAATAACTTCTTGGGTTTTGCGATTTAGGAGATGCAATCTGAACTGAAGCAAGGTGACACATGGAAGAACACAGGGCTAAGAGTGCAAATCATGAAACATTATGGATTTTCATCGCAAGATAAAAACTGTGCAGCAGGGTGGGATAACTTAACAAAAAAATGCAAGGAAGATAGGCCATTTTCATAAGATTTTGCATTGACTGGAAAATGGACTAACAAACTGAAAGCTACAATTTTTAGGAACACAGTTACATAATACTCAAAGGTTTTATATTACTACAATTACGAACATAGCAATATTTAAAGATAATTAAAAAGACTCAAAGTTTTATTTTAATTAGAAGAGAAAGAATATTTAAATACAAAGATTTAATTAGCGTTCTTCTCCTCTCTTCAAACACTCAATCAAACTTACTAAAAAAGAAACTAAAACTTCCTAAATTATCCCTATTCTCCCTGCATTACAATAAAAATCTTAATCTATCCCTCCCCTGGCACAAAGTCTCTCGGGTCAGGTGGAATCCAGAACCCCCCTACCCCTCCTCCTTACTGAGGCATATTTTAGATCAATTATTCTCGTGACCTTTCGGTTATCAGCATAACTATTTCTTGGTAAGGTCTTCTTCTCGATGGTTTTACTTTTATCTTTTCTTCATATAATGTTGTCCAAAATTCTTTTATTGTAATATTACAACATCATAATGCTAACTTCCAAATAAACACATCTCTTTCTTAAGTTTCTAATTTCTAATTGATTTCTCATCGATGTCATTTGGGAAAGATGAGTTTTGATGACTAAGGCACTTAAAGAATTGACACGTTCATGGACATTTTCCCATGTTGCATGAGACATTTCGCAAGACACCTTGTTTGGCCTAAGAGTTCACATACTTTTCCAACCTCTATGAAGTTATTTTGCTAAATTCAGCATCAGAAATCTGAAGAAGACAATGCCTCACATGCACTATCGATGCCTATCAGATATGTGTCACTCGATCCCTTGATAGATTAATGCATTTCTCATAACATCCTCCTTCAATGTTAGAGATGCCATATTCCAATAAAAGTAAAGCAAAAATCATATCATTTATAAGTCAGAGCAATATAATCTCTATCAATTACAATAGGCTTGTTGTTATTATCTATTGATGGCCTTAGACTTATCTCCATTTTGTAAAGGATTACATGAACTGACTTCTACCTCTGTCATTGACCCTAAACCAAATGAAAGAGAAACTGATGAAGGAATGCTACCAAGTTTGGCCATAGGTAACGATTTTCCAAGATGAGAAACATACTTAGTCTGCTAGGTTATTTTCATTGACATTGCTACCTCTTTTGAATACTGCATAGCTCTCACTTTTCCCACATTGATAATTGTCTTGAGACAGTCACAAAACTCTAACAATATCACTCTTGTTCAGTGAAACATTAGGTTGGATGATGACTATTAGTTCTTCTACAACCATTTAACTATGAAGATGGAACCGTACAGAAAGTATCTTGCTCATCACACATCAAAGCTAGGAGACATAGCCTTTTGTTTACGACAATTTTCACTGTCAAACTTTTCATTCTCAGCCCCATCATAGGATGATGTTCCAAGATATACCTTGTCTATTTGATCATGCTTGAATCCATTATCTCCATTTTGTTCTTTGGGGTTCTCATTTTTACTCGATGATGTAGAAGACTCTTTTTCATTTGTCAGATTGCATACTCCTTGTTTATCCAAAGTCCCACTTTCCATACTTGTTTGAGCTCCACAAGCATTAATAGCTTCTCTAGAAGCTATGACAATAAGTTTACAAAGACCTTTGACAGTCTTTGGCTAAACCACATCAGCCCAAAGAGACCTGTAAATGATTTTAGATGACGGAGTCCCAAAAGCTTCAACATTGTTATGGTTTGAATGAGAAGAGTTTGAAATTTTTCCTGAATAAGAGATTTTTTTTTTAACAGTGCTGGCCTGTATAGCTTCGGTAGCTTCATAAGAAGCATGCTCTGTTGCTTGTCCACAATGAAATTCTAGAGCTTTCCTCTTTTTGCTAGGAGAATGAAGTGAAGACCCTATAGATCTTTTTGTTCCAGCAGGAGTAGTGAAGGGCAGTTGAGTACAACTTAAGCTTGTAGCACTATCTCCGAGATAGTGATCCCTTTGTTATATTTACTTGGATTGGGTTGCTCCCCCATAATTACCTGATTAATTTCAAGGATCTGGAACTTTTGCAGCTACACTATTTTGATTTCTTTCTATAATTGTCCTTGTAATCAATAATCAATCCTGACAATGACTCTCTTGGAGAGCCTTTCTTTTAGCTTGGATCCACTTGAACTACACTAACTACACTTTTTACCCAGTAAATTTGGACCTCAGATCCATAACCTTGAAGTTGAACTCTTGAACCTAAGCCAATGAATTGTACATCTGAATCTTTTTGTACTGAACCACCAAATTGCTCCCATAGTCATGTCTCTGAATTGAACTCTGAATATGAAGTTGATCTAAGATGAATCAAGATAGGCCATTGAACCTACATCTTGAATTCACATTTCAAATTTGACAATGGCATACATCTAAAATTGAAACTTAACCTTTGGCTCTGCAAACTCAAACTCTGAACCATGAACTTGCTTATGCAAACTGAACCACTGAAACTACTTTGAACTTAGTTCAAAGAGGTTCAAGACCCAACACTGAAAGTTCAAATAGCGGGGTCTATATGAGTACCAACACTAGTCTATGCTACTATTTGTGAGGGTATAGTCATGATAAGTGCCTCTCAAACCTCTCCAAACATGTAAGATTGTCTTTAAATACTTTATTGATCTCTTCTAAACATTAACCAAATCAAACCTACATTTGAATCCACACACAATAACCTTAAAATGAAGGGTTTTATATCCTTAAATGAATCTCAGTCACTGGTAATGCATGGATAGTCAAACCAGTAGTCTCCAAAGCATTCAATAAGTGAATGGATTGTATTTAATACACACCAAAGGACCAGTTGTATGAAATTGTCAATCACATAGCATTTCACTGTTGTATGAGTGGATTGTGCAGGAATAGTTAACATTAAACAAGGAGCAAAATCCTCAACACATCTTGGAAACCATTGAATTCAATAATAAATGAAACCTAACACCAACACTATTCCTTAGATTCACTTCTACCAAGAATAAAGCATTTAATCTATTCAACACTACATATAATCATTAGACAGTTACATTTCCTGACTGTGTACTAGAGGAATAGTCATGACCAAAATGATCCAAACATTTGAAAATAGTGAATTGATATCCTTGAGCACAAGCACCAATAACATCAAATAATGGAGATAAAACATGGGCTAGGGCATGACACCAGTAGAATGCAGTCATTTTAGAGAGCATTCATGATCAAATAAAATGCAATGCATTTGAAATTTGTGGTCGAATATGATGCCAAATGCTCGAAAGATGAAGAAATCACATATGAAGAACATGCCATTGGTTCAGTTTTGTAAATTTGTTTTTTGTGTAATTAGTAATTGGTATATTAAATGTAGATAACACCTTTATCAATTTAATTAGCAGGTTATTATCATATCAAATAAAGTATGTTTAAGAATTGTTGGGACTGGTCCTTTTGCGTGTATTAAACATAATAGAATTTTTAGCATATTATTATCATTCTATTTCTTTGTTCTAAACATGCCATTGGTTCAGTTTTGTAGATTTTTTTTGTGTGTTAAATGCATTTTTCATGAGGATGGGTCTTCTTATGAGGAGATTGATGAAGATTGTGCACCTCAAAAACTAATTCATATGGTACCAATCATGTTTCCTATTCGCTTATATTTTTGGATTGGTAAATCTCCTTATAAGTTTCATGTCCTTTCTTTTGATTACTATGGATGAGATATATATCTTACATTTAACATTCAACTTCTTTACATTTTAGAACATGTAGTGTGTTTTTTGAGGATTTTACCAAATCAACTTTTAACATAAACCAAAAACACCAAACTGATATCTTTCCCTTTCAACTTGACAAAATATTTGCATTTGAAAAATAACTGCAAGCAATTGAATGATAAATCCACATACCTATATCTTTGTAAAATACCTAGAACATCAAAAAGATGGCTAAGTGGCTGTCACCATGATTTTTATCTACTGAATATGGGGAAAAAAAGCACCAAAAAGAATCGAATAGAAAACATGATTGGTCATTTCAGAGAGCATTCATGATCAAATAAAATGAAATGCCTTCTCTTGCACTCAATTAGCTTTCACCCGCTCATTTTCCCCCACTCCTTTTCTCTACAATTGAAATAAAAATGATTTGGCTATTTCAAAATAGTGAATCAATATCCTTGAGAACAAGCACCAATAACATCAAATATTTTGATCTATGGGTACCCTAATGTTGACAAGAGTTCTTTTATTAATAAGATTACTATGCAAGTTTGAAGAAGTGGTATATTTTGGAAAATGAAGAGTGGAAAGATGATGATATTCCTGAGATCATGGATGGACACAATGGTGTAGTCAGAATGGGAAGAAATCTTGCTAGCCTGGCCCTGGATCCTTTGACAATTGGGGTAGGATCCAGACCTAGGCTAAAAAGATGTCTTCCTTTTTGTTGTGGAATATAGGCTCTACTACTACAAAAATGATAGACTATGATGTAGATATCACAACAAGTGAGAAACATAAATGTAGGCATCATGGTCAAATTCTTTTGGAGACACAACATAATTGAGTGTGATTCCCAGATGATGCAAAGCAACCACTACTTTGCATCATCTGGGAAAACCACTCAATTATGTTGTGTCTCCAAAAAATTATGACCATGATGCCTATATTTATTTTTCTAAGCTGTTATGTCCCAGGACCCCTTATAACCCTTTATGATCCATAAGAATACATCTTAGAGGTCTTAAAATATCATAAAGAGTCATAAGAGGCTCCTAGGAGGGGCCAGGTGAGCTTCCACCTTCACGTGGTTGGCCCTGTTAAGTAGAGAATGTTAAACTATTCTCAAAACAAAGAGAAGCTCAATAATTTAAGGTCTCAGTCCATGGAGATGCTGAAAAAATGACAAGAATCAATGATGGAGAGTTTTTAGATTCTAAGAAGACGTATATGGAGTGGAGGCCAGATTGAGTACCAGTGTAAAGATGATGATTCAGTAACCTTCATCTATAAAACCTTCACAATTATCCCTTCTTTGGCCTCCACTCATTCCTCTTCCCAAAAATGGTTATCTAGAAACTTTGGATACTGTTTCTCATCCATGCACAAAATGTGCTAGTCATCGTATAAAATTACTTTAGGCCTCCAGTATTGATGAGATGTACAAGTGTAAAATGTTTTTGTGAGATTGGGATCAATTTGTGTAGTGTACATAAATGTAAGGTGGTGATTATTCTTGATGATCAACATGTATAAGTCTTCCAGGCCTTACCCAGTAGCTAGGTCTAAAGATAACACAGCTCAAGAGACCATCATAGGTTGTCTCTTTCTTCAGTCTATATTATTGACATAATTTTTTACCTTTCATTAGCTCATCAAATCTAGGGATTTGAAATAATTTAATAGAATATTTTCATGACAACATATATTAGTTAAGTTGACATTGTACGAATTTATCTACTTCATGCACTTGTAGACTATTAGGATGGAAATAAAGAAGCATCTCCTCCCATGGCCATGCTTCTTTATCACCATCCTCATAGTCTACAAGTGTGCAAAGTAGATAAATTCATGCAACGTAAACTTAAATAATATATGTTGTCATGAAAATATTCTATTAAATTTTTTCAAATCCCTAGATTTGATGAGCTAATGAAAGGTAAAACATTTTGTCAATAACATAGACTGAAGAAAGAGACAACCTATGATGGTCTCTTGAGTTGTGTTATCTTTAATGTGCATATCCATCAATTTTTTGACACTTTATAATTCATTCCGATGATAGTGCTATACATCAGACATCATTTCTTGTTGGAATATAGGCCAACATGTCACCTATCTGATAGATAAAATGTCATAGAAAATACTTTACGACAATTATTGTGATAGTAATGCTATATGTCCGACAGGGAAACCTGTCAAAGATATGTTGCACTACCATTGCTCTTCTGATAGTTAAAATGTCAGAGATATGAAATTTTTGATAGACTATTCTGACACCAATGCTACATCACCGATGGGTTTATCTGTCAAAAATTGGTTGCAAATCTATCGCTATACCAACACTTCTAATGTCAGAAAGGATATCTTTTTGACAGTTAGTTCTGATAGTAATTGTGTATTTTCGATAGGTCTTTGTGTCAGAATTTCGATAGATGGATCATAGAAAATGCCATAACAAAGTTGTTATCATGTACAAGTTTCTGATGTAATGGGGTGTCGATAAACTGACAAATATCTCTTCCATCACAATTTCCAATGCAAAAATAGAGACAAATACATGTTTTGAAATGCTGACAAATGAGCATTGCAAATCCGAAAAATAGCCATTAGAATTTGACCTCAAATGTACTAGTGCCTAGTCCTTTCTCTGGCCTCTGATCTATGCCCTCCTAACAACTGATGTTCTGACTAAGGAATAATTGGAGACAACCTATCCTATATAACCCCAATGAGGTTCTGTAAGGCTAGCAAGACCTCCTGATTAGGATTTGGTGGTGGTTTGGGAGGAGGTTGTTGATTAACTATTGATATCTCTACCCTTTGTTCATTTTGCACGTGAACTGAGTGGGCTCACCTAGATCCTCATCCTCTATTACGTCTTTGAGCTTGACATGTAAGGGGAGGCATCCCAATAATTTTAAAAGGGTTAAGTTAGATAAGAAACACAATGGGTTTAATGGTACCACATTTTTGCTAACTTGGCTCTGATACCAAAATGTCATGCCCATTTCTACGAGAAAAACACACCAACTTTTTTTTTTTAAAAGGATTAAGTTATGTTAACATCGGAAGGTTGTCTAACTTGATAGGATAACATAAAAATATTTAATTAAAATTTAATTGACCTCAAAATTCAATGATGAATAAATTTATTTAAAGTATAAAACTAAATCTGTGAGGTCAACTTATAATACTGCAATTATTAATTTTAATGAAGAGACTTCTAGGAGCTAGCATAATTCTGAGTGTTAATGTATTCGCATAAGTTAGATTCACTAACATTAAGTTTACCAGTTTGATAAGTGATTCATGAGGAGTTGTAAAAATCTCATAATTGACAATAGCTAAAAAGAATGATTAACAGTTTCTATTATCTGAAGACATTATTATTCTAATCCTAGGGATTGGGTTTACTTTTTTTTTTTAAGGTAATGACATGTAATCACTTAACATGACTAACTAGCAAGTGATAAAAAGCTCATTGGTAAAATAACCCTCCTACTCAAATTTCTATAAATTTAATAGACTTAACACAAGATTTAATGTTTTAAATATCTTTCCTTTAAATTAAGATCTATCTTAGATTTAAACAATGATTAACATATAAAAATAAACTATAGTTAAGAAAGTGTTCCCTAAAATAATAATTAATTAAATATAATCTAATTTAATTATAATTCTCTAAGCCATGTTCTCTTTATAGGAATAAGACAACAATTAACTAGATTCATTTAAAATCCTCTTAGACAAAAAACTTTATTAATCTCAACAAGATTAATGACAATTCTCCATATGTCAAAAAATTAATTAGATCCCAACATTTCTTAATTAAGTAACACACCATTTGAATTAAGTGTCTCAAAAAAAACTAAAACTATAAGTTAAGTCATGTTAAAATAATGGTCAAGGAAAAGACTTAAAAGCAATTCCCCCCCCCCCAAAAGAAAACAAAATTCAAACAAAACAATAGTTTAATGGGTCTTCCACTTGCCCAACCCTAAACACAATTTATGGAATTAGGGTTATGGGCTTTTCTCAAAGAGTGAAAATGAAGTTATTTTCTCTTCATTTTTCTCTCTTTCTTCCTCTTACCCAACTAGAAACCCTAGGCCATATTTTTTTTACAAGTTTGTTTTGTACAGGTGAACTTTGGAGACCAAGCATGGAGGATTTACTTCATATTTATTATGCACATGTATTTGCATATATACAAATTTGTATATATCCAAATACATATGTATTAATATCCTAATGCCTCTACTAGATCTCTATGGGAGTAGCAATGGCTTCCTACAAGGGTTTGGTAATGGGTTTTCAAACCAGTAGTTTACATAAAAGAAAAATCTAGTTTCATTATTGCTGGAAACTCTTGTTTTCTTTATTTTTTCACAAGGTTTTGTATTTTTTTTTATCATTGATAGTTTGTTAAATTTATAGAAAATAAAAAATTTATTTAAAAAAAAATCAAATTGAAGGGGGAGGGGAGCCGAGGTCTCTACCCTCAACCCCGACCATCGCCCATGATAGTTGTAGCTATGTCCTGCTCCTCCCGTTTGCTACCCTTAGCAGCTATAGCATAGGTCACGGCTGATGCGTGAGCTATGGGTGCTACCACAACCATGGCAGCACAACCGTGGGACTCGACCTAAGGCTGTGCTACCATGGTCGTAGTAGTGCCACGACCTGCAGAAGTAGTGGCTACGAAGTGAGAGAGGGAGTGTGGGGAGGGTTCGTCTCTGCCGAACCTCCCACATAATATTTTTTTAATTTTTTTTGGTTTAATAATATACTTTTAAATTAACTTTTGTTAAAATAGTTGATTTTATAATATTATTTCTTTTTTGTTTATGATTTATTTTTTTAATTAAAAAAATAAAAAATAGAAATGTAGATATTTCTAACAGCCATGTATAATATATTTTTTTTGAATAAATAAATAACAATAAAAAACAATCATTCATTATTATATGCACATTTTCTTTTTGTTTAAATACTATTCTTTAAAAACAATGATTAAGGTAGAAATTAAAGGAATACCAATAATCTAGTTTTTTTTGTACATAAAATATGACAAATATAAATACATTTTATCTTTCCTGATATAGACATTTTCTTTTGATATCTGTTCTTCTGAATAATTAGAATGTTTATTGTATACAGAAAATAAATTAAGATGAATGTTTTCATTTCTTTTTTTTCTTTAACAACAATAAAATAACAGAGTTTTGAACTATCTAAAAGCAAAATTACAACATTAAATTTTTAAACATCCAAGATCAAAATAAATTACTCTATCATTTTCTTTGCAACTTTAGATGAGATAATGGAATACCTCTTTCTAAAAATCAATTAAATAGGAATCAATTTTCTTTTAGTAAGGCTATTTACCTTATTGCAAAAAGGAACAATATATATATATATATATATATATATATTATTTTTTATTTATTTTTTGAACCTAAATATTTTCTATGTAAATAACATTTATACTTATATCCTTTCGAAGACAATACATACAACTAATTCAAAACAACAACATACTTGTTTCATATGTCATGAAAACTGAACTTGACTTAAACAAATACACTTTCATTTGAAGTAAAATACACTAGGGAAAAGAAACCATAAAAATATAACAATATCACTTATTGCAAACTTTACATTAGCAAGGGTTTCTTATGGATTTTACATTAATATAGAATCAAACATAGGGTTGTAATCTATCTTCCACAAGCTCTCTTTTATCCTTACAAATCTGGATCTTCACAAGAAATCCATGGCTTCAAACCTACAAAAAAATATGGATAGACCATGGGAAGGATCACCTCCCAACCTAGACTTCTAAGAAGCCACCCCCAAGCTAGGGGAGCCAAAACAAAGACAAGGATACATTCATGAATAACCAACAATAACAATAATAAAATAAGCACATGAAAACTCCCAACCAAGGATGAAACAATGGGCCTCACATTGACCCTATTCTTGGGGTGAAGGTGGACTAAATACCAAGGGGAGAAATCTCATTTCTAAAACATGAGACAAGCCTACACATGGCTTTCCCAAAAACACATTTGAAACACATCCTCTCAAGCCCAAAAAAATCTCTTATTTCCCCCAAGGCATCAAGCCTTACAAATCCTTTATGACCCCTATTATAACAAAAAAGAGAAATGGCTACATGGAGCCCATACTTCCATGTTTTTTTCCTTCTCCTTACCAAGGAGAGACTCTACACCTATGTTTGTCCAAGAAGATAAACCCTTCACCCCCAAGGCTACTCTTCCCCCCATGGGTGAGTGTGGCCTTGAGACTCCCATAACATTTCACAAAACCAAGAAATTTTTAGCACAAATCTTCACATTAACAACACAAAATACTTGCACAAACAAGCACAAGATTTGTTAGGAATGAATGTTGAATATATACAATGAGAGTATTAATAGCCATTCTATAGCAGTTGTTGTTGCATTCATGATTGTGATTGTGATTGATGTCAACACAGTGATCTATTGAAGATTAGGAGAGGAGTAGAAAGTGTTTGGATTAGCGCATGTGTGATATTAGAGATCAAGGTATGTGATGTTGAGGAATTACTCTATGATGTGTTATATGTTCATGGTTAAGAGCATAGATAGTAATTCATTTATTCATGGAAGTTGTGAGCATTTTAGTGGAAGTAGTATTCAAGCAGTGTTCTTGAGTAGCGGTTTGCTATAATCAGATGATATCTCCTAATCGGGATGGAATTTGGTTATGCATAGTTAGAGAGTAGTTGAAGACATGTTGATATTGACGTGGATGGTAGTGCAAACTTTGAGGTCACACGAGTGAAGAGTTATTCTAAATGGAAGCTGACAATTTTGTGTAGCATGTGGAAACTTTTATTTTGTAATTTGGTTGCCGAATCATTTGTAATTACTTGAGTGTGGTATAAAGGAAATAATTTTTTTCTTGTTGTATGTGGAATATGAAGTAATGTAAGAGTGAATGAAACTGTGAAAGAAAATTTGTGGAAAGAGGATATGTGTGGTATAGAGATCTGAAATTGAGATCTAGTGTAGTAGTGAGTGCGGTTTGGCATAGTCAAAGAAGAGGTAACATATTTTTGAGATTAGTAATATTTTTATATTTTTCTATTGAATAATCTAGAGATCAGTTGGACTGATCTTGCCATTGAAGCTGTTTGGGCAGTGGGTCCTTCTGTCTTCCATAACTCCTAACAGATTTAGAATCTTTAAGCAGGGATTCAAAATATCCAAATGAGGATTCATATGTACTAAATGTATTTCATAAGACTCCTAACAGAGTCCATCCTTGCACAAGGAATATTCATATTTGATGCAGGAGCATTTTGGAATTCCCTGGGAGAGGGATGTAATGCTTTGTTTTGGGCAGCTTTTTGAGTTTCTAGGTTGTGATGATTTGTGGAGATATTTAGCATGTGCGATGAAAGGTGTTCATTCCTTGATTTATGTGGAATATATTTCTAAGGTCGTAGCTCTTGAGGTGGCATGGTTTGGGAGATATTGGATGAACTATTTCAAAGTTAGAGTTGTTTTCCTTGTTGTCGAAACTGTATTTTCCTGCAGTTTTGGTGCTGATTGGGTGGTGTGGCACCATTGATCCTTAATGAATCAGCCTTTTCACTCTTAGGTCCTTAAAAAGGACATAAAATAATATCTTTTCAAAAAGGAGAAAGCCCTCATTCATTATGAGGAAAACATTATGACCATTTTTCTCAGGGACCTATTTTCTGCTAGTGTTCGCGCCGGAGCTGTTCCTGCAGTTTTGGTGCTGATTGCATGTCATGGAAACATTCATAATTAATGAATCAGAATTTTCCCTCTTAATGAATTTAAGAGGACCTAAATTAATATCATTTCCCAAGGGAAAAAATCCTAATTCATTATGAGTCAAAAGTTATGGCCATTTTTCCCCGGGACCTATTTTCTAGCAGTTTACATGCAAAACGTGGAGTGTTTCTTCTTGCATGGTTCCGTGTGATGAGATGGGGCCTTTCATGGTTAATGAAATGTTTTTGGGTCATGTTTGGACCTAAATCCAAAGGTGCATTAAGTTTTTATCATTCTTGCATTATTTTTGGTTTCTCTTATTGGTCTTGACCTATATTGTAATTAAATGCCTGACTGGCTGACTTGTGGCTTAGCTGGCTATATATTGAGAGTTTTGGTAGATGTTTAGGGGTGAGTAGAGTAGTAGATGATCATCAGACATTAGGAAGAGTATATTATAATTATATTTGTAAATTTGGGAGTTTGTAGCAAAATTAGTGGTCAGCAGGCTTAGGACAACAAGGGGTTGCTTGGAAGTGTGAGTACAAGTTTAGATCTTGTGTGGTTGTTCCTATCAGAGGCTACTTGTTGTAGATCTGAACTAGTTGGTCATTCCTTGGATCTTACAAGATCTTTCTGACACTTTTTTATTTCATTGTAATAGGCCAAAACCCGAAAGGCCTTACAGCCAGGCATGTTGAAATAAATTTTGTTTTGAAGAATTATATTATTATATTCTTGTATGCTTGGTGTTGTTATAACTTGTAGTGTAGGCTTGGACCATCCTTTATTGGATCCTCCATCCCTACCCTACATCAAGTGGTATCAGAGCTTGAAGATCTTGAGTGTGAAAATTGAGTTGAGGCTATTTGTAGCAGGACCTTATTGGTGATTTGTTGCCTTGGGTTTTCAAAGATCTTTAAGGATGTTTTTGAGAGGATTGGACCCTAGTGCAATTGTTGATCTTTGTGATGTGGTGGAAGAAAAGATTTCTAAGAGGATTTTTCAGTGGAAAACTAATTTCTTGAATCAGGTTGATAACCTTGTGAAGGAAAGTGTTGTTGATCTTTGTAGAGCTTACCAGAGTTGGAACATGCCAATTCGAAAGAAAGTTGTTTGACTGGTTAGAAGACTGGTCTGCGAGAGAAGACATCTTGATAAGGTTTCTTGTGATAGTATAGAGGTTGAAGAGGTATGTGATATTGGGTTTGGTGATCAGTTGGTGGACTTTGACATGAAACCTATAGAGAAACTTGTGACTGTTGTTGAGATACCTATGTTTACTAATACTGTGGTTGACCTTGTTGAGGTTGGTGAGAAGATTTGTTTTCATGTTCAGTCGGTTGTGGTTGACATGGAGATTTCAAAGCATCTGGTTGGGTGTGATCAAACTACTTTTGATGAAGAGTTACTTGTTGTTGAACACCTTTATGATGGTGGTGTTGCCAAGTTTCTTTTGTTCAGTGTTATGGTGCAGATCTTATTTGCTAGTTGTGGACTTGAATTACTGGTGGACAATAATGAGTCTTGTGATGAGTTGTATATGTGTGATGCTGATGATGAGAGATTTCATATTGATGTGGATTTGAATTTGGATCTAATTGTTGGGGAGTTGGATACTCTTTTTGCTAATAGTGGTTGTGGTGATCAATGGTATGCTGATTGGATTATTGAGATTCATGTGATCCTGATGTTTGAATGAATGAAGCATAGATGGTTTATTTTCAGATTTTTTCTCTTGTCCTTGATGGATTGGAAGCCTATGGTGAAGATGAAGTTGATTTCAGGTAATTATCTTGAGATTAAAGTATGGAAAATACTTTCTATTTACCTGGGTAGTCTGATGCAGGAGTATTTTGGAATTCCCTGGTAGAGGGATGTAATGCTTTGTTTTGGGCAGCTTTCTGAGTTTCTAGGTTGTGATGATCTGTGGAGATATTGAGCATGTGTGATGAAAGGTGTTCATTCCTTGATTTATGTGGAAGATATTTCTAAGGTCATAGCTCTTGAGGTGGCATGGTTTGGGAGATATTGGATGAGCTATTTCAAAGTTAGAGTTGTTTTCCTTGCCATCGGAACTGTATTTTCCTATAGTTTTGGTGCTGATTGGGTGATGTGGCACTATTGATCCTTAATGAATAAGCCTTTTCTCTTTTAGGGACTTAAAAAGGACCTAAAATAATATCTTTTACCAAAGGTGAAAGCCTTGATTCATTATGAGTAAAAATTTATGACCATTTTTCACGGGGACCTATTTTCTACCAGTGTTCCCACCGGAGTTGTTCCTGTAGTTTTGGTGCTGATTGTGCATCATGGAAACATTGATCCTTAATGAATCAGACTTTTCAATATTAATGAATTTAAGAGGACCTAAATTAATATCATTTCCCAAGGGAAAAAATCCTAATTCATTATGAGTCAAAAGTTATGGCCGTTTTGTCCTGGGACCCATTTTCTGGCAGTTTACACACAAAATGTGGAGTGTTTCTTCTTGCACAGTTTTGTGTGAAGAGATGGGGCCTTGCATGGTTAAGGACATTTTTTTGGGTCATGTGTGGACCTAAATTCAAATGTGCATTAAGTTTTGATCATTCTTGTATTATTTTTGGTTTCTCTTATTTGTATAGACCTATATTGTAATTAAATGCCTGATTGGTTGACTTATGGCTTAGCTGGCTATATATTGAGAGCTTGGGTAGATGTTTAGGGGTGATTATAGTAGTAGATGATCATTAGATTATTAGGAAGAGTAGAGTAGAAGAATATTTTTGAATTTGGGAGTTTGTAGTAGAACTAGTGGCCTGCGGGCTTAGGACAACAAGGGGTTGCTTGGAAGTGTGAGTAGAAGTTTAGATCCTATGTGGTTGTTCCTATCAGATGCTACCTATTGTAGATCTGAACTAGTTGGTGGTTCCTTGGATCTTGCAAGATCTTGCTGAAACTTTTTTATTTCATTATAATAGGCTAAAACCCGGAAGGCCTTACAATCAGGCATGTTGAAATAAATTTTGTTTTGAAGAATTATCTTGTTATATTCCGCTATGCTTGGTGTTGTTATAACTTGTAGTGTAGGCTTGGACCATCCTTTATTGGATCCTCCATCACTGACCTATGTCAATATTAGTGTATCTTTTGTGGGCATCATTCCCATTGAGGTTTACTCTTTGATCAAGAGGCTCCCTAGTCAACATATCTTGTGTCATTGTGTTATTGTGTATGAATATCTTTCTATGGTTGGTGGTTACATTTCTTATATGGTTAAAATCTATTGAAGTTGATAAAGGTTATAATTATCTGATAACTAATTCACACCCCCCCCTCTTAGTTATCTTGGTGGAATTTACTTTCTAACAATTGGTATCAGAGCAGCAGGTCCTTGAAAGAAAAGTTGAACAGCTTAAGGAGATCCATGGTGAATTTTAGGAAAGAAAGCCCTAAGTTTGATGGAGTGAATTTTTATAGTTGGAAAGAAAAAGATGAAGACACATCTACTATGTTTAGGACCATGTTATTGGTTGATTACTAAGAATGAGAAGACTATCATTGATGAGGATAATATTGAAACATGTACTAATGATGAAATAGATCTATTCATGTGTAACATACTTGCCAAAGAAGAACTTTTGTCAGCCCTTCCAGAGAATGAGTACAGTCAAGTAAAATGTTTGAAAACATCTCATGAAATTTGGTTAGCTTTATAGTCTACTTTTGAAGGTGATGAACATGCAAAGAAAGTCAGATTACATGATTGGATATGTGCTTTTGAAGATATAAGAATGATGGAAGATGAATCTGTTAGAAGCTATATTGGTAGAATGTCAGAGATTGTTGCAGATATAAAATCTTGTGGAGGAAAAAAGACAAAGAATGAAGTGATATGGAGAATTTTGAGGACATTGACTCCTACATTTAAGAAGACAACACAAATAATTGAACAAGTTATACCTTGTACTATGAACTTTACAAGAGAGACTCTTCTTGAAAGATTGGAAGCAGCAGAAATGAACCTGAGGTTATCAAGAGAATTACCTAGAATGGAGACAACATTCAATGCTCTTAGTGTTTTCCCTACTTTGTCAAGAAGCATCAGATCTAGAAATGAAGAAGATAAGAATATTAAAGAAGGTATTTCCTTTCTTGTGAAGAGAGAACCAAATGGTAAAAATTTTTTAAAATGTTGGACATGTCAAGAATATGGTCATTTTGCATCTAAATGTCCTAAGAGAATTAAGAAGTATAGAAACAATTTTAAGCATAGAAGATCTAAGGAATGTTATTATGCTAATGATGAAGAACTTGTAGCTAGTATAGAGAGAACCTTAAGTGAAAGGGATATTGAGAATAATGATGATATAGGATTTGTAGCAATTAAAGAAGAAATCCTGAAAAAGAGGTTAAGGAAGAAAAAGCTCTAGTTCCTCAAGTTGAAAAGAAATCTAATTGGATTATAGATAGTGGTTGTTCACATCATAT
Source organism: Chamaecyparis obtusa (assembly GCA_027943335.1). Taxonomy (NCBI): domain Eukaryota; kingdom Viridiplantae; phylum Streptophyta; class Pinopsida; order Cupressales; family Cupressaceae; genus Chamaecyparis; species Chamaecyparis obtusa. The sequence continues at coordinate 177,891 of BSBK01005659.1, forward strand.
GACTGGAGACATGAAAAAGTTCATAAAGTTTAACAATTATGATGGAGGAGTTGTTAGAGTTGGAAACAATGCACCTTGTTTGATTAAAGGTATAGGATCTATTACTCTTGATGGAAAGACTAATACCGATGATGTTTACTTTGTGGATGGTTTGAAACATAATATTTTGAGTGTTGGATAGTTAGTTGATAAAGGATATCAAGTTTGGTTTCTTGAGAAAACTTGTGTGATAGAAGACAAAGATGGAAATCTGATTGGTACTGGATCTAGAACTAGAGGTAATGTATTTCAGTTGAATCCTACTAAGATGACATGTTTGATTACTAAGATTGATGATAGTTGGTTATGGCACAGAATATTTTGTCATATAAATTTTGATAACATTGTGCAAGTGATTTCTATACTTGCAGTAAGAGATTTGCCTAGAATTATTAAGCCTACTAACATGATGTGCAAGGAATGTGTGATGGCTAAACAAAAGAGAAGCTCATTTCCCAATAAGAAGTTTACATTAGCAGAGAAGTTGGAGATTGTTCATACAGACTTGAGCGGTCCTACAAGGACTGGAGGATTTTATGGAGATAGGTATTTTATGATTCTTGTTGATGAATTTACAAGAATGATGTAGATTGCATTTCTTAAAGAAAAATCTGAAGCATTTAATAAGTTTAAGGTCATTAAGATTAAAGTTGAGAATGAATCTGGAATGAAGATTAAATGTTTGAGATCAGAGAGAGGTGGAGAATTTAATTCTAGAGAATTTAACACCTTTTGTGAAGAGAAGGGTATTAAGAGATAATTTTTAGCCCCTAGGACAGTTGAACAAAATGGTATTCCTAAAAGAAGAAAAATATCAGTGACTGAAGCAGCAAGAGCTATGTTATTTGAGAATGACTTAGCAAAGATATTCTAGAGAGAAGTAGTGAACATAGTAGTGTATACAATGAGAAAAGTACAAATTAGAGTAGACATAGACAAGGCACCCTATGAACTATGGTTTGGACATGCACCCTCAGTTAAGTATTTTATAACTTTTGGAAGCAAATGTTATATAAAGAGAGATGATGACATTGGAAAGTTTGATCCTAGAAGTGATGAAGGTATATTTCTTGGATATTCTTTGAAAAGGAAAGCTTATAGATGTTACAATAAGAGAACTAAGACTATTGTTGAGAGCGCAAATGTTAAAGTTGATGAAAACTTCAAAATTCAGGAAAGAATGCTTGATTATGAATCAGATGAAGGAACTCATCCTAGATCTAACATTGAGACTACTGAATTATTCTATGAAACTGATAGTGATTTATTGAATGAAAGCCACAATGAGGTAATTGAAGAATTGACACTTGAAGTGAGATCTAAGACAGTGACACCTAACAAGAATTTATCAAGGAATCATCCTATTGAGTAGATTATTGGAAGCATAGACAAAGGAGTTCTAATCAAAATAAGGTACAAGAATAGTTATGTTTGATTTCTCAAATTGAACCTAAATCTACTAGTGAAGCCAGTGAAGATGAACATTGGATTAAAGCTATAAAAGAAGAACTAAATCAGATTGAAAAGAAAAAAACATGGGAATTAGTCCCTAGACCTAAAGATAAGAATGTTATAGGAACAAAATGGGTATTCAGAAACAAGATGAATGAACAAGGAGAAGTAGTAAGGAACAAAGAAATATTGTCATGTAAAGGATACTCACAACAAGAAGGAATTGACTATGAAGAAAATTTTGCACCAGTAGCAAGAATTGAAGTAGTAAGAATGTTTTTGGCTTATGCAGCTTACAAGAAGTTCAAAGTGTATCAGATGGATGTAAAGTCAATATTTTTGAATGGAGTAGGAAGAATTCTACATTGAGTAGCCTAAAGGTTTTCTTTTAACTCAAGAGGGAGACATGGTATGTAAACTAAAGAAAGCTTTATATGGACTAAAGCAAGCACCTAGAACTTGGTATGCAAGATTGGACAAGTATTTGATAAAATTAGGATTTACAAAAGGAATAGATGATACTAACCTGTACACAAAAGAAATTGAAAATGGTTTTTTGGTTGTAGTTATTTTTGTTGATGATATCATTTTTGGAGGAGAAGATGAAGCCAGTGATAAATTTGTAGATGAAATGAAGACTGAATTAGAAATGAGTATGATTGGTGAAATGAAATATTTTTTGGGATTGCAGATAACATAGAATAATGATGGTATCTTTGTAAGTCAGAAAAAGTACTTGAATGATTTGTTAAAGAGATTTGGAATGGAGAACTATAAACTAGTTGGAACACCTATAGTAACTAGACATTAGTTATCTAGCACAGATGAGACTCCTGCAGTGGAACATAAGAAGTACAGATCTATGATTGGAGGATTGTAGTACTTGACACATACAAGACCTAATATAGCACATTCAGTTAGAATTGTAGCAAGATTTCAAGCTGAACCTAGAGAATCACATTATGTAGTAGTGAAGAGGATACTAAGATATTTAAGAGGCACAATTGATTATGGATTGTGGTATGAAAAATCTGATGATTTTACCCTATGTGCATATATAGATGTTGATTGAGGAGGCAATGTTGATGATAAAAAGAGCACTGGTGGTGGACCATTTTTCCTTGAAGGAAGATTGGTTTCTTGGCTAAGCAAGAAGCAAAATTGTATTTCACAAAGTACACAAGAAGCAGAGTATGTAGTAACAAAAAACAATTGTAAGTAGATAATTTGGATGAAGCAGATGCTAAAGGATATTGGAATAAAATTTGTTGAGCCTTTTGTTATACATTATGACAACACCAGCATAGTTAGTATGTCTAAGAGCCCTATGTTACATTCTAAGACAAAGCATATAGAGATAAATTATCATGTAGTAGGAAAGAAAGTTGCTGAGAAAGAAGTCAGGCTTGAATACATAAGGACAAAGGAGTAGACTATAGACATATTTAGAAAACCTTTTCCTAAGGATACATTTGAGTATCTGAGAGGTATGCTTGGGGTTATGCCCCACCCTACTTTTGAGAAGTGATGCAGATTATTGCATATATCTAGTGGTATATGAGCCCTATCTTTCTTCTAGACTAGATGTTGGTACTTCCTATATGGGGGAGTATGTGTATCTGAGCTAAGTCATGAGGACTCTAGTGAATGTATTTTTTGAATAGTGTCTTTTGACATTGGAGTTGTTGTTGACATAATGATTAAATTTATGTCATTGATGTCTATGGGGGAGAAGTGTACATGAAAAACTATTTGTACCATTTGTTGGAGAGAAATGAATAAGAAAATGAAGCAAGATTTGATTGATGAAGAGGATTTGAAGTATTTTTCAGAGCAACAGTGTTGTAGTGTTAGATTTATGGAACATTGGATGTTTTTCATCTATGTTTCCATCAATGCCAATGAGAGAGATTGTTAGGAATGAATGTTGAATATATTCTATGGATTATTACTAGCCATTCTATAGCAGTTGTTGTTGCATTCATGACTATGATTTTCATTGATGTCAACACAATGATCTACTAAAGATTAGCAGAGGAGCAGATAGTGTTTGGATTAGCGCACATGGGATATTAGAGATCAAGCTATGTGATGTTGAGGACTTACTCTATGATGTGTTATATGTTCATGGTTAAGAGTACAGACATAAATTCATTTATTCATGGAAGTTATGAGCATTTTAGTGGAAGCAGTATTCAGGCAGTGTTCCTGAGTAGTGATTTGTGGTAATTGGATGATATCTCCTAATCAAGATGGAATCTGGTTATGCATAGTTAGAGAGAATTTGAAGACATGTTCATAGTGACATGGATGATAGTGCAAACTTTGAGGTCACACGAGTGAAGAGTTATTCTAATTGGAAGCCAACAGTTTTGTGTAGCATGTGGAAACTTTTATTTTGTAATTTGGTTGCTGACTCATTTGTAATTACTTGAGTGTGGTATAAAGCAAAGAATATTTTCCTTATTGTATATGGAATATGAAGTAATGTAAGAGTGAATGAAATTGTGAAATAAAATTTGTGGAAAGAGGATATGTGAGGTACAGAGATCTGAAATTGAGATCTGGTGTAGCAATAAGTGCAGTTTGGCATAGTTAGAGAAGAGGTAACATATTGTTGAGATCAGTAATATTTTGATATTATTCTATTGAATAATCTAGAGATTAGTTGGACAGTGTGTTCAGTGATCTTTCCATTGAAGCTGTTTGGGCAGTGGGTCCTTCTATCTTCCATAACTCCCAACAGAGTTAGAATATTTTAGCAAGGATTCAAAGTCTCCTAACAGGGATTCATATGTACTAAATATATTTCATAAGACTCCTAATAAATTTCATCCTTTCATAAGTAATAGTCATATTAGTGCATCTTTTTTGGGCATCAGTCCCACTGGGGTTTACTCTTTGATCAAGAGGTTCCCTAGTCAACATATCTTGTGTCATTGTCTTATTATGTATGAATATTTTTCTATGGTTGTTAGTTACATTTCTTATATGGTTAAAATCTATTGAAGTTGATTAAGTTTATAATTATCTAATAATTGATTCCCCCCCCCCCTCTCAGTTATCTTGGTGGACTTTACTTTCTAACAAGATTCACATACTTAACTAATAACATATAAACAATAAGATCTTCAACATCTAGCAACATGAAACAAACTTCCAAGTTTCTCATACAAACAGGAAAATAAAATACATGAGAATTTTCAAGTGGAGCCAACAACCTAGATCCAAGCTTATGGAATAAATTTGATGAAGAGCCTCCTCTTTTCCTAAGCCTCCTTAAAAATTAGCAATGTCTCTAAGTTAGAGAGTGGGTGTTCAAACTCTTCCAAAAGAAGAGTCCCCTCTAAAAAGGCCTCCACACATCTCCCCACAAACTCCTAGTGATAAGGTCACATTCCCATTGGGCGATCTTCCCTAATTCCCTTACAAGATTTCCAAAATTGGTCTCTAACAAAGGTACGCTTAAAAGGTGGGATAAGGACTACCTTTCTAATGGGTGGTGGTCTTACCAAAACATGGTCCCAAAAGTTGATTTTCGGCCATCTTGGAAAACTAACTTTTGGATGGGTCATTTGGTCAACTAAAGGTTGTCCTATGGTGAAAAATGACCCTTACCCATAGGTATACCAAGTGGGCTAACTAAAAATGGCCTAAACATTCTCTAGGCACTTTTTTAACCCTCCAAAAGTTCATGCTAAGTTCAAATTCGAAATCTTTGAGTTGACACTACCTCAAGCTCCCTAACCAAGGAATTTCACATGGGGATCCTCATGGTACTATCCTAGGTTGATGGACATCCAATCCTCAAATGGACATGTCATGGCCACAAGTACACATAAAAGTTTCAAGTGACACAACAATAATGACACATCACAAGCCATGTGACATATCAACTTGGGCATTCTCAAAAATAATTAACATAGACACTTTAAACATATTAATTAGATACACACATGCACATAACATTCACAAATAAAATACTTTACAATGAGGTTTTGTATCTTATTAGAGGCAACATTGGCTAACTGAATTAACAAATGTCTATTCTTTGGTTCCCTAAATTTACCATGGTCTAATTCCCTGCACACTAAAATCCAACATCAATAGTCCAAGGAAATATACATGTAAATTCATAACATTCATGATCAAAATAATTTCATCTGCAATATCCTTAATTAAATCATAATTCACATGGAAAAATAATTCATCTATAACATACATACAACTCATTATATAATATACAATTCCATCACTTAACTAAGCTGATAACATATTCATTGCATAAATAATTCATTTGCAAAATTAATCATCATCATGACATCATAACATTCCTACCACTAAATTAATCACACAAATAGAATCCATAATGATATCACAGTAATCATCAAAATAAACATAACATAATGTGTATCTAACCTTTATGGTGATAAAATCCATAATATAAAGTGTCTGAAACTATAATGCATCAAAATATAACATCAAATAAGTCTATCTCAAATGCAAAATTGAAAGGCTATGACAGGCTCGAGGTGAGGCCTCACAACATGAGTTCCCAAGAAACATGCTTAGTAGATTTTACTTAATTTTTAATTCTATTGCACTTTTCCATGAGCCAAAACATCAAGTATCAATCAAAAACAACAAATATCGATTGTTAGGGTTAGCTATCAGTCCAAATCTGAAATCAAAATCTGAAAGACTACCTATAAATCTGATACGACAATTGAATTTCTAGTACCAAAACCTGTGCGACAATGTGTTACCTCCCATATGACAATCAAGGCACAAAATGGCAATGGGTCTGTGCACACATGATAGAGTAAGTCCCAAGCAACAATACCAAACAACTGGGATGATTCTTGAAAATGCCAACTGTCGTACAACAATCAACAAGTCCTGGTACAAAAATCTATCAAAGGTCGTATGAAAATTGTACAGATAGAAAATAAAAATCATATTTTTGAGAGAAATTGATATTAAATTGATTAGAAAATAATGGAAACCTATTTTAGGGCCCCACAGTGGGTGCCATAAATATGCATGTGAATTTGTACCTAGCTAGCGACACAACACTTCATTAAAACATTAGAGGTTAGCACATTGAGAAATCTACAATATAAATGAAATAAGCTAACTAGGTGATTTACTACCTTCTAGTAGGTGCGAGTATGGTATTCTCAGATTCAGACCAAGATCAGTGACAATGCAACACCTAAATGAATGATTTAAATGATTGAAAGTAATGAAGATGAAATGCAAATTAATCTATTTTTTTGGATTTTGTATGCAATAAGTTGAAAAACTTGGTATGAAACTAGTCTAGAATGAATTGAAATGATATGCAAATTAATCTAACAATGATATGCTATGATATGAATGCTATGAATGCTCAAAAAAAATAACAAAAATCTCACAATCGCCTTGTTCGCAAAAGCTTGATTCTTCGTATACAAATTCGCCAGAGTAAGTATGCAAATTTTGGGGATCCTTTTGTGAGGAGTTGAGCCTTGATTATATAGAAATCCAATGCTTGAGGATGCATTGAGAAAAGCCATAAATCACTCTTGATAAACACAAGTTGATTTTTGAGTTAACAAGAAATTAGGAATAGATCAACTCATAGAATCATGCAAAAGCTCTTTTTGACTCAAAATAGAGTTTAGCTCTCTTTTTCAACTCAAAATCACATTTTGAGTTTAGAAAGTTAACAAATTGAAATTGATAATTGATTTAAAGTTGACTACTTTTCTGATTGTGCATGATTTAATATGAATTAATTTAATAATAAAGTGATTTATTTTGAACTTAACTGATTTTGAATTTAAAATAACTGATTTATGGGTTAATCAATTACTAATTCAAACTTTTATTCCAAACTATATCATTAGATATTGACAACTAGATTTAATCAATTAAATAAGAATTCAACTAGTTATTTGTAGGATTTTTGATTCATTGTCAAAATTAATTAATATAAATTAGGAATAAATATAATTAAATCTAATGAAATAATTAAGTGGCAGAATTAAACTAAATTAATTAAATATTCAAAATATTAAATTAATCAAATTTTAGGATAAATATGATTTATCACCAAATAATATTCAATTAAAGATAATTATGATAATTAGGAATATTCAAGGAATATTCCTCGATGCAAAATTAGGATAATCAATTAGGGTTTTGATAAGTTGATGTGCAAATGTGCCTTGGGTTAGGACTTTGATGTCGATTTCATTCGATTTGTTGATGTAGGAGGTTAATGAACCTATAGCCCATTTTTGGGGTATTATGGGTAATAAATTTTGACTCCCTAAAGATCTAAACAAACTAAAGGTTTTATAGATACCCTTTTGGTACTTCTAAACAATCCCTTGATCATATGTTTTTGACTAATTTTCAGCCTACCCAACCAATATTGCTTCCAAAGGGCTAATAGGACTTAGTTAGACCTCTTCCACAAGCTTGCTAACAATTCTCAACTTCCTTAATCAAACAAGTCTATCACTAACCATAGAAAATACTATCATACTCCAAAAATGTCCCCTCAACATTCAAACCCCTTCCCTAACCTTGTTGGAATCTCCTATAAGAAACTTAATTTTACAAGGCATACAGGGCCTATCAAACCTCACAATTTGAAGGAATTTGGTTGGAGGATGATAGGTCATGATGCATGATGTTACTGGGCCCTAGGTCTGTGTGGGTTTGAAATCACCCAAGAAAGATGTGTTTTCCAAATTAAATAGAGATTACTTCATATCTTAAAACCAAATGGAAATGAAAGGTAACACTCATACATTCACTAACCTAGAACTTATTCATACTTTATGATCAAAATAATATACAGAATCTATAGAATTCTAATGAATATACAGAAAACTCCAACTGTATTATTGCTTCTCTTCTATCACAATTACACCCACATACCCCAAACTCACATCAAATGTATTTTGAGGTTTTAAAAACTCATTTCCAATGATCGCAACCACTTCCAACCATATTTCATGTTAGAATAACTAAGAGGGGGGGTGAATCAGTTATCCATAGTCCCAATCACAAAATGTATATCCAAAAACAATTTACTAAAACTTTTGCAGCTCAGTAACATAAAATAGTATTTTGTCTATGCTTTTACAGATTACCAGTTAATAACATATAGTGATTACCAATCAAATCCAATATGCAACATGTAAAGTATGACAACAAACAATCATCACAGTCAACACATAACACAAGAGATTTAATGTAGAAACGCTGTAAAGGGAAAAACCACCTAGGACCGGCAACCCAAAAATTGTTCACTCTTCTGAAGTGAGGTCAGTGAAGACCCAACCCTATTAAAGGTTACAAACACATTGTGAGGTGTGACCTTTTTAGAGGATTTTAGACCAACTGTTATTGTTCAACCAGCATTCACTATGGGGTTGACAAGATAACAAATATACACTCTATGAATGACATTACAAGACTTTCTAGTCCACTTTGTTAAGAGAATTATCTGTTTACAATGGTTAAAATGTAACAGTAGGTGATCTGATTACAACACAACTTTAATTGAATATTATCAGATCTATATTAAGCTCATTCAAATCCTCTGATCAATATATCAATTTTTTTTCAATCAATATTCAGTAACTTACTGTCTCTCAGTTATATCTTTCTGACACTTAGTAATCTTTGCAGTTTAGTTATCCTTAATCAGTCTGATTAGACATGCATGAAGCTTGTTCATGCAATATCTCTGTAGTCTCCTTCTCTTGACATGAGTTTCATAATGAAACCCTAGTCTCTTAAATAAACAAGTAAAACATTTTAATTCCATCCATTAGATTTTGTCGCTTAATATATCAATTTTTTTTCAATCAATATTCAGTAACTTACTGTCTCTCAGTTATATCTTTCTGACACTTAGTAATCTTTGTAGTTTAGTTATCCTTAATCAGTCTGATTAGACATGCATGAAGCTTGTTCATGCAATATCTCTGTAGTCTCCTTCTCTTGACATGAGTTTCATAATGAAACCCTAGTCTCTTAAATAAACAAGTAAACCATTTTAATTCCATCCATTAGATTTTGTCGCTTAATATCCTTTGTTGATTTTGCTACTTTAACCTTCCTTGGCTGATGTGTCAGTAACACATTTTATTTCAATCCCTTAGATCTTCTTCAAATTATGTTAGCCATTGATCTTTGTACCAAACATTATCTTCAAATCTCATTACAGAGTACTTTACATCTCATAAACTTCCATCGGCTAAACTAGTCATTTAGTTCTTTTCTCCTACTTAGTTAACAAAGAAATGTGTCAGTGAACACAAGTTTAGTTTATACTGTGCTCGGTATACACTACACTACATCATTGTATACTGAAATTGCTTCTTTAACTGACCACACTACTTTGTGCATTTTTCTTTATCCTTCATCATAGATGAATGCAACATAATCAAGTCAATAACATAAGGTCATAGACTCATTCATAAGTTACCCAATGTATTCCTTATCCTTATCTATCATATCCATCTTCCTCATGTAGATATATATGTTCTTCATCTCTTTTCTTCTTCTTTCTATAGATGTTTGGGTATAGTAACTTACAAGATAAGTATTGTCAAAACTAGTTGACATCAATGACAACATATTACTGACTTAATCATCTTACATATCTAATCAACAACTCAATGATCTAAAATCACAAATTTTCAAGTCATACAATTTATTCAAATTAGTTGTAGTTCATCAATCTCTCCCTTTGGCATTGATGGCAACACAAGCAATATGAAATATGCCATACACATATAAAACATGTATTCTACAACTTTGTCAACAAATGCTATAACTCAGTACAATCTCTCCTTAGCTTAATATGTTTAATCTCTACATTACATAAAAGCATTTGCATGTGTAGACTAACTTCTACAGATATGATATTTTCAGCTCATAGGTTTTTTTCTATTCTTAGTAACTGATCTTCAATGTTCTCCCTTTTCTGTATCTCTCTCCCTTTGTTTTTGGCTTCATATTAAGATCTATCTCCCTTTGACAGCAATGCCAAAGAGCAATAAAAATATATAGCTCTGTAGTAGCCATGTAACTCTTTGTTGTCTAGTGCATTCTTTGTATCTCAATATACTGATGTGCAAATCTATTCCAGTACTTCAACCTATCACAATCTTAGATAGAAGTCCAAAGTGTGAACTCTGATGCATCAACATGTATGATCTTCTAATAAGATGAGGCTAATGCAACCTCCAAATCACCTTAGTAACCGGTAGACAAAAGACGGACCCCAAGTCTAGTCATGAAGTATTCATATGTATTCTTTGGTAGAGGCTTTGTAAATATGTTAGCAAGTTGCTCTTTTGATGTAACACATTCTATCTTCACTTTCTTCTCCTGTACTTGTTCCCTTAAGTAGTGATACTTAATAGATATATGCTTTATTTTAGAGTGCATCACTAGATTCTTTGAAATATTAATTGCACTAATGTTGTCACAATATATAATCACCAACTTAGTGATTACCTCATTCATACCCTCCAACACTTGCTTGATATAAGAAATATTTGAATAGTTAGTAGTAGCAACAACATACTCTGCTTTAGCTATAGACTAGGAAATGCAAGACTATTTCTTACTTGTCCATGTAACAAGTCTTTCACCAAAGAAGAATGCTCCTCTGGTGGTAGTCTTTCTATCTTCCAAATTTCCATCCCAATCAGCATCAATGTACACCTTCAGTTCAAACTTGCCTTTCTTAGAATACCATAGTCCATATTCTTTAGTTTTCTTTAGGTATCTTAAGATTCTCTTTGTAGCAACCATGTGTGATTCTCTAGGGTTTGCAAAAAATCTAGCAACTATTCCAATAGCATGTGCTATATCAGGTCTATTGTGAACTACATACATTAACCTACCAATCATGGATTAGTACAGTGTCTGGTTTACCTTAGTAGTTCCATCTTCATTTGTTAGTTTACATCTGGTAGCCATCGATGTTCCCATAGGTTTAGCATCTTCCATGCCAAATGCCTTCAATACTTCCTTTATATATTTAGATTGTGTGACGAATATACCATCATTCTAGTGAATCACTTGTAAGCCTAGAAAGAACTTAATCTCTCCAAACATAGACATTTCAAATTCAATTTTCATTTCATCAGCAAATGACTTAAAGATATTATCTTGTCCTCCAAATATTATGTCATCCACAAATATCTCAGCAATAAAGATAGTATCATCAGAATTTCCTTTCATGTACATATTACTGTTCTCACTGGTTCTAACAAATCCAATACTCAGCAAATAGTTATGCAGCCTCTCATACTAGGCTCTCAGTGCTTTCTTTAAACCATATAAAGCTTTATGTAATCTACATACCATATCTTTGTTGTCTAGATCAATGAACCCTTCAGGTTGTTCTATGTAGACTTCTTCTTCAAGCATCCCATTCAGAAAAGAAAATTTAACATCCATTTGGTAAACTTGGAACTTTTTGTGTGTAGCATATGCAAGTAACATTCTGACTCCTTCTAATCTAGCAATAGGTGAAAAAGTTTCACCATAATCTATTCCTTCCTCCTGTGCATATCCCTTGCATACAAACCTAGCTTTGTTCCTTATTACTTCTCCATTCTCATTAAGCTTATTTCTGAATATCCACTTAGTACCGATAACATTCTTGTCCTTAGGTCTAGGTACTAAACTCTAGGTTTTTTTCTTCTCTATCTGTTCTATTTCCTCTTTCATTTTATTAACACATTCAACATTTTCTTATGCAACTTTTACATTCTTCAGTTCATATTCAAAAACTAGACATGTACCTTGTCTTTCTTTACTTCTTGTTTTGCATGCCATCTTGTCTATATCCAATGATTTGTGTCTCAAGATGATGTCTTCTGAAAAACCTTGCCAGTATCTGATCTCTTCTTTCTTGTTCATCCTGTGTAGGTTCATTTTCTTGCTCGGTAGGTTTTTCATGCTCGTCAGTTTCTCTTTCCTATCCATCAGTATTGTTTTCCTACTGATCGGTTGTCACTGTCTGCGGCGTTAGTAGGTACTTTGGTTGTTCAATGTAAGTGAATCTACTATAGTCTTCAGGCTCCTTTGTGCTTTCCTTTGCATTCTTATCATCAAACTCATCAACCTAAATATTAGTACTTTCAATTATTTTATTAGTTACTTTTTTAAGACACTTGTATGCTTTACTTTTAGTGGAATATCCCAAAAATATCCCTTCATCACCTTTTGAGTCAAACTTCCCATTTCTTTCATCTTTCAAAACAAAGCATTTACTTTCAAAAATCTTGAAATAACTTATAGTGGGTTTGTGGCCAAACCATAACTCATAGGGTGTCTTATTAGTCTCCTTCAGTTGTACTCAGTTCAAAACATAAATAGCTATGCTAACTGCTTCTCTCCAGTATGTCTAAGAAACATTCTTTTGTAACATTAGTGTTCTCGCATAGTCAACTATTGACCTATTCCTCCTTTTAGCTATTCCATTTTTTTTGAGGTGTCCTCAGTGCAGAGACCTATCTTTTAATACCATTCTCATTAAAAAAGTTAGTAAATTCATCAGAAATAAATTCACCACCTCGGTCAGATCTTAAGCATTTCAATTCTTTACCAGTCTCTTTCTCAACTTTTTCTTTATACCATGTGAACATATTAAATGCCTCTAATTTTTCTTTCAAGAACATGACTATCATTAATCTAGTATAATCATCAACAAAAAGAATAAAATATTTGTCTCCATAGTAACTTTGAGTTCTCATAGGACCACATAGGTTGGTATGCACTAACACAAGTAATTTATTTGTTGAATAAACTTTTCTTTTGAAACTAGATTTTGTCATTTTAGTTTTTTGACATTCATGATACATAACATGATTAGGCTTAGATAAGTTAGGTAGACCTCTAACCTTTTTCTTTTTACTAATCTTAATTAGGTTATCAAAATTCACATGACATAATCTTTTATGCCACAACCATGCATCTTCATCTATCATCATTAAATAAGAATACTGATCATTAACAAGATAAAACAAATTACCTCTCGATTGTGTTCCAGTTCCAATAAGTCTTCCTCCATCATCAAATATCTTCATTTTCTCACTCTCAAAAGCAACTCAATGGTCTAAATTGTTTAGTTGTACCACACTTAGCAAATTATAGTTTAGACCTTTTACCCAATAAGCATTGTCACATCTAATTTTATCATTTATCATCAGGGATCCTTTTCCTCTAGCCATACAAGGTGCATTGTTACCCATTCTAATAGATCCTCCATTGTGTTCTTCTCAATCATCAAATTTTTCTTCATCACCAATCATGTGATGTATAGAGCCACTATCTATGATCCATGTATCATTTTTATTAACCTTAGAGATAAGTGTTGTTTCTACATACCTTTCATCTTCCTTCAAGTCATCCTTCATTGCAAAAAATACTACCTCCACATATTCATCAGTGTCGGTATCAATGACATCTTCTTCTGCAATGTAGCACACCTTCTTGCCTTTATTATTATTGTCTCATTTGTCTCTATTGTAGTGTTGGTAACTTATGTTGCCTCTTCTCCCATAGCTTCCTTCACTAGATCAGTCTTTGTTTCCATCATCATCTTTCCTGTGTGGACATCTAGCAGCAATATGACCAACCTCTTTACAATTAAAGAATGCAAAAGGTAATTTACCTTTATATCTTCATTTACCTTTAGGTAACCTTCTGTCCATAAGAGCTTCAAGTTCATCAAGCTCATTATCAGTATTTCTATCACTATCATCATTCTTATTTCTACTACTAGACTTATTGTTGAAAACTGTAATTGAAGCAATTGTTGTGTTGTCATTGATGTCAAACCTTAACTGGTAAGACTATTTCTACTTAGGAAAGTACTATATCTATTGTATTGTTGTGAAGAAGGGAAAGAAGGGATGGTAATAATAGCACCTAAGGAAAGGTTGAGTTATCTTGATACTACAAAGTGTACTTGACTATGTTGTACAATGATGAGATAATGTATTATTTATCTTAGTAAGATTGAAGACTAAACTGGTAGGCTTGACTGAGAAAAAATGGAGAAATCATGTTTAATCCGAGTGATGTTAGTGTCAACTGAGTCAGTTTATGCCGAGAAAAATTCTAGTGTCGACTGAACATCAGTTAATTACTGAGGAAGGCAGTCTAAGTCGAGGAAAACTTTTTAGTAATGACTGTGTGGTTGTCTTTTCTTTTTACTTGCAAGTTTACACTATGATTGAAAAACTAATGTCACTGACTCTATCACCACTCCAAATTCTACAAGGAAAAGGGCCAATTAACAAGGATCAACAAGGATCCTCCTACACTTTCAGCTTAGATGCTTAGGTGGGTATACCTTTGATTCACTTCTTAAAAGGAATCACATTATGCATTTATACCTTTTACTAACTAATTTAAAGATTTTGTCATTTAAATGTGTGGTGGATGATGATGAATTGCTTCTAGAGAGTAGATCAATGCCTTAACCTAGGGCATAGAGTCACCCAATAACACATATCAGCTGAAAATCCTAACTCAAACACTCTTGAACTTAGAATAAGTGCTTTGTCTATTATCCCTCTCACTCACAAACTTGATCATCAAACTCCTATCCAACCATGAACTCAATGAAATCATCTTAAATACTTTAATCCTAACTTTGTTAGGAACTCAAGGATAATTCCACAATACTCTTTGTTTACCATATGCTAACTCACTTTGTGATATTAACATATATGAGCCCAAGATCAAAATAAGAAGACAAACATGAATTTGAGATTGGAATCCAAGTGTATTCTCATTAAAATTTACAAAATCAATACATTACCAAAACAACAAAATGCTAGGAAACAAACCCAAAATCCAAGCTCTCCTTGTTCAGTCTTTTACATTGATTTTTAGCATAACATCAACCCCCTTTAAAAATACAAACTACTGCAATATATACCACAAGTCATCTTGGAATCCCAAAAAGTTTAGGATGCAACAAGCTATGGATGAATGAGGCAAGGGCTAGGGTTTTCACCCACCAAACCAACCAAATTCAATCAAAATTTACTACATTTGGGGAAAAACCAAGCAACCTAGAAAAAGTAGATCCCAGAAAGATCCTCATTAATGAAAAATTTCTTGATTTGTACCAAGGATCATGAATCTATTGTGTTATCAGTCTGATCAACCACCTACAACATGCCTCAAGCAACATTACCCATTCCTTATAGTACAATCCCCTGTAGACAATCATTACGCCCCTGGACCACACTGCAACAGCAAAAAAAATCAAAACCCACCTGATCCAGCTGCTCTAGCATTAAAAACTACTCCTTTTGTCACTAGAAAACTATTTCAAATTTCAAATTTTGGAAGAAACGACTACTCAAACAAATTTAAAACATGACCATCGATCTTATTTCTTCTCAGCAGATCGGGCGGTCCTTATTAATCTCTACAACCATCAACTAAGCTTTGAAAAGTCTCTAGCCTCATCAACAATTCCTTAGCCAAAGGGAAATGAGCACGTTGGCACATCTATTAGTAGCCACTACCCCGCGGAAGATCAGATGGCAGTCGCTATACCACTGCGCTTAAAAAAGCATCAACTTTTATCAATGGTATAATGACAACCATAGGATCAAACTTTTATTTAACCCTTTGAAAAATTTGACCCCACTGACAACCACCAAGTCACCCATCGAGCCACCAATGAAAATGTGACATCTTAGCACAACTGACACCTCATACAACCTAACAACATTAGACCCACTACCTTTAACAAATAAAAGGATGTCATTTGTAACACCTATCAGTGGTCCCACTTACTGTTGACCTAAACACGCTAGAAGATTGGACAGTCATTGCATGATCTCAAGGGAGAAGAATATTCCATCAGATCATGCACTAGCCATTGATCCTTTGACAACTGATAGACCCTGTATATGCTGAAAACTCTGGTCCCACTGACAACTACCATATCATCATAACCTTGTCCAATCAAAGAAAACCACATCACAATATCCAACAAGTGGACATACAACTTTTTTATTGTACATAAGTCATTCTGACAACCTCCACCTCATACTCAAGCTCGACCAATGAGAAATCACCATGTCAATCCAACTTGGCACCTTGAGGACCCACCTGCCATCTCATCCACCTTAAAGCATCAAATGGCTATTGCTATACCATGATGCTTAAATGATTATCATCTCGGTCCAATGGTATAATGATAGCCATTGGATCAATCCGTCATTTATCTACCAAAAAACTTGAGGATGGGCCCACCGGAACAAGTGGCACCTTGACACTAAATCACATGTCAGAACTTCTGATAGCAAAAATTCTTGTGAAATAATGTCATCCACACAAATTAAAAGCTAACACTTAGGAAAAATTATCGAGAAAACTTAGGCTTAGACATAAAATATTAAGAGGGGCCCTGACATTAAAACCTAGTGACATAACATGTGAAGGGGTCATCACAATTTTAGCACATGGGTATTTTAGGACTTTAGTGATTGAAAAAGTAACACTCAATTACAACAAGGTCAAGGAAAGTTAGGGCTTATTTTCACCAATGGCTAGAAATTTTGAATTTATGAACTAGGGTTTGAGGCCAAGGGCAAGGAAAAACACTACAAAGGCTAGAGAAAAATTTACACAGCCATGAATTCTATTGCAAGTGCTAACAATGGCTTTGTCGGGGGATGATGGGTAACTTGTGCCCATGCAAGAATGTAGAATCTCAGGGAGAGGAGACCACCTACTAGAAAAAGACAAGGACCTCAAAAACTAGCAACCAAACCAGGGAAACATACAATAGGAAAAGAAAATATTTACAAGTATTTACAAGAATAAAACTTTACTTGGTGGCCCCAGGCCACCAAAAGAAAATTAGTGACCCTCCTAAATCAAAAATCTGATTTTCATCCACATATGTGACCAAACACCTAAAATTATCATGATCATCCTACTGCCAACACATGTGAATACTCATGGGCTGAAAAATGAAACTATAATGATCACTACCCATATTCCTCCAATCATAACCATTACATTCATACTCATATTCCAAGAAGTAAGGAACATCATTTACTTCTTCTTGATGAATGGAAACAAAAAATTGATCCAGTAATGCATCATAAAATGAAGCATATTGATTATCAAGCATTACCATAAAATTACCTGGCTGAGAAGGACTTGGATCCTCAGATTTATCTTCATATATTGCCTCAACTACTGAGCAACTTGGTTCCTCCATGATGCCTTCATGAGTTGGATCATGAACCAAGTGAAGGTCTTCTTCATAAATATTGTGACAGTGGGACATCTGATCTGCATCATGATTTTCATCAAAAGAATTTCTATCCCAATTATTGAAGACAAAGTCCTCAACACTGTCACCATCACTATCATATTTGGCAAAAGAAGGAAAATGATATGATCAAGAAACTTGTTCATCATTGCAATCTCTATGATAGGAAAACACACTATCATGTCCTTCTACCTCTTATTTTGTAGAGTCACTACAGGAGGGGAACTTTAATATACATGGGTCATCTTGATCACTTTGAACACTAGCCTCATTATCAGTGTCAAAGGATATATCACAGGGAAGTTGCAAATCAAAATCCACATCAGGTGCATATCTTTGAAATTATTCAGCCAAGAGTGTTGATATCCTTTTACTACTCAATGGATTTTGGGACTTGTTTTCATCTTCCTCAGCTTCACCCATATTGCTACAAACATCATCCCTATCCAAGACAAGAATGGACATCTCTAGCTTCAAATTATTTTGTGTGAGTAAATCAATGTAGGAATCATCATCTGCATCATATTCAATATTCTTCCCCTCACACAAAACATCATCAAACCAAGACAGGAAGGAAGAATCCTGATATTGAAAAGAAGAAAAATCTGTAGACAAATTGGAAATGTTATCAACCTCATATTCATCTTTAGCACTCTCATATGCATTGAGCTCAACATCAGCTTCATAGTCAATACTTTCTGTATAATGAGAATCAACATCAAAAACACTAGCCTCTTCATGATCAACATAAGGAACCACCAGTCTTCACAATCCTATGTCCATTAATTTCCAGTTCTCAATCTTTCTCTTTTCTATTTCCTTCTTGAGAGCAGCAACCTCATCAAAATGCTCTATAAACTTTTCTCTCAATACATCCCAAGAATGGATTGAACATGAAGGCAAGGACACAAACCAATTCCTTGTGTCATGTGATAAAGTTTACACAAATAACATCATGGAAACATCTTCATGTTCAACATCTATTTCACCAAAAAGACCCATAACACCATCTATATGTTGGCTTACCGAAACAGATCCACCAACCATGAATATAGGCAAGTACTCCCCATCCTTAGTAGAGAACTCATTAGGGGAACCTTCAATGCCATCAAAACAAAAGGGCCTATATTCCTCCATAAGGAATTGCCCACGACTACTTATCCCTTTATAGTAGTACTTAACACTTGATAGGGAAACATTTTCTTTACAACTAATTTTCATAAAAATAAGACATATGAAAACCAAAATACCTGGAAGTTCTGCATCAAGAACTTAGCTTGTTGACTGGAAGACAAGGCAGATCTAGAGCTCACCATGTAGCTCCATTAGGTTCTTTGCTATGTAGAATTGCCACCTCCTTGAAGAGGAAAATATTACACCTTTTTTCCTTCTTCTAGTCAACCAAAACCACACCAAAATTTTACACACTATTTATCAAGGACCACACTGATCAAACAGAGAACTCAGAGTCACCACTCAACACTTAGTGAGAAGATTTTACAAATGTGTTTTGTTTATCTGACTCTTTTCTAGACTCTCCCTAACAGAGTCACCATTTTGTTGGTTGTCTTTTTTTTTCTACTTGCAGGTTTACACTATGATTGACAAACTAATGTTACTGACTCTATCACCACTCCAAAGTCTACAAGGAAAAGGGCCAATTAACAAGGATCAACAAGGATCCTCCTACACTTTGAGCTTAGATGTTCAGGTGGGTATACCTTTGATTCACTTCTTAAAAGGAATCACTAAACATTATGCATTTATACCTTTTACTAACTAATTTAAATATTTTATCATTTAAATGTGTGGTGGATGATGATGAACTGCTTCTAGAGAGTAGATCAGTGCCTTAACCTAGGGCATAGAGTCACCCAATAACACATATCAGCTGAAAATCTTAACTCAAACACTCTTAAAATTAGAATAAGTGCTTTGCCTATTATCCCTCTCACTCCCAAACCTGATCATCAAATTCCTATCCAACCATGAACTCACTGAAATCACCTTAAAGACTTTAATCCTAACTTTGTTAGGAACTCAAAGATAATTCCACAATACTCTTTGTTTACCATATGCTAACTCACTTTGTGACATTAACATATATGAGCCCAAGATCAAAATAAGAAGACAAACATGAATTTGAGATTGGAATCCAAGTGTATTCTTATTAAAATTTACAGAATCAATACATTACTAGAACAACAAAATGCTAGGAAACAAACCCAAAATCCAGGCTCTCCTTGTTCAGTCTTTTACATTGATTTTTAGCATAACATCAACCCCCTTTAAAAATACAAACTACTACAATATATACCACAAGTCATCTTGGAATCCCAAAAAGTTTAGGATGCAACAAGCTATGGATGACTGAGGCAAGGGCTAGGGTTTTCACCCACCAAACCACCAAGTTCAATCAAAATTTACTACATTTGGAGAAAAACCAAGCAACCTAGAAAAAGAAGATCCCAGAAAGATCCTCATTAATGAAAAATTTCTTGATTTGTACTGAGGATCATGAATCTGTTGTGTTATTAGTCTAATCAACCACTTGCAACATGCCTCAAGCAACATTACCCATTCCTTATAGTACAATCCCCTCTAGACAATCATCACACCCCTGGACCACACTACAATAGCAAACAAAATCAAAACCCACATGATCCATCCACTCTAGCATTAAAAACAATTCCTTTTGTCACTGGAAAACTATTTAAAATTTCAAATTTTGGAAGAAACGGCTACTCAAACAAATTTAAAACATGACTGTCGATCTTATTTCTTCCCGGTAGATCAGGTGGTCCTTATTAATCTCTGTAACCATCAAATAAGCTTTGAAACATCTTTGGCATTGTCAGCAATTCCTTAGCCAATGGGAAATGAGCATGTCAACACATCTATCAGTAGCCACTACCTCATGGAAGATCGGAAGGCGGTCGCTATACCGCTGCGCTTAAAAAAGCATCAAATTTTATCAATGGTATAACAACAACTATAGGATCAAATTGTTGTTTAACCCTTTGAAAAATTTGACCCCACTGACAACTACCAAGTCACCCATCGAGCCACCAATGAAAATGTGATATCTCAGCACAACCGGCACCTTATACGACTTGGAAACATTGGAACCACCACCTTTAACAAATAAAAAAGCACCATTTGTAACACCTATCAGCGGTCCCACTTAGTATCGACCTGAACATGCTGGAAGATCAGATGGTCATCACATGATCTCAAGGGGAGAGAATATTCCATGAGATCATGCACTAGCAGTTGATCCTCTGACAACTGATAGACCCTGTATACGTTGAAAACTCCAGTCCCACTAACAACTGCCATATCATCATAACCTTTTCCAATCAAAGAAGACCACATCACAATATCTGGCAAGTGAACATACAACTTTTTTATCGTAGATAAGTCATTCTGACAACCTCCACCTCATACTCAAGCTTGACCAATGAGAAATTGCCATGTCAATCCAACCTGGCACCTTGAGGACCCACCTTACATCTCATCCACCTTAAAGCATTAGACAACTGTCGCTATACCATGATGCTTAAATGATTATCATCTCAGTCCAATGGTATAATGACAGCCATTGGATCAATCTGTCATTTATTTGCCAGCCAACTTGAGGATGGGCCCACTCAGACAAGTGGCACCTTGTTGCTAAATCACATGTCAGAACTTCTGATAGTAAAAAGTCTTGTGAAACAATGACAACCACACAAATTAAAGGTTGACACTTAGGAAAAATTATCGGGAAAACTTAGGCTTAGACATAAAATATTAAAGTGGGGCCCTGACATTAAAACCTAATGACATAACATGCAAAGGGGTCATCATAGTTTTAGCACATGGTATTTTAGGACTTTAGTGACTAAAAAAGTAACACTTAATTAGAACAAGGTCAAGGCAAGTTAGGGCTTCTTTTCACCAACAACTAAAAATTTTGAATTTATGAACTAGGGTTTGAGGCCAGGGACAAGGAAAAGCACTACAGAGGCCAGAGAAAAAATTACACAGCCATAAATTCTATTGCAGGTGCTAACAAACTGAGCTTTCTACATGAAGACGAAGTAGTTGATCACAATATTGATCGAGCATCAACATTTTTATATTTGAAGAGAATTTAGATTTAGAGCTGACATTGTTAAATTCTTGGATTATGTAAAACTTGTTGACTTTATTTATTGATTGTTTAAAAGCATTAAATGCACTGAAAAATGTTTTATTGTAAATCTTTAAGAGATTTGAGATGTTTCTAGAAAAGGAGCTGAAGAACATAAAGTGGGTAGATTCAATGAATCTGACCTAACCCTAAGATCTACGAAGGAGATTGAGTGGCAAAAGATGAGTTAACCTAATTGAGGAAGTATTAAGGTAACCTAAGCATCAAGTATGTGTGTGCATGGGTGAAAAGAGGATGCTGGAAGATCAGTAGATGTTATTGACTATATAAGCAGAAAAGGCTGAAGGAGAAGTGTGGTGATTTCTTGAAGAAAAATTTTGAGCAAATCAAAGATGGAGATGGAAAAGTTTGAAAGTCAATAAACCAGCATTTATGTACAAAATTGGATCTGATATTTGCAAAGTGAATTGTATGTTTTACAAATCATTACTATTGCTACTTTCTAACCATTGTAATAGTCAAAATCCTTTTAACAAAGGTTGACCTAACAGTCATATGTTTAAATCCTTTGAACAAGGTTGCATTCTAATGGAATGCATGTAAGTCCTATAACAACGATCACTTCTAATAGAGTGATTGAAATCCTTTATTTGGGTCACACCTAATAGTGTGTATTGTAACCTTTGATAGGGTTGGCTTTTAACCGAGCTCACTTCAAAAGAGTGAAAATAATAGTAGCATGTTACAAAGTAGTTTTTCTTAGATTGGGTTTCCACTATAAATCCTAGTATCAATGCTTGTTTGAATGTTTTGGTTTGAACATTTCTATGTTTTACAAGTTAGATATAGCTGGGTAGTGGATTGTAATGTTATATGTTTCTATTATATAATTAGTGATGACTGAGTTGGTTTTGGTTGTTAGATCTGATATAAAGAAAAGTTTTTGAAGTGTGTTTTTATACATCAGGACCTGAGAACAACTGATTCCCCCCCCCCCCTTCTCTATTGTTCTAAATCATATTAACAATTGGTATTAGAGTTGTGTTGCTTATTATTGGTGTTTACAAAAATCAAGTTTAAAGGGACTTGAAGAAAATGATCAGGATGTATAAGGAGGTATGGAAGCTGAATAAAGAAAACTTCCCTACATGGAAAAGCTTCATGAAGTTGCATCTAGCCAGTATTGGTGATTCTAGAAAGTACTACATTGAGAATGACTATATCTCACATGTCACACCTTTGACTATAGAGGAAATGAGAGCTAAGAAAAAACATAATCAAGCAATGCTAGAAATTGCATCTGCCCTAAGCTATCTGGAATTTGAGGACATTAAGGATTGCACAACTGCTAAGGAGATGAGGGACACTCTTGCAAATATCTATGGTGGTGACCTAAATGTACTGAAAGCTAAGGTTGAGAATCTCAGAGGTAAGTTTGATGAAATGAGAATGCAAGAAGGTGAGAACATTGCACAATATTGTGGTAGAATAAAAGAAGTTGTGAATGCTATTAGAGGAGAAAATGGGACTATTGATAATGAAACTATAATTGGAAAATTACTAAGAACTCTGCATCCTATATATGCTATTAAGATCTTAGCTATTCAAGAATCTAGATGTAACTCTACAAATGTGCTTACTTTGGAACGTTTGGTTGGCAAGCTGACTGCTTTTGAACTCTCTAACTATGATAACTTTATTGTTGGTAGTATTGGAAATGTTGAATCTACTTTTAAGTCACAATTAGTTCTAAACAAGCCAAAGAAAGAAAAAGAAAGATGCATAAGTGAAAGTGAAAGTGACAGTGATGCTTCTGATGAAGAACTTGAAGATCTAGAAGCTCTTATGGCTAGAAGACTGAGAAGGGGAAAAGGAAAATATAAAGGTAAACTCCCTATTATATGTTTTTCATGTAATAAAGTTGGTCATATAGTTGCTAGATAACCTAACAGGATTGATAAAGATAAAGAAAGAAAAAGAAAACACAAAGACATAAGAGATGATAGAAGCTACTGAAGGTACAAAGACTATAAAGGAAAAGGTAAGAAATCTTGTTACATTGCTGAAGAAGAAACTGACACTGATAGTGGTTATTTTGAAATTGAGGTAGTCTATGTTGTAATGAAAGATGAATCTGATGAGGATGAGAAAACTGCATTGATCTCCTATGTGAACAAAAATGAAAAATGGATTATTGATAGTGGTTGTTCACATCACATGACTGGTGACAAGAGTAAGTTTGAGACCTTACATCATTATAGAGGTAAAAGTGTAAAATTTGGTAATGATGCACCATGTCTTGTTAGAGGAAAAGGTTTGATTAAACTGACTGATAAGATCTCTTGTGAAAATGCATTTTGGGTTGAAGGTCTAAATTATAATCTACTAAGTGTTGCACAACTCAACATCATTGGTTACCGAGTGGAATTTTATCACAAGAAAGCTAAAATATTTGATGCTATTGGTGAACTAATCAGAAGTGGAGAACAGACTAGAGGTAATTTGTCCTATCTTGACCTATCTAAAGAAGCATGTATGGTTGCACAACTTGATGACATTTGGTTATGGCATAAGAGGCTATGTTATGTTAACTTTGATAATCTTATAGAAATAAGTAAGAAGAAAGTAAGAGGTCTACCTAGATTGAAGAAACCTGAGAATGTGATGTGCAAGGAATGCCAGTTAGGAAAAATGACAAAGTCAAGTTTTAAGAGAAAATCCTTTACTTCTGATAACATTTTAGATTTGGTTCATATTGACCTTTGTGGACCCATGGGTGTGCAAAGTTACTGTGGTGCTAGATATTTTATCTTGTTTGTTGATGATCATACCAGGATGATGCATGTAATGTTTCTAAAAGAAAAATTTGATGCTTTTCAATTCTTTAATTGGTATTTGGCTAAGGTTGAGAAAGAGATAGTTAGGAACCTGAAATGTCTTAGATCTGACTGAGGTGGAGAATTTACATCAAATGAATTCAATCTATTTTGCAATGAAAGACGAATCAAAAGATAGATGTCTGCACTAAGAACACCTCCACAAAATGGTATAGCAGAGAGAAGAAATATATCTATCTTGGATTGTGCAAGGACATTGTTGATTGAAAAGAATGTGGCATAGAAATACTAGAAAGAAGCTATAAGTATAGCTGTCTACACTCTTAATCGGGTACAGATCAAGAAAGGCACAAATATGACACCCTATGAATTATGGCATGGGCATGCACCGAGTGTTAAATACTTTAGAATCTTCGGAAGTAAGTGTTACATATTAAAAGAGAATAGGAATGGAAATTTTGATGCTAAAAGTGATGAAGGCATATTCCTAGGGTATTCCACAAAAAGTAAAGCTTATAAGTGTTTGAAATCTAACACTAACAAAATTGTGGAAAGTGTGAATGTCAAAATTGATGAGTATGCAAAAAGAAATGAAGTTGACAACAAAAGAGAACCAGAAGATTATAGATCTTTTGTGTATATTGAAGAAGAAGAAGAGGCAAGTAAAAAACTTGGACCTAATGCCGAGTCTCGGGTAAGAAATTCTGAGCAATAGGAAGATGGTGCCGAGAATCAAGAAAACAATGTCAAAAGAGAACAGGAACATGTTGAGTGACAAGATAATGCTGTCGAGTATCAGGAAGAGGTTGCTGAGTATTCAGAAGTTGAATCTAACAATCTTGTTGAGGAACCTAATGAAATAGAGGAGAGAAGAGCTGAACCTATTTTGAAAAAATATGTAAGAAGACATCACAAACTTAAACAGATAATTGGAGACAAACATACTGGAATTATGACCAAAATAAGACAAAGGATCCAACATGTTTACTATGTGAATTTGAACCTAAGTCAACTAGAGAGGCATTAGAAAATGAAGACTGGATACAAGAAATCAATGAAGAAATTGACTAGATAGAGAAGAATGATACTTGGACTCTGGTGCTGAGACCTAAAAACAAAAATGTTATAGGAACAAAGTGGGTGTTCCAGAATAAGTTGAATGAAAAAGGTGAAATAACTAGGAACAAAGCTAGGATGGTATGCAAAGGCTATGCACAACAAGAAGGAAAAGATTATGGGAAGACATTTGCCCCTATAGCTAGATTGGAAGGAGTAAGAACTCTACTTGCATATGCTACTTATAAGGATTTCAAGGTTTATCAAATGGATGTCAAGTCTGCATTTTTAAATGGTATACTAGAAGAAGAAGTTAACATAGAATAGCTAGAAGGTTTTATTGATCCAAATAGAAGACACATGATATGCAAACTGAACAAAGCACTATATGGATTAAAACAAGCTCCCAGAGCATGGTATGAGAGATTTCATAACTACTTGATACAAATTGGATTTTCAAGAAAAAATGACACAAGCAATTTGTACATAAAAGATGAAGAAGGTAAGGGTATTCTATTGGCAAAAATTTTTGTGGATGATATTATTTTTGGTGGACAAGATGTTTTGCGTAAAAGATTTTCAAATGAAATGAAAACTGAATTTGAAATGAGCATGTTTGGTGAGATCAAATTCTTTGTTGGTTTACAAGTATATTAGATGAAGAAAGGAATTTTCATTACATAGTCTAAGTATGTTAATGAAATATTGAAAACTTTTGGGATGGAAGATTCTAGACCAGTGAGTACTCCTATAGCTACTGAACAAAAGTTATCTAAAAATGATGATGCTATAGAAGTGAACTAGACTTTGTACAGATCTATTATTAAAAAATTGTAGTATGTTGTACATAGTAGACCAGATATTGCACTAGCCGTTGGGATTATGGCAAGATTATCTGCCAAACCTAAGGAAACACACATAATGGCTATGAAAAGAATTATGAGATACTTGACAGGGACTACTGACTATGGGCTTTATTATAGGAAGGATGAAAGATTTGAACTAAGAGTATATACAGATGTTGATTGGGAAAGAAATGTAGATGACATAAAGAGTACTAGTGGTGGAGCTTTCTTTCTTGGATAGAGATTAGTCTCTTGGATGAGCAAGAAACAAAATTGCATTTCTCAATCTACTATTGAAGCTGAGTATATTGTTGTTGCAGTAAACTGTTCAAATTTGGTATGTATAAAATAATTGTTGGTAGGCATGAAAGAAGAAATCACTAAACTTGTTATTTTCTATGAGAAAACAAGTGCTATCAACATTTCTAAGAATCCAGTGATGCATACTAAGACCAATCACATAGCAATCAAGTATCACTACTTGAAAGAATTGGTACAAGATAAAAAAAAGTCTGAATGGAATATGTGAATACAAAGGAACAATTAGCAGACATATTCATTAAAGCTTTACCTAAAGAAGCACATGAGTATTTGAGAAGTCAATTAGGGGTCCTTCCCCTAACTGAGGCTACCTAGTTAAGCTAGGAGCACTGCATCAAATATACTACAATAGAATATTTGACAGATTGATGCAGAAGATTGTCACACTTTAGGATTGTCCTAGAGTTGTGAAGAAGAGAAAAGACAAGGAACCATTCATAAGCAAGATGATAGAGGGAGAAATACTGAGCTACACAGATAATATCTACATTTGATGGATGTATGTTTTAGTTGCTGCTTTGGCATTTTTGTAAAAGAGGGAGATGAACTGAGATGATATTATAACACATGACACTGAAAAGAAAAGTGATGAGATGATGAATTGAAATGAAAGATCAGGATAGAGGGAGATCTGGATAATTCTGACAGTCATAGAAGTGAGGCTTATAGATTCTGAATCAGAATGAAGCTAAGGATATTACAAATTTTGTTTTTCTAATGGACAGATAAGTTTTTGGATTGGTTGGTAATCCATGTGTTATTTAGGTGATATCATATGGTGTTGTCATCAATGCCAAAGAGGGAGATTGTTGGAAACTACAATTGAAGTAATTTTTGTATTGTCATTGATGTCAAACCTTAACTGGTAAGATTGTTGCTACTTAGGAAAGTACTATATCTATTGTATTGTTGTGAAGAAGGGAAAGAAAGGATGGTAACAATAGCACCTAAGGAAAGGTTGAGTTATCTTGATACTACAAAGTGTACTTGAATAAGTTGTACAATGATGAGACAATGTATTATTTATCTTAGTAAGATTGAAGACTAAACTAGTAGGCTTGACTAAGCAAAAATAGAGAAATCATGTTTAAGCCAAGTGATGTTAGTGTCAATTGAGTCAGTTTATACCAAGAAAAATTTTAGTGTCAATCAAACATCAGTTAATTGCCAAGGAAGATAGTATAAGATGAGGAAACATTTTTAGTAATGACCAAGCTTTCTACATGAAGACCGAGTAGTTGATCATAGTATTGACTGAGCATTATCATTTTTATATTTGAAGAGAATTCAGATTTGGAGCCAACATTGTTGAATTCTTGGATTATGTAAAATGTGTTGACTTTATTTATTGATTTTTTGAAAGCATTAAATGCACTGAAAAACATTTTATTGTAAATATTTAAGAGATTTGAGATGTTTCTAGAAAAGGAGCCGAAGAACATAAAGTAGATAGATTCAATGAATCTAACCTAACTCTAAGATCTACGAAGGAGATTGAGTGGCAAAAGATGAGTTAACCTAATTGAGGAAGTATTAAGGGAACCTAAGCATTAGGTATGTGTGTGCATGGGTGAAAAGAGGATGTTGGAAGATTAGTAGATGTTA
The DNA here is from genome assembly GCA_027943335.1 of Chamaecyparis obtusa. NCBI lineage: Eukaryota > Viridiplantae > Streptophyta > Pinopsida > Cupressales > Cupressaceae > Chamaecyparis > Chamaecyparis obtusa. Next base: position 206,520 of record BSBK01005659.1, read on the forward strand.
TTGACTATATAAGAAGAAAAGGCTGAAGGAGAAGTGTGGTGATTTCTTGAAGAAAAGTTTTGAGAAAATCAGAGATGGAGATGGAAAAGTTTCAAAGTCAATAAACTAGCATTTATGTATGGAATTAGATCTGATAGTTACAAAGTGAGTTGTATGTTTTACAGATCCTTACTGCTGCTACTTTCTAACCATTGTAACAGTCAAAATCCTTTTAACAGAGGTTGACCTAACAATCATATGTTTAAATCCTTTAAACAAGGTTGCATTCTAATGGAATGCATGTAAGTCCTATAACAAGGCTCACTTCTAACAGAGTGATTGAAATCCTTTAACCGGGTCACACCTAATAGTGTGTATTGTAACCTTTGATAGGGTTGTCTTTTAACTGAGCTCACTTTAGAAGAGTGAAAATAATAGTAGCATGTTACAAAGTGGTTTTTCCCAGATTGGGTTTCCACTATAAATTCTAGTGTCAATGCTTGTGTGAATGTTTTGGTTTGAAAATTTCTATGTCTTACAAGTTAGATATAGCTGGATAGTGGATTGCCATGTTATATGTTTCTATTATAGAATCAGTGATGATCGAGTTGGTTTTGGTTGTTAGATCTGATTTAAAGAAAAGTGTTTGAAGTTTGTTTTATACATCAGGACCTAAGAACAACTGATTCACCCCCACCCTCTATGTTGTTCTAAACCATATTAACACTTACCAATCTTCAAAGAAGACATAAAATAAGATTCAACAGATTGTACAACACTATTATCAAAGTTGTTAAGTTCAAAGGTTGTAAGCTTACCAATCAGATTATCAAGAGTAAGGTTGTAAGATTACATAAGTTCATAGACTCATTCATTAGTTAACCAATGTATTCCTTATCCTTATCTATCATATCCATCTTCCTCATGTAAATATATATGTTCTTCATCTCTTTTCTTCTTCTTTCTATAGATGTTTGGGTATAGTAACTTACAAGATAAGTATTGTAAAAACTAGTTGACATCAATGACAACATATTATTGATTTAATCATCTTACATATCTAATTAGAAACTTAGTGATCTAAAATCATAGATCTTCAAGTCATAAAATTTATTCAAATCATTTGTAGCTCATCATTTCAAATGAAGTGACCATTGTGTTGGTGTTTGAAAATGCTTACACCACTTAGGGCTGCCAATATGCCTTGAGACTAATGTTAGGAGTTGTTAATTCCAAATATGAGAGCTCTGCAAGACAATTGGACCAACTATAGGGTCTTAATATGCCCTCTTCTACTTTTAGCTCTGGAAAACCAAGGTGGGTGCACCTAATCCAGACAAAATTCAAACTCACTACACACCTTATACTTCTAGATTTATATAGCAGATCATAGTAAAGGATTACTAAATACTAACCAGGTATTCATTGAATCAACTCTACTATGTAGGATAAAATGGCCTTGTGACCTCAAGACTATGAGGGATTGCAGGATTGGAGATATTAAATATAATTAGGTTTCTTGCAGGAAGCAGACAACCATGCAACACTTTGCATCAACACAGGGCTACTAGCTTAAGATCAATGCCTTATCCATTGGGCATCATACCTGAAGTGAACATGGAACACAAGGATAACTACTAGATTCATCTAAGAATCCAAGCCATAAACATAGTTAAACATCTCTTACACTACTTACAAGTATCCTTACTGATTGAACCAAATTAATCTATGCTTCACTCAGAGACTTTTAACCTAATTCTAAATCAAGGCTGAGAGATGAAACATATACATAAGAAACCAAATGCAGTGAGCCAAAAAACTCATAATTCATTAAGAACAACTAAAGGAGAGATCCAAGAATGAGAAACTATATCAAGTATGTGGATTCAAATCCCTGTATTACAAGTTGATTTAGAAAATATCATAGACAATATGCAAAAGATACATGAGGTTTTTCCCTAATGTTGATACAACCAGGATGAAAATGTTTACATGAAGAAATTGCTCATGGAACCAGAAATTGGAACCACTGGAACTGACAAAATTTAGAACCCTTGACAAGTCAAAAAACTTGCAATATATACCACCAGTCATCTTGGAAACCCAAAATAGGTTGCAACAAGCTATGGATGACTGGGGTTAGGGTTACAATAGCTAAACCACAACAAAATTCCCAAAAAAACATGCTGGAGGGAAAACTAGCACCAATCTGTCAGAAATAAGGCATGATCCTCATGGCAAGAAAATTTTCAAATTTGTACCCAGGATAACAAATTCATCATGAAAATCAGTTTGACTAGACCATTAAAACATCTCAAGCCAACAAACTATCCTCCCTACATGACAAAACATCCCTACAAACACTCATGGCACCCTGGACCACACTGCAATAGCAAGTGCCACCAAACCAATCAAATTTGGCCATGAAAGCATTGAATTCTGGTACCTCTTGTCACTGCAAACCCTCTGCAAATTTGAAATTGAAATCCAATGGTCACCCCCAAAAATTTAAAACACGGTCTTAGATCTCATCCTTTTCCCAGCACATCAAGCAGCCTATGTTTAAGTTCACAACAGTTGCGGGCCCCTCAAAAAGTCAAAATCCAATCAAAAACTAGCACGTCAGCAATACAGGCACTGTGGACCCACCCAACTCTGCAACCATGATGCCAGCAATGGTTGCATGATCGCATAGCCAAAAACTAGGCTATGTGAACATGCAACAAGCCTCCATGTCAATGCCACCCTGTCACCTGCCAGCCAATCGGGAATGCCCATGTCACCAAAAACATCGGCCCCACTGACAAAATTTGAATCACCACCTCGCATCCACTAGAACCCTGCCACCTCAGCATCCGGAGGATGCCACTTCACCAGCTGCCATTGAGACCACAACACACATGTCAACCAGTTGCATGATCACATGTCAAAAAACTCTGACACATGATCATGTGATAGCCAACCATAGGCCACCACATAACCACCAGTGGGACCATCATCGAAGGGGCCTTACCCTTAAAAGCATGAGGACCTGTGCCCACCATTAAATGATTATGTGATTAAGGAAAAGTAAACTACCAGCTAGGTCGCTAGATGTTAAGGGCCTAACCACCAAGAATCCATGACCAAGAGATAACCGTGAGTCACAAGATCGCGGAAAGAAAAACTTAACTACGAGGTAGCTGAACATCACTAAGAACTAGGACCCATGTAGACAGGTGGCAAGTGGTCGCATGATTGCATCTCAGAAAAGTCTGACATGTGGCCATGTGACAACAAATCAAGAAGAGCCTACAAACCTAGACACACTTCATGCCCATACAAGAAAATTGAATGGCTATCACAAAAGCGTGAAGGATAAACATCATGCATCTTCACCGTGCAAACCTATGACAACCATCAATTTTGTCTGAGCTTTAACCATGCTGGAAGCATGAAGAACTAGGTCCCACCGATGAACTGCCACCTCACCACTGTAGACACATGTCAACTAGTCACATGATTGCACAGCCAAAAATTAGGCTATGTGACCATGCAACAACCAACCAAAGGCCGCCACATGACTGCCAGTAGGACCACACCCTTTCCACCAGCCGGCCCCATGGGCAAGAAGTAACCGGTCACATGGTCATATATCAAAAAAATTTGACATGTGATCATGTGACAACCAATCATTTTTAAACCTTTAAAGACCTGGGCCCACCATCCATCGCACTTGCGCAGTTAGGGAATGCCAACAAATAGGAAACTGTGAGGTCGAAAACACAAAGAGTTTTCGATGGAAAAGATAAAAAACACACAAGGTTTCTGACACCAAAAGATAAGCACATAAAAGCTGGAAGGTATGAGGTTGAAAACAATGAGGGTTTTCACACAGACTAAAAACATCATAGATTTTCAAAAACACTGTGGGTTTTCGACACTATGGCAGATTCTAAAATTTGTTTCCTGCAGATAATAGAACTTGAATAACTCTCTAGGTTTGTGATTTAGCACGTGTGATTTGAACTAGAGCAAGGTGACACAATGAAGAACATAGGGTAGGACACTTCAAGAAAACTTGCAAGGAAATGGGCCATTTTCAAAAAAATTTGCATTGACAGGAAAATAGACCAACAGTGGCTCTAGTTGGGGACATGTATCTCCTATAGATACACTGAGGACCTCAGATCTCTAGGAAGAAGTAGACCACCCACTGGAAAAAGCACAGAGACCTCAAAAAACATAGGGAATAGGAAAGAAAGACACACAACAGGAAAAGGGAAAACTATACAAAGTGTACATTTTTTACAAAAACCTGCAGCAACAAACAAGAGTCAGTTCCTGCCTCTATCAAAAACTTGATTTTCATTTCTTCCTTCATGTGGCACATCAGGAATTCCACTTTCATTTGTTTCAATAGGCATGTCAACACTTCCAACCAGCATATCAGGAAGAACAAAGTAGCTTTCTTCACAGTGCATGTAAAATTTTTTGGCACTCTCTCCATCTTGCTCACTATGAAAGTATGATTCAGCATGCCAATGATTAGTATCATCAGATAAGAACCTGTTCTTCTCTACTGACTCATGTATGCTATCAATTGGAAACACAAAATCCTCATACTCTACCTGTTGAAAGGCTTCATTTATACCCTGACCTTGTATTTCCACAGGTGTAACCGGCTGGATCTCAAATGAATAATCAGACTGATACCCATAGATGAAAAATGGGCATCCTGATTCAACTGAATCTGAGACCTCCATATGTTCTTCAAACAAAGGATTGATAACTCCATGCAATGCACCATGTTGAACATCATGATAAAAAATGGGTTGATAATCATCATAGTCTTCATCATATATAGTGTTAGTGAACACTTTAAACTCACTACCCATTTTAGGATTACTTAATAACCCATTACTTAAATATTCATGTTCAAACTCACTGACATCACAATCCATTATCACTTCCTTATCTTCATACTCCTCACTGAAGGAGTGTTCACTTTCACCATTACTTTCTTCTTCCCATGATGCATCTAATTCATATGAGGATGTTAGAAAGTAAAGATCCCCAATATAACTGAGAGGGGGGGGATGAATTAGTTATATGATAATTTATCCATTCAATAGATTTAAACAACATAATCAATGTACTGATCAACCATAGAAAGATAATCATACACAATTGCACAATAACACAAGATATGTTAACTAGGGAACCTCTTGAAAAGAGTAAACCCCAGTGGGAATGATGCCCACAAAATGATTTACTAATATGAAAGTTCCTTGTTAGAGGATGGACCCTATTAGGAGTCTTATGAAATACATTCAGTAAATATAAATCCCTGTTAAAAGATTCTAACCCGGTTAAGAGTTTATGGAAGACAGAAGGACCCACTGCCCAAACAGCTTCAAGGCAAGATCTCTGAACCCACTATCCAAAAGATCTTAGAATTATTCAACATAATAATATGAAATATATTACCTCCTTCACACTATGCCAAAATTGCACTCTCTGCTACACAAGATCACAATTCCAGATCTTTGTATTCACAAGTCTTCCTTCATCACTGAATTAGCTCTTTTCTTCACTTCATGCATATATTCGCATCACAATCTTCATAGTACACATTACAAAAAGGAAAAAATTCCTTCTTATATACCAAACTCAAATAATTACAAATGAGTCGGTCCTCAATTACAAAATAATAAATTCTACACGCTACACACAGAATTCACATAAAATAGTCAGCTTCTAGTTACTGTAACTTTCTCCAAACATATCCTCAAAGTTTGTGCTATGAACCATGTCATCATTAGTGAGTCTCCAACATCCTTTTAACTACACAAAATCATATTCCATCCTAGCTAAGATATATCCTCTGATTTCTAAACATCACTACACAAAAATACTGTCTAAACACTGCTTTCACCAAAATGCTCATAACTCTTACAAATGAATGAATTTTTTTTTGCGCTATTAACCATAGGTTAATAATACACCAAATAACATACCATCAACTATGCAAAAGCCAATTTGCAATACAACATGTGCACAAAACAAAATTGTACCTTCTTTCCTGCTAATATCCAGAATATCACTATGTTGACATCAGTGACAATCCAAGTCATGAATGCAACAATAACTGCTACAGAATGACTGCCAAAACACTTTGCATTCATTCCTAACAATCTCCCCCATTGGTATTGATGAAAACATAGATGAAAAACATCCAATGTTCCAAAAATCCAATACTGCAACATCACTGCAAAATATCAAATCAAATCTTGCTTCATTTTCCTATTCAGCTCTCTCATACAATCCATAATGTTTTTCATGTATATCTCTCCCCCATTGACATCAATGATAGAAATTCTATCACTAAGTCAGCAACAACTTAATGTCAAAAGACACTTTTCAGAAAAATACAATAACAAGAGTCCTCATGACTCAGCTCATAAACTCCTCCATAGAGGAAGTTCCAACATCCAATCTAGAAGAAAGATAGGGCTCATATACCACTAGACGGATGCAATCATCTGCATCAATTCTCAAAAATAGATTAGGGCATAACCCCAAGCATACCTCTCAAATACACAAATGTATCCTTAGGTAAAGGCTTTGTAAATATATCTGCTATCTTCTCCTTTGTACTTATGTACTCCAATCTTACTTCTTTTTCTGCAACTTTCTCTCTTACAACATGATACTTGATCTCAATATGTTTAGTCTTAGAATGTAAAATAGGATTTTTTGACATACTCACTATACTGGTGTTGTCACAATGTATAACAATAGGCTCATCAAACTTTATTCCAATATCTTTCAACATCTGCTTCATCCAAATAATTTGATTACAATTATTTTCTGCTACAACATATTCTACTTCTGCTGTACTTTGTGAAGTACAATTCTGCTTCTTACTTAGCCAAGAGACCAATTTACCTCCAAGAAAAAAGGCTCCACCACTGGTGCTTTTCTTTTCATCAACGCTACCTCCCCAATCTGCATCAGTATAGACACATAAGGTAAAATTATCAGAATTCTCATACCATAATCCATAATCCATTATTCCTTTCAGATATCTCAATATCCTCTTTACTGCTGCATAATGTGATTCTCTAGGTTCTGCTTGAAATCTTGCTACAATCCCCACTGAATGTGTTATATCAGGTCTTGTATGTGTCAAGTACTACAATCCTCTAATCATATATTTGTTATTTTTCTGCTCAACTGTTGGTGCCTCATCTTTGCTAGATAACTTATGTCCAGTTACCATAGGTGTTCCAACAGGTTTAAAATCTTCCATTCCAAATTTTTTCAATAAGTCATTCAAATACTTATTCTAACTTACAAATATACCTTCTTTGCTTTGTGTTATCTATAATCCCAAAAAATATTTCATTTCTCTAATCATGCTCATCTCAAATTCAGTCTTCATTTCAACAAATTTGTCACTAGCTTCATCTTCTCCTCCAAAGATAATATCATCAACAAATATAACTATAACCAAAAAACCATTCTCAATTTCTTTTGTGTATAAGTTACTATCTACTATTCCTTTTATAAATCCCAATTTCAATAAATACTTATCCAATCTTGCATACTAGGTTCTAGGTGCTTGTTTTAATCCATATAAAGCTTTCTTTAACTTACATACCATATCTCCTTCTTGTGTCAAAGGAAAACCTTCAGGCTGCTCAATGTAGACTTTTTCCAATTCACCATTCAAAAATGTTGACTTCACATCCATCTGATACACTCTAAATTTTTTGTAAGTTGCATATGCTAGAAACATTCTCACTACTTCAAGTCTGGCCACAGGTGCAAAATTTTCTTCATAGTCAATTCCTTCTTGTTGTGAATATCCTTTACATACCAATCTTGCTTTGTTTCTTATCACTTCTCCTTGTTCATTCATCTTATTTCTGAATACCCACTTTGTTCCAATCACATTCTTGTCTTCAGGTCTAGGGACCAATTCCCATGTCTTGTTTTTTTCAATCTGCTCTAGTTCTTCTTTCATAGCATTGATCCAATGTTCATCTTCACAAGCTTCATTAGTAGTCTTAGGTTCAATTTGAGAAATCAAACATAAATGTACCTTATTTTAAGTCAAAACTCCTCTATCTAAACTTCCAATAACTTGCTCAACAGGGTGATGTCTTGAAGTATACCTGTTAGGTGTCATAGTTACTGATCTTGTTCTGATTGTAGATTCTTCTTTGCTTTCTTCTCTATTTTCTTCTCTATTTTCTTCTCTATCTTCTTCAGTATGACTTTCATTCAGCAAATCACTATTAGTTTCAAAAAATAATTCTGTATTTTCAATGTTAGGCTGAGGTTGTGCTTCTCCATCAGATTCATAATCAAGCATTCTTTCCTGAATTTTAAACTTCTCATCAACTTTTACATTTTCACTTTCAACAATAGTCTTAGTTCTTTTGTTATAACATCTATATGCTTTTCTTTTTAAAGAATATCCAAGAAATATTCCTTCATCACTTTTAGGATCAAACTTTCCTATATCATCATCTCTCTTTATATAACATTTACTTCCAAAAATTCTAAAATAGTTAATTGAGGGTGTATGTCCAAACCATAATTCATAAGGTGTCTTGTTTGTATCTGCTCTGATTTATACTCTGTTCATAGTGTATACTGCTGTGTTCACTGCTTCTCTCCAAAAATTTTTAGCCAAATCAATCTCAAACAACATAGCTCTTGTTGCTTCAGTTATTGACCTGTTTCTTCTTTCTACAATACCATTTTTTTTTGGTGTTCTAGGGGCTGAAAGTTGTCTCTTAATACCATTCATTTCACAAAAGGTGTTAAACTCTCTAGATGTAAATTCACCACCTCTATCAAATCTTAGACACTTAATCTTCATTCCAGATTCATTCTCAATTTTGCTTTTCATAATCTTAAATTTATCAAATGCTTCAGATTTTTCTTTAAAAAATGCAATCCACATCATTCTTGTAAAATCATCAACAAGAATCATAAAATACCTTTCACCATAGAATCCTCTAGTCCTAGTAGGACCACTCAAGTCTATATGAACAATCTCCAACTTCTCTGTTGAAGTGAACTTCTTATTGGAAAATGAACTCCTTTTCTACTTTGCCATCATACATTCTTTGCAAATCATGTTAGTAGGTTTCATAATTCTAGGTAAATTTCTTACCGCATGTGTAGTGCTCACCTTGACAATATTATCAAAGTTTATATGACAAAACCTTTTATGCCATAACCAACTATCATCAATCCTAGTTATCAAACATGTCATCTCAGTAGGATTCAATTGAAATACATTACTTCTGGTTCTGGATCCTTTTCCAATCAGATTTCTATCTTTATCTTTTATCACACAAGTTTTCTCAGAAAACCAAACTTGATAACCCTTATCAGCCAATTTTCCAACGCTTAGTAGATTATGTCTTAATCCATCAACAAAGTAAACATCATCAGTGTTAGTCTTTCCATCAAGAGTAATAGATCCTATACCCTTAATCAAATAAGGTGCATTGTTACCAACCCTAACAATTCCTCCATCATAATTATCTAACTTAACAAACTTTCTTCTATCTCTAGTCATATGATGTGAACAACCACTATCTATAATCCAATCAGATTTCTTTTCAACTTGTGAAACTAATGCTTTTTCTTCCCTTTTATCAGATTCAGAACTTTCTTCTTTAATTGCTACAAATCTTATTTCCTCAAAGTTATCATTATCACTGTCACTTAAATGTTTTTCAATTCCTGCTTCAAAATCTTCATCATTTTCATAATAACATTATTTAGATCTCCTAGGTTTAAAGTTGCTTCTATACTTCTTAACTCTTTTAAGACATTTAGATGCAAAATGACCATATTCTTGACAAGTCCAACATTTAAAGATTTTCTTACCATCTGGTTCTCTTTTTACAAGTAATGCAATACCTTCTTCAATCTTCTTATCTTCCTCAGATGTGCTACTACTGGCATAATCTCCATTCACACTAGTACTTCTTGTAGGTCTAATGCTAAGAGCACTAAATGCTATTTCCATTCTAGGTAGCTCTCATGATAATCTCAAGTTCATCACTGCTATTTCTAATCTTCCAAGAAGAGTCTCTCTTGAAAAGTTTGATGTACAAGGTATCACTTGTTCAATCATTTGTGTTGTCTGCTTGAATACTCGTGTCAAATTTTTCAGAATTTTTCATATCACTTCATTCTCTGTCTTATCACCTCCACAGAACTTTATTCCTATCACAATCTCAGACATCCTACCAATATAACATCTAATAGATTCATCTTCCATCATTCCGATATCTTCAAATACACAAATCCAATTATGTAATCTAGCCTTCTTTGCATGTTCATCACCTTCAAAAGTAGAATGTAAAGCTTTCCAAATTGCATGAGATGTTTTCAAACATCTTACCTAACTATATTCATTCTCTGGTAGTGCTGACAAAAGTGCTTCTCTTACAAGTATGTTACACATGAATAGATCTAGTTCATCTTTAGTTCCTGCCTCTAGATTGTCTTCCTCAATGATAGTCTTCTCATTCTTTGTAATCAACCAATAACTTGGTCCTAAACACAATAGATGTGTCTTCATCTTTTCTTTCCAGCTATCAAAATTCACTCCATCAAACTTAGGGCTTTCTTTTCTAAAATTCACCATGGATCTCCTTAAGTTGTTAAACTTTTCTTTCAAGGACCTGCTGCTCTAATACCCATTGTTAGAAAGTAAAGATCCCTAAGATAACTGAGAGGGGGGGGGGTGAATCAGTTATCTGATAATTTATCCATTCAATAGCTTTAAAAAATATAATCAATGTACTGATTAACCATAGAAAGATAATCATACACAATTGCACAATAACACAAGATATGTTAACTAGGGAACCTCTTGAAAAGAGTAAACCCCGGTGGGAATGATGCCCACAAAATGATGTACTAATATGAAAGTTCCTTGTTAGAGGATGGACCCTGTTAGGAGTCTTATGAAATACATTCAGTACATATAAATCCCTGTTAGGAGATTTTGAATCCCTGTTAAAAGATTCTAACCCGGTTAAGAGTTTATGGAAGACAGAAGGACCCACTACCCAAACAGCTTCAAGGCAAGATCTCTGAACCCACTGTCCAAAAGATCTTAGAATTATTCAATAGAATAATATGAAATATATTACCTCCTTGACACTGTGCCAAAACTTTACTCTCTGCTACACAAGATCACAATTTCAGATCTTTGTACTCACAAGTCTTCCTTCATCACTGAATTAGCTCTTTTCTTCACTTCATGCATATATTCGCATCACAATCCCCATAGTACACATTACAACAAGGAAAAAATTCCTTCTTATATACCAAACTCAAATAATTACAAATGAGTCGGTCCTCAATTATAAAATAATAAATTCTACACGCTACACAGAATTCACATAAAACTGTCGGCTTCCAGTTACTGTAACTTTCTCCAAACATATCCTCAAAGTTTGCGCTATGAACCATGTCATCATTAGTGAGTCTCCAACATCTCTTTAACTACACAAAATCAGATTCCATCCTAGCTAAGAGATATCCTCCAATTTCTAAACATCGCTACACAAAAACACTATCTAAACACTGCTTTCACCAAAATGCTCATAACTCTTACAAATGAATGAATTTCTTTTTGTGGTATTAACCATAGGTTAATAACACAAAAAAGAAAATACCATTAACTATGCAAAAGCCAATCTGCAATACAACATGTGGACAAAAAAAAACTGTACCTACTTTCCTGCTAATATCCAGAATATCACTGTGTTGACATCAATGACAATCCAAGTCATGAATGCAACAACAACTGCTACAGAATGACTGCCAAAACACTTTGTATTCATTCCTAATAGAGGATACATCAACATCACTACTTTCATCATCTTCACTTGAATAACCACTGAAATCACATTCAGACATCTCTAAATGAATGGAGGATCCTACACACCTTAATTTTGGTTCCTACTCACTGCCACAATCTAAATACTCCTCTAAAAAAACTTCATCAGAAGAAGTACCCTCGGCATTAGATATGGGTTTCTCTAAAATACAACTTGTATTCCCTTTTTGCTGATGATCCTTTTGCAACTCATTCCATTTATCATCATCATCAAACTCCTCTAAGAACAACCACTTGAATTCAGTCAAAAAAGAGATGCATTTTGGGGGCAGATTTAGATACCAATTAGATGCAACCCCTTTGAGGGATCTCCTAAAAAACATCATGCTGACATCCTCATCAAGAATCTGATAGTCTATAATCAATCTATAGAATGCTAGGACATGCTTCACTACTGAATCAAACCGAAAATCAAAAATAGAAATCAGACCCAAAAGCTCACCAGGGAAAGAATGAGGGGACTTTGGAAGAACATAGCTCAAAGGTCTATCCAACTTGAGGAAACCAAGTAGCCTAGACTGACTTTTCTCTTGATTATTCATTTGACTTAATGCAATACTTCCATAGAATTTTGTAGAGATGGAACTGAAAGCTTGAAGTATTCAACCTCTATTCACACCTTACTCCTTTTCCTAGTGCTTGATCAGTTAATAAGGAGACATTTTAGATCCTTGAAAAATACCTAGGAATCTTGTAGTAGAAGACCTTTGGTTGGAAGCAGGGCAGATCTAGAGCTCACCTTGCAGCTCCATCAGGTTTTGCAACATAGAGTCTGTTAGGAATAAGGTGTCTCAACCTTGGATAATTCCTATTCTTATTATTTGTTTTGTAAATGTATTTTTTGCAAATAATGTAATTAAGTGTGAGTGTACATGTCTAGTTGGCATGTTGATGTGTCACTCCACTTGATGTGTTGGCATCTTATGTGTAAGGAGATCATGATTGAAATGGTCATGACAGATTCCTATGATGCGTAAGAACTATTTAAGGAATGTGCTATGACAGGTGTAAGAGCATCTTATGACTTGGGCCTATTTGGGCACCCAAGAAGAAGTGGTTGGTGTGTGTAAGAGAATATACCAAAAATAGGTTGGTATGATAGATTCTCTTACACTTCTCTTGTGACCATTATTTTTGGTGAATTCTATGACAAGCTATCATAGTCTATTCTAGGGATGGATGCCTATTCTTGGGATTGCATGTAACAACTATGTACATATGGCTTTGTGCATGGGTCTTGGTGGTTGTGCCTATTTTTAGGTCCAGAGGAGTCTGTATATATGATGCTACTCCTATGGGAGAGATATAACAAAATTTAAGTCTTGTTGGCTTTGTCTCTCATTTCCTAAAAGAACTTGCATTGTAAGTGTATTGTAATCTTTGTGTTGAAGATAATACATTGTGCAGGCTTTGGAGTGCTGGGGTTTTTTATCAAAAGGTTTTCCCCAGGGTATATCATTGTGTCATTCTCTATTTTTTTGTATGCATGGTATGTGGTTGCAATATCTTTGTTAAAGTAGTTAACAAATCTGAAATTGTAATAATTTATAAGAATTTGCACAATACTCTCCTATAGAGATTAGCGTAGGAAGCTATTTCTGCACCTGAGTTTTCTTACAAGTGGTATTAGAGCTTGATCAACTTTTGATCCTAGTTGTTGGGTAGGGTTTTTTGAGCTGATCTCAAGTTTGACTGGGATTTTTTTGTAGAGCATTCTGAATCTTATTTGTAGATTGAGATGGCAAGTTTATCATATGGAAGAATGGATGTGGAGAAATTTAATGGCACTAATTTTGAGTTGTGAAAACTCAAGATGGAAGACATGTTGGAAGATCATGACCTATGGGAAGAAACTTCAAGTACTACAAAACTAGCAACTATAGCTCAAGCAGATTGGGATATCAAAGACCGTAAAGCTAAGGGTCTCATAAGACTCTGTTTAACCGATGTAGTTCTTCTAAATGTTCTAGATGAGAAAACTACAAATAGTGTGTGGGAAAGACTTGCGGTCATGTATCAGGCCAAATCTTTGATGAACAAGTTGTTCCTGAGGAAGAAGTTGTACTCTCTACGAATGGAGGAAGGTGGATCCTTAATGGATCATTTAAATGCATTTAATCTACTGGCTACACAATTGACATTAGCTGGTGTCAAGTTAGAGGAGGAGGATCGTTGCTACACACTTTTGTGTTCTTTACCAGATTCATGGGACCATCTTGTGATGGCTCTCAAAAGCACTTTAGTCACCTTCAAAATAGATGATGTGGTGTTCGTGGAAGATCCACTGAAAGAGGGAAGAAAAATGACAATAAGTCTGACAATAAGGGTAGATCCAAATCCCGTGGGAAGTCAAAGACTTCCAATAAGTCCAAGGCAAAATGTTGGAACTATGATAAATCTGGGCACTTCCATAAAGACTGCAAAGAGCTGAAGAAGAAGAAGAAAGGTTCAGATTCAGCTTTAGAAAGATGTCAAGAAAATGGTGATGCATTCATCGTAGCTTTGGCAGCCCATGCATCTGATGATGTGTGGTTGGTTGACTTGGGTGCATCTTTTCACATGACCTCTCATCGAAACTGGTTCTCAAAATATGAAGAGTTCGATGGTGGAAAGGTGTACTTGGGTGATGATTCTCACCTAAAGATAGTTGGACACAGAAGGGTCACTATCAAATTTCCTAATGGATGAGTAAAGGGAATCAATGAAGTTATGCACATTCTAGGTTTGGCACGAAACCTATTATCTATAAGTATGCTGAATGATGTAGGTGTGCAAGTTGTTTTTTTGAAAGAAGGATGCAAGATGATGAGAGGATCGATAGTGCTTGCAAGGGGTACTAGGATAGGTACCTTATTTCAACTAGATGCATGTATTCCTCTATGTAATAGTTCTTCATCCTCACCATCTGAACAAGCAGTGAAGAAGTCTGTGGCTATGGGTTCCGATGGTAGTGCAAATACTTTGGAAGGTAAGCTTCCTGCAGAAAAGACAATGTTGTGGCATATGAGATTTGGCCACATTGGTGAAAAGGGTCTTAGAACCCTAAAAAATAAAAATCTCATTGAGGGGTTAAATGATTGAAATCTCGAGTTTGACTTCTGCGAACACTATGTCTATGGTAAACAAAATCATGTTCAATTTTACTCTAGTTCTCACAAATCTTCTGATGTTTTGGATCTTATTCATTCTGATGTATTTGGTCCTGTAAAAGTTCCTTCAATCTCCAAGTCTATATTTTTTGTATCTTTCATAGATGATTACAGTAGAAGGATGTGGATTTATTTCCTTAAAAGTAAGACACAAGTCTTTAGTCAGTTCAAGGAATTTAAAGCTCTTATAGAGAATCAGACTAGTAAGAAGATTAAGTGTGTGAGAACTGACAATGGTGGTGAGTTTTGCTCAGTAGAGTTTGAATAGTTCTGTAAAGAATAAGGTATCGAGAGGCATAAGACAACTCCTTATACCCCACAGCAAAATGGAGTTGCAGAGAGAATGAATAGGACACTGATGGAGAAGGCTAGGAGTATGCTTAGTGGAGCTGGTTTAGAACAAAGGTTTTGAGCCGAAGTTGTGGCCACTGCTTGCTATCTGGTTAACAGATCTCCTACATCAGCCCTTGTTGGTAAGACACCCATGGAGGTGTGGTCTAGTAAGAAGCCTTCAATTAGACATCTTCATGTTTTTTGTTGTGAAGCTTATGCACATGTTCCAAAGGAGAAAAGATCTAAGTTGGAAAACAAAGCTGTTAAATGTAATTTCATCGGATACAATGCTAGTGTGAAAGGATACAAGCTTTGGGATCCCGTGACTAGTAAGGTTTTGTATAGTAGAAATGTTATTTTCAGAGAGCTAACATCTTCTCCTATTGTGCTACAACTAGATGAAAAAGAAAAGGAAAAAGATGTTGTTCAGTTGCTTCCTACCCCTGAGAAGACTGAGTAGAGAGACCATGTTGGGCCTAATGATGAGGAGAGCTCTAGCAGCTCTGATAGTTTAGAAGAAGAGGAAGAACAACCTCAACCACAACCCTTGAGAAGATCCATGAGAGAAAGAAAGCAACCAGAAAGGTTTGGTTATTCTATGTTAGATTCCAGTTGTGCCTTTGCTTTGATTACTAACACTGATGAGCCTAGATCTATGAAAGAGGCTTTGGGCATGGAAGATGTAGGTTCCTAAATTGAGGCTATGGATGATGAGATGGCTTCATTGGAGAAAAACAAAACTTGGGACCTTGTACTTTTGCCTAAAGGGAGAAAATTTGTTGGTTGTAAATGGGTGTTCAAAAAGAAATTCTATGCAGATGGTAGTGTTGAAAGGTATAAAGCTAGATTGGTTGCAAAGGGGTATTCACAGGTAGAGGGAATAGATTATGGTGAAACATTCTCTTCTGTTGCAAAGTTGACATCCATTAGATTTCTGTTATCTCTTTCTACATCATATGATTTAGAGATAGAACAGATGGATGTGAAGACAACTTTCCTTCATAGTGATTTGGAGGAAGAGATTTATATGTCACAGCTTGAGCACTACATTGTTAAAGGTAAAGAATCTTTAGTTTGTAGATTAAAGAAATCTCTATATGGTTTGAAGCAATCTCCTAGGATGTGGTACCTTAAGTTTGATGCCTTTGTGTTGTCAATTGGATTTGTAAGATCAAAATCAGATCATTGTGTTTATTTCAGAGTTGAAAATGATCGCTTTCTTATTGTTGCATTATATGTTGATGATATGTTGCTGTTTGGGAAGGGTAAGGGTATGATTTCTGATTTTAAATCTCAGTTGTCAGCACAATTTGAGATGAAAGATCTTGGGGCAGCTAGGTACATCTTGGGTTTGGAAATCAGTAGAGATAGGTCTAACATAAAACTTTGGTTGAGTCAGAGTACGTATGTGAACTCTGTGTTGGACAGGTTCAGCATGGCAGATTGTAGACCACTATGTGTTCCTATTTCTATGGGAATAAAGTTATCTGTAGATGATTGTCCAAAATCTCTTAGTGAGGTGGAGGACATGAGTAGAGTACCTTATGCTAGTGCAGTTGGAAGTCTTATGTACGCTATGGTCTGTACTAGACCAGACATTGCCCAAGTAGTGGGAGTCCTGAGTCAATTTATGGCTAATCTTGGATGGGTACATTAGGATGCAGTTAAGCGAGTATTCAAATATTTGAGGGGTACATCAGATTACTCCATATGTTATCATGGTAACTCTTCTAGATCTCTACATTCAGTTTGTATTCATGGGTTTGTGGATTCAGATTGGGCAGGTGATATTGATAGTAGGAGATCTACCAGTGCTTATGTGTTCACTATGTTTAGTGGTGCCATCAGTTGGATGAGTAAGCGACAACCTATGGTTGCTTTGTCCACTACAGAAGCCGAGTACATGGCTACTACTCATGCTTGTAAAGAAGCCATTTGGCTTAGAAGATTATGTTCTGATGTTGGTGTTGATGCAGAACAAATTACTATTTGGTTTGACAGTCAGAGCACTATTTGCCTTGCAAAGAATCCAACTTTCCATGCCAGAACAAAGCACATTGATGTGCAGTTTCACTTTGTGAGAGATATGGTGGAAGATGGAAAGGTAAATTTGGAGAAGGTAGATACTATGAAGAATATTGCAGATGCATTAACGAAACCAGTGGGCACTGAGAAGTTTAGATGGTGTTCGGAGTCTATGGGCCTTTTGGCCTATAGCGGTTAAAGTTCCTATTATGTTCCTATTTCTCTTACAAGGTGTTCGATAAGTGGGAGAATGTTAGGAATAAGGTGTCTCAACCTTGGATAATTTCTATTCTTATTATTTGTTTTGTAAATGCATTTTTTGCAAATAACATAATTAAATGTGAGTGTACATGTCTAGTTGGCATGTTGATGTGTCACTCCACTTGATGTGTCGGCATCTTGTGCATAAGGAGATCATGACTGAAATGGTCATGATGGATTCCTATGACGCGTAAGAACTATTTAAGGAATGTGCTATGACAGGTGTAAGAGCATCTTATGACTTGGGCCTATTTGGGCACCCAAGAAGAAGTGGTTGGTGTGTGTAAGAGAATATGCTAAAAATAGGTTGGTATGACAGATTTTCTTACACTTCTCTTGTGACCATTATTTTTGGCAGATTCTATGATAAGCTATCATAGTCTATTCTAGGGATGGACGCCTATTCTTGAGATTGCATGTAACAACTGTATACATGTGGCTTTGTGCATGGGTCTTGGTGGTTGTGCCTATTTTTGGGTCCAAAGGAGTCTATATATATGATGCTACTCCTATGGGAGAGATATAACAAAATTTAAGTCTTGTTGGCTTTGTCTCTCATTTCCTAAAAGAACTTGCATTGCAAGTGTATTGTAATCTTTATGTTGAAGATAATACATTGTGCAGATTTTGGAGTGCTGGGGTTTTTTACCGAAAGGTTTTCCCTAGGGTATATCATTGTGTCATTCTCTATTTTTCTGTATGCATGGTATGTGGTTGCAATATCTTTGTTAAAGTAGTTAACGAATATGAAATTGTAAGGATTTATAAGAATTTGAACAATACTCTCCTATAGAGATTAGTGTAGGAAGCTGTTTCCGCACCTGAGTTTCCTTACAGAGTCGCCACCTCCTTGAAGAGGAAAATGATTCTTTGTTTCTTCTCCCAACCAATACAAAACTCCACAAGTAACCACACTATTTATTAGGGAATGCACTGATCAAATACAGACTTTAGAGTTGCCACTCAACACATAGTGAAAAGATTTTACAAATGTGTTTTTTCTATCAGACTCTGGGATGATCCAGACAAGCAAGGAAGCTTGTCATCTTTTACTCCTTCCCTAGTAGAGTCACCATCTTGTTGGTGACTCAGATGGGCAACTCAATCTGGTCAACAAAATAATTTTGAATATAACAACACAAGCCCGACCAGAGATCTTAATAGATATACTTCTTCATTGTTGTTCTCCCTAACAGAGTCCCCATCTTGTTGGTGTTCAAAAATGCTTATGCCACTTAGGGCTGCCAATATTCCTTGAGACTAATGTTAGGAGTGGTTAATTCCAAATATGAGAGCTCTACAAGACAACTGGACCAACTATAAGGTCTTAATATGCCCTCTTCTACTTCTGGCTCTGCAAAACCGAGGCAGGTGCACCTAATCCAGACAAAATTCAAACTCACTACACACCTTATACTTCTAGATTTATATGTCATGCCCAAAAGTTGAGCAAAACACAACTATAATTTTTTTTAAAAACCTACTAACTATCTACCGATAATCACTCTTATGCACTAAGAAGAGTACACTAACTAGCACAAGATCTTATGTTTACGCAAAATGGTGTAGAGAGAAAAAATAAATAAATAATTGATAATATCGAAGGGTCTGACAAAACCCCAAAGGTCAAACCATAGAAGGTTGACCAAGTTGACCAATTTTGACCAAAAGCCAAACTTCATCAAACAGCTCCAAACAAAGTGAAAAGGTTCCCTAGACTATTAGCTTTGACTGACATGTAAATCAAGATAGTTGACTAAAAGTTGACCAAAAGTCAACCAGAGTTTACCAAAAGTCAACCATCACCAAAATATGCAAAACCAAGCTAAAAGGAAATAAAATGCATCTAAGAATACTTGGGCATGCAAATTGAGGCATTTGACCAAGGTTTGATTAAAAAGTCAACTATGTAATAAGACAACCAACAAGTTTGTTAAGGTCCAATTGATTACAGACTTGATCACAAGGGTCAAACTAGAGAAGGTTGACCAAGTTGACCAAGTTTGACCAAAAGTCAAACTTCACTGAACAACTTCCAAGCTATCCTACAGGGTTTCCTAAACTGCATGCTTCAACTAGCATGCAAATTGAGATAGTTGACTAAAGTCAACTAGAGTTCACATAAAAGTCAACCATGTATCGAACAATGTGCCACAAAGTTAAAAAGGTTCAAATATTAATGAAAAACACTTGGGCATGCAAATCAAGGTGTTTGACCTAGGTTTGACCAATGGTTGACCAAAAGTCAACTATGCCCAAATATGACCAACGATGATCTACTAAGGTTTAAAACATAACATAGACTATTTGTGCATGCAAACCAAGGCTAATGCCCTAGGTTTGACCAAGGGTTGACCAAAAAGTCAACTATGCACAAAATGGTCAACATGACCATTAAGGTCAAATTGACTTGAGGTTTGACTAAAGGAAGAAGAAATAAAACCCTAAGATGACTATAACGTTCCCTAGTTGAATAGTTAGAGTTATCCTAAAAGTTCGATATTCTAATTAATTAACTCCAAATATATAATTGTCCCATTTACATAGTTACAAAGTATTGAAAAATAAATCTAATGCAACACATCATAATCTGAACATTACAATATTTTAATCTAATTTGTTTAAGCCAATGTGTTCAAATGTTTTAAAAAAATAATAAGCTAAAATAAGTTCTTTAATAGGTTTAACCCAATCTTAACGTTGAAACGTCTAGAATGAATTAGGAGTTACTAATTGTAATTTAAATGTAAATAAAAGTTGAATTTAATTCTAAAACAAAATCTATCTAAAAATAAGTTTAAGTTCCCTATAATGACTTAGACTTTACTAAATATAATTTAATCTTGATAAAATTCAATTTATCTAATATACTCGAAACACCGAATACTTAATAATAATAACACCCTTATTATATTCTTTTTTTTTTTTATAATTGTTGGTGTAAATTTAATTTCTTAAATTTCAAAACAGCGAGTATGTAGAGAATTTATTTTTAAAATTAAATTACATAATTGCATTCATATTAAGTGTAATGCCCCGCCAGGCAACCCAAGAGGACAAGACATAAAACTTCTATAAAATGCAAGTAGTGAATTTTTATTTTATTTTATTTATTTATTTTAACTAGAATAATATTCATCATTACACTTCATATTTCTAAAAGAAGAAATAATTTTCTACTACTTGAATGTAAGATTTATACAACTTAAGTCCTCCCGGGTTCCCTAACGTCGCTACTAAAGCAACATCATATAAACCATTTACATGCATAAGATATTCACGGAATCATGAGCTTAAAAGATCTACATTCATTTTAATGCACCAAGTTAAATGTCCCTAACTTATTTCTTTTATTAAACATAGGTTAATCATCCAACATCATTATTCCTTTTATCAACTCATTCCATAAATTCATATTGATTTCATCTACATCTACTATCTTTTATATCACTTTTCTCTAATAATTTAGGTAAGAGATTAATATTCATTAAGGTAGGAATTATCCCAGGTATTTCATTAACATGAACCAAGTATTAACATTATAATCAAGTTACTATTTTATTGCATTGTTTCATAACCATTCATTGTTAATAATTCCAATCACTAACCTATCATTTCTCAATAATTTCCTTGGATCCTTTCATCAAGAGAGAATACATTATTTTTTGTGATACATCATTATATATAACTATATTTAAGATCATTTCCTTTACATATGGACAACATAAGAGGATAGGAGAAATAACATAAACACTTTCTTTTAATGCTAGTAACATGTCCAATATTTCACATTCTTTTCCCTTTCTTTTACCTAGAACTACCCATTCCCTTATGCATTGCTTTGAATTGAGATTATATCAATACTACAAGACTCCTTTTAGGAGATTAAAATTACATGAATACAAATACATAAGTACATCTCATATTAAAATATCCAATAAGAAATCTTCAACTGCAGGTCTGGAATGGAATATGTGCTAGGATCATCCAAAGAATCACGATCAATACCTCGATATAAATATTAACCACCCAACCATGTGGAACCAATAGGCCCACTCCCCCGAGCTAGGAGATAGAACCAAAGGCCCATACAAGAGGTAACAACTAGGAAATTCTTAAGGTGGTGATAAAATTTCCCCAAAGTCACAACACAAAAGAAAAGACAAGAAGACCACAAGGACTACCAGAGGCATGATCAAATTTGGTAGAGACTCTAAGCTACAAGCTAGGTGAGTGTCATCGCATAGCCCTCACCCCTTGGGTTGTCCTGGTACTAGCCACTCTTGGCCCCGGCCCCCAAGTAGGCACATGCGGAACCGAATGCCTCTCGTACAGACAAGGTCATCCAATCGTACCTACGCATAGGTACCTTCTCCCACTCCCATCCTTAGTCTTTACTAGCACTAAAGGCATGGGCGAGGCACAATTAATCTTGATTAGTGTGTAATTTCCCATTCCAATCCCATTCCCAATTCATTTATTTAGGTTATCACTTGATTAAATAACTCATAGTAGGTTATCCTGATACTAGCCACTTAGGGCCCCGGCCCCTCACTATGAGCCACTCACCTAGTGTACTTAGGTTCCCTAACATACATATAAAAATCATAAGAACATAATAGATCCATCATCAAGAATTCATACCAATTCCATAACAACATTTGATTGAGTTTAGGAAAACATATGTTGTCCCTAGTCCACTTGACAACCCTAAACCCAATATGGCATACAGAATGTTCCAAACATATAAGAAGACATCCAAGTGATATTATAAACATATTCAGAGTATACATAGATCCAATTAACCAAAAAAAAATATTCTAATAGCCTCTGGTGACCATACGAAACCTTAAAACTTAATGATGTTCTTAAACTGAATTATTTCAAGCAAGGATTAAATGCAAAGAATAGTCATCATAGAACAGTCATCCATATCTTCCACAAAACAAATAATAAAGGAAATCGCTTCGGTGGAGATTTAGCTAACATAATTATGGACTCTTAATTTGATTTTTAGAAAGATCCAACGGTGGGAAAGAAGGTTATGACTTCTGGTTTAAAATAGAAAATTCTGGTTAGGGTTCAGACCTGCCTTCACTAAAACGGTTGTAATTTTCACAAAACATAATAAAAATTCTCCAAACCAATTGGAAATGAAAGATAAGACTTAGGATAATATTTTATATCAAATTTAGACTTTTATATAATCATATCAGCCTGTAGCATATGAATACATTTGACAGAAATTTTGGAATCGAGAATGGACAGGCATAGTCTGCCAAAATGTCAAAAATAAGGCATTAATTCGACCCTAAAAATAAAATCAGAGAGATACCCATTTGAGATCTGTGAATTTTACTTCCAGAAAATCAATTTAGTAAAACCCTAAATGCAATTTAAATTATTATAATAATAGATCTCCAAAAACGGGTTGCTAAAAACCCTAGGAAAACACATGCCAATTCTTACAAACAAAAACTCAAAACTTTAAAATAACCATACAAATAAAAAGTACAGATATAATAAATAATGATAATATGTAAATAGATCTATAATCTATCAGATACATCAAGTAACTAAAATATTCAATCCATACCTCATGTCCTACGAAGGTTGAATCGAAGAAGGAAGGAAACAAAAGAGAAGACAAATCCAAACTTGAGATGCATCCTTCAAACCCTATCCACTTCCAAAAATCTCCATGAAAGAAAGAAATAATTCCACAGCAAAGAATCCCTCTCTCAACTATTGAAATTCTCACAAAAATGTCTCTCTCCCAAAAGCAAAGATAACCAAAAATTCTTAAAGACATATGCTTACAAAATCTCCCTCACATCTCCAAGTTTTCTCTCCAAAATCACCATGAAAATTAAGGCCATCCTCTCCTCAATGCTTCAGCCCCAAAATCCCCCCTCTTCAAATGAGAAAGTAGTGCATATAAATAGATTTCCAAAGGTTGAGAGGAAAAGTAACCAACTCCCAACTAACTCTTAACTAAAGGGTATTATAAAAAAACTTAATATCATACAACTATATTACTCAAATATACAATAAAAGATTATTTGTATTCATTCATACACATATGTAATATTATCCTAACATATATGCATATGCCATCATTAATTACATCAATATCTATATATATAACCTATCCTCATTATTAATAATTAATAATTGAGAATAATATACCTCGCATTATTTAATATTTAATTATTAATAATACTATACTTTACATTAATCTCAAAATATACACCATCAACAATATCTACAATAATTAACATATAATCACATATAAATTATATATATATAAATACATATATGTGTGCACCCATATATATATTTCCATATATATATATATATATATATTTATATTTATATAGATACATGCCAAATACCAAACACTATAATCTATAAGATTATGAAGTAATAGATCACAATATTATTACCTATTTATAATTACTATAGGATATAATCACTGAGGTAGAATAAAATCACACACCTCAAAATAAACTTAATCATCCAAAGAGGCCTTACAAATCATCTATGAAACATATCGAGAAAACCATAAGATCAAACAAGGTCAACCAAAGTCAACAAGGAAGTCAAGCCAAACTCCTGAAACACAACATAGAAAGATTAACTAAGTATCATACCAAGAAGGAGAAATAAATAAAATGAGTAAACAAATCATACAACCAAATGAATTCAAGTGGTCACAAGGCACTAACTACAACCATGCCCAACCGGGTGCGTTGGATCTGGGTTTTTGACCCAAAGGTTGACTGACAAAGAAGGAACCCTAATATTCCCAAATTGGAATAATGACAAAGGAAGACTCATGTAGAGGCCTTAGTACTATCTCCATAACAACAACCATCGAGGATTTGAGGGCATGCTCAGACCTGTGAAGCTAGGTGAAGTCGATGCCCGGTACCTGCAAGCCTGCATCACAAAGAAGAAATACATATGCACGGATATACATATAAAAGAAAACATTACAGACAGATGACCAGGATCGATACATCGTGTGGACCTCAGCTATGTGAGTAACTACGACTTCGTCCTGAATCATGAAAACACATCATGTATATATATACACTCAAAGCATGTAGCATCATCATAATGAAGGTTAGAATCTCAAGCATTGTGTTAGTCTCTTATCAATACTATTAATAAATTAACATAATCAAATCATCAAGTGAGATACAAGATTCATCCAAGGTAACCTTAATAGAAGAAAATATAAATAACCACTTATATATATCTATCAAGTACATATCATATAACATCCTAACTATGTTCATAAAGGTCTTGTAGGTACTCAATACATACATGGAGATAAATACATACAAAAATGATACCTTTAGATAGTATGTCTGATATTAGAATCATTGAGTACTAGCTTATGAAATTATTATAAACAACTATAGGAATAGATCAAACAAGTATCATGTACAACTTAAGCTGTAAGAAAACATCGAAGGATCTTAATTCTTTCAAAAACGCAAAACTTATATTAGGGTTAGAGGGGTATTACATTAAGCGGCTAAACAACTTGTAGGAATCAAAATTTTGATTTAGGCCTTTTTATTTTTTTTTTAATTTTCAAGAAATTTTCTAAGTATAAAATATAAATTTAAAATAACATTTCATAATATAACATTATAATTAATTTATTTAAATTATTGTAATACAAGTAAGATTAAGATAATTCAATACTATCGAATTTGAATATACCTTATAACACTATAATCTATAATATGCATAATGATGCCATAGACAATCATGGAGTTTGTCCAATTAAAATGACATTTAAATGTCCAAATTGCTTCATAATCCATTAAACCCAAAATTTAATCCATAATTTCATTTTCAATACATTAAATAACAATAAAATTTACAAATTTAAATTGTATGATTTACAAGGAAATCCCCGATTTCCGAATTTCAAACATAACTTGAAATGCAAGGTTACAAAAAATTTTACAATTTTAAATTTCAAACTCAACAATATTACCAGCTCCTATATCCAACTGGGTACCTGATAGAGTGAGGTTGACCATGGAGGCTCACCTCCCAACCTAGAACTTTTCAAGGCCACCCCTGAGCTAGGGGATCAGAACTAGAATGGGGTACAAATAGACACTCAAGCATGAAGGAAAAACATCCTTACACAAATACATTTAAGACATAATCCCAACAAGGTTTTTACAAGAGGAAGGCCTCTAAGAGACCTTCCTAAAAAATGGGGTAGAGGTGGACTACCAGGTGGAGAAGCCAGAACAAGATATAAATATCCCAAGCCTCACATGGACTTGGGAAGACCATCTCCAAGAGATACGATCTAACTCTCCTTATGCCCCCCAGGTGCCCATAGGCCATGTTTAGCATCATGGGTATCATGCAACCATGTGTTTTATCCCTCCACACATGGGAGACTCTACACATCCTGAGTCTACATCCTACTACGCCCTTCAAGGTTACTCCACCTTCCCTAAGGTGAGTAAACCTTGAAGAAACCCATCCCAAAACGAGATCACAAAGTAAAAACAACATTTTTACAAAACATAAATTTTACAACATGAACCATAAAAAGCCATGGACTCCATTAATGGAGCTCCAAGCTCAAACATATGCAAGAAATAACAAAAATAGCACAAGGCCTACCTTGATCCAAGCAAAGGTTGAAATCTTGAAAAAAAACTTGAACTCCTTCCAAAGCTAGCCTCTCTCCTAAGCTTTTTCCAACAAGTGGTCTCCAAATCTAGAGAGTGGGTGATCAGCTGAAACCTTACTCCAAGTTTCTCCTAAATAGGCAAACCTCCTAAAATCTAGGAGCCAATCAAAAGAGAGGAAGAAACTTCCATTTCCTTCTTCCCACTTGCCTTCCTTCACCATAAATGGAGTTGAATGCAAGTTTGGGAAGAAGAGAGAGGTTAACCAAAACCTCAGAACTCTTCAATCTCGTGCAAAATGAAAACCTTGACTTTAGAGGGGTCATTAATGAGTTTTAAGGCTCTTAATGAGTTGAAAATGACCCGTAACCCCTAAGGTATCAATCTAGGTAGCTAAAAATGACCCCAATTAGCCTATGGGAGCCCAAAAGACCCTCCTAAACCCCACCTAAAGTTTATGCACGGATTTCTGGTCTTTGTTGACTTCTAGAAACTTCTCAACCCAAGGTTAGTTGATCCTACCCTAAGGTTACACCCTAGTTAAGCCCTTGACCCAAACAATATTAAAATACTTAACCATGCCAACACTTAAGCCATAATTTGCCAAATTTGGCACATTAAATAAAACAATAGACATGGCTAATACACATAGACATTTTCTAAATTAGATACACTCATGCAAACCACATATATGAATAAAAGACTACACAATGAGGTCCATGTCACTTTATACAAAGAGGACCTTGGAATGCACAATATAAACATAGGTTCCAATACTGGATCCCCGCATTTAGATCCATGGTCAACTTATCCTGCACACTCAATGCACACATCAGTAGGTCCAATTAACATAATATAAACATAATACATCGAAACTGCTTGGTTTAAAACTATGTCTGTAAATTAATCCATTAAGCACAACTTTGGTTTCCTAAACTAACTTTTCTTTGCAATAGTTTTAAAACATCATATAACATCATATGTAACACAATCGTAACTGAAACTGAAACATAACATGTAGTATCTTGAGTGTACCCTGATTATATAATCAGTTACCGAACATATAATATAGGATTCAACAGATCCTCAAATACTTAGGTGTCTCAAAAGTCTAATATGTCTGTAAAATAAGTACTGAAAGCATGGAAAACATAATAGTAATAGTATGACTGTCTGGTAGGTCTCACATCCACCCCCTCTAGGCATGAACCTCCTCTTGGAGTTCATCAAAGAGGTGAGGATACTGTGACCTCATCTGTGTTGCATCCTCCCATGAAGTTGTGACCTCATCATAACAATCCCACTGGACCCTAACCTAGTCCAATGCCCTGCCTCGAAGTGCCAAGGTCCATCGAGCTAAAATACAAATGAGCTCCAATGCTAGCTATCCATCCGACTCTACCTGCAAAGCATCCCAATCTATCACATGAGACTCATCATAAACATACTTCTGCAAAACTAAATCATGAAACACATCATGGATGCATGATAGGCTAGGTGGAAAAGCTAAATGGTAAGCAACTGGTCCTATCCTCTCATGGATCTCGAAAGGTCCAACAAAATGAGGTGCTAGCTTAGAGCCCTTTCCAAAATAGATTGGACTCTTATGTGGTTGCACTCTCAAAAAGACCCTGTCTCCCACTAAGTAAGCTCGATTGATCCTCTTTGCATCAGCATACTTCTTCTGTCTATCCTAAGCCTCTCCAAGACACTGCCTAATCAAGGTCACCTGCTACTCCATATCTCTGACTAACTCAGGATCAATAGAAACTTTGTCCTCGATCCTATCCCAATTGAGTAGTGTCCTGCACGGTCTACCATAAAGAGCCTGGTACAGAGGCATACCCAAGGATGTATGATGCCCATTGTTATAAGCAAACTCCACTAAGTGTAGGTATTTCTCCCACTAGGTCTGATGGTCCATAACATACATGTGAAGCATGTCTTCTAACACCTGATTGACCCTCTCGGTCTATCCATCTATCTTAGGATGGTAGGCTGTACTAAAGTTGAGCCTAGTGCCCAATGCTACCTGAAGTTCTCTCCAAAAGGATGAAGTGAAGAGAGAATCTCTATCTGAGATGATCTTATGAGCTACGCCATGTAGTCTAACAATATCTCGCAAGAACACTTGTGTCACAGATGGTGCAGTGAAGGTAGTACGAACTGGTGAAAAATGAGCCACCTTGGTCAACTTGTCAACTATCACCATGATGGTATCATGATGATGAGATGACATAGGTAGACCAACAATGAAGTCCATAGATATGGTGTCCCATTTCCATAATGGTATCTCATGAGGTTGAAGTAGACCACCTGGATGTCGGTATTCTGCCTTCACCCTTTGGCATTCGAGACACCTGGCTACCAACTCAACAATTTGCATTCTCATTCCTGGCCAATGGTATAACTGTCTCAAATCAGCATGAATCTTCTTCACTTCAGGATGTGTTGCGTAAGGGGCTTCATGGGCCTCTAGCATGACAAACTCTCACAATCCTCTGGAAGAAGGTAAGTAGATGCATCCTTTATGACGTAAAAGTCCATCTGACTCTAGGGAAAAATCTGCATACTTCCCTTCAAGGGGTCTCTGAGATCGAATCATCTCACTCACTTCGGCATTTAACTCATCGTCATGCAAGTGATGAAGAATATGATCTCTCAAATCTATGCCTATAGACATAGAAGAAAGCTCGTTTCATCTCCTACTCAAGGCATCTACGACAACATTCTCTTTCCCTTTGATGTAGTGAATATCAAAATCATATTCACACAAGAACTCCATCCATCTTCATTGCCTAGCATTAAGGTTTGGCTGAGTGAAGATGTACTATAGATTTTGATGGTCTGAATGAAGTTCGAAGTGATGTCCTAAAAGAAAGTGTCACCATCTCACTAAAGCATGCACCACTGCTCCAAGTTTGAGATCATGGGTAGGATAGTTGAGCTCATGAGTCTTTAGTTTCCTAGACTCATATGTTATAGCTCATCCATCCTGCATAAGGACTACCCCTAAACCATCTAAGGAAGCATCTATGCAAACTATAAGCTCTGCTAAAGGCTCTGGCACAGCAAGAATGGGTGCATTGGTCAATGCTCTTTTGAGCTCTTGGAAAGCTCATTCACACTTCTCAGTCCACTCAAACTTCTTTCCCTTTCACTGGAGAGAAGTAATAGGGTGTGCCACCCAAGAGAACCCTTCAACAAATTATCTGTAATAACTGGCTAAACCCATGAAGCTTCTCACCTCAGTCACTAAGGTAGGTGCTGGCCAATTCATAATAGCTTCAATCTTTGATGGGTCTACTAAAATCCCATCACCAGATATCACATGGCCTAAATACTTGACCTCTAATCTGAAAAAGGCACATTTTGACAAGCTTCCATAAAGCTGATTATCTCTAAGGCACTGCAATACTTGTCTCAAGTGCTCTTCGTGCTCTCTCTCATTCTTCGAATAGATCAAGATATTGTTAAGGAATACCACCACAAACTTGTCAAGGAAGGTATGAAATACTCCATTCATAAGACTCATGAATACAACTGGAGCATTTGTAAGACCGAATGGAACCACGGTGAACTCATAGTGGCCATATCTGGTGCGGAATGTAGTCTTGTGGATATCACTATCCACTATCCTCAACTAGTGATACCCTAACTTAAGGTCAATCTTAGAGAACACTCTAGCACCCTGAAGCTGATCAAATAGGTCATCGATCCTAGGAAGTGGATACCGATTCTTGATGGTTACCTTGTTCAACTGTCAGTAATCCATACACAACCTAAGGGATCCATCTTTCTTCTTCATGAAGATCACAGGTGCACCCCAAGGAGAAACACTAGGATGAATGTGTCCCTTCTCTAACAGTTCCTCAAGCTGTATCTTGAGCTCATTGAGCTCATTAGTGGTCATCCTATAAGGTGCTCGAGAAACTGGTTCTACTCCTGGAACAAGATCTATATGAAAATCTACTGCCCTACGAGGTGGCATACTAGGTAGTTCTAAGGGAAACACATCTACATACTCTTGTAGTATGGGATGGTCATCCAATGAGGTTTCTTGTTTTGCCTCATCTTTCCTATCGCTAATGGTGATAGAAAACAACTAACATCCCTTCCACATGCCTCAATTAAGGTGCATAATGAAGATCATTCAGAGGGATACTAGCCTTGGGATTTTTGAAATCATAGTAGCATTGTCATCATCATCCAAGCACTTGATCAACTTCTTACAATAATCTAGCTTGGCCTTGTGATCATATAACCAATCCATTGAGATAAAAGTTCATTCCACACACTTTGGGGTGTTAAATACAAAAGGGGAACTAGGGAAGCTCTACATCTTCCCTCCAATAAGGACTAGGCTCACCCCAAAAACCATCAAGCCAACCCAACATAAAAGTTTACTACCACTTGATCAGACAACTTTAGAAGGGATCCAATATATATAAGAGAGCATTGACAACTCTAATTCATGTTATTCACATGCTAGAAAAATAAATATGATAGTGATCCTCTCCACTTAAGGTGTAACCACACCCTAAATACTTCACCATGAGGCACCTAATAGAAGACACTATCCTCTAAGATATCGCTAGGGTTAAAACACCAAGAGGTTCCAAGTCATCAACTTAGAATGAGGAACCAAAATCCTCTTTCCAAAATTGTACTTTTTAGAGAATTACTGCACCCTATTCTAGTGTATTAGGGGATACACCCCAAAAGATTTATCATACAAGAAAGATTTCTTCCAAATGGGATACCTCTGAAATTCCAAGCGTATGGTCAACATGATTAAGTAGAATGAAAATCCTATACCACATCCTAACTAAAACATAGGGACAACATAGTATGTTCTCTTTGGTTCTCCCCCTTTTCATACTATCATTGGTCCACAATGTTAGAGTCACAAACATAAGACTAGCTAGCAATAAAATAATAAGGACATTAGGATAGTCACCAAGATCAAAAAGTAAACTCAAATGGGGAAATTGTGAATTTCATCAATAAATTAAAAAATGAGCTCAATTCAACAATAATTAAACATGTCAACTGACACAGAGAAACAAATTATTTTTTTTGGTGACTAACTCCCACACAAAGGAAATAACCAAATAAATAAAATGCTAGCTTACACAACATGTGGAAAGATCCACTTTAAAAGAAACAAAAAGAAGGAAGTCAAAAGAACCATTCACAAACATTATGACAGAGCTTAGTCATGTAAGAGGGAGAACCACCACTGAATACTAAGGACACCACTCCTCACCAATCTTAGAGAACATACCCAACATACACTCATCGAGCAACTTTCCATCACAAATCGTACCTAAGTATTAAAATAATCATTGTAGCTAAAACAATATCCTTCTCCTTTCAAATTTCTTTTATAGCTTGATGCAAAGCGTTTAATGGGAAACGTAATGGTTCAAGGTCTCAAGTGTTGAAACTTGGCTCTGATACCAAAATGTCATGCCCAAAAGTTGTGCAAAACACAACTATAAATTTTTTTTAAAACCTACTAACTATCTACCAATAATCACTCTTACGCAACTAAGAAGAGTACACTAACTAGCACAAGATCTTATGTTTACGCAAAATGGTGTAGAGAGAAAAAAAAAACAAAAAAAAAACAATTGATAATATCGAAGGGTCTGACAAAACCCCAAAGGTCAAACCATAGAAGGTTGACCAAGTTGACCAAGTTTGACCAAAAGCCAAACTTCATCAAACAGCTCCAAACAAAGCGAAAAGGTTCCCTAGACTATTAGCTTCGACTGACACGTAAATCAAGATAGTTGATTAAAAGTCAACTAGAGTTGACCATAAGTCAACCATCACTGAAATATGCACAACCAAGCTAAAAGGAAATAAAATGCATCAAAGAATACTTGGGCACGCAAATTGAGGCATTTGACCAAGGTTTGACTAAAAAGTCAACTATGTAATAAGACAACCAACAAGTCTGTTAAGGTCCAATTGATTACAGACTTAATCATAAGGGTCAAACTAGAGAAGGTTGACCAAGTTTGATCAAGTTTGACCAAAAGTCAAACTTCACTAAACAACTTCCAAGCTATCTTATAGGGTTTCCTAAACTGCATGCTTCAACTAGCATGCAAATTGAGATAGTTGACTAAAGTCAACTAGAGTTGACCAAAAAGTCAACCATGTATCGAACAACATGCCACAAAGTTAAAAAGGTTCAAAAATTAATGAAAATTACTTGGGCACACAAATCAAAGTGCTTGACCTAGGTTTGACCAATGGTTGACCAAAAGTCAACTATGCCCAAATATGACCAACGATGATCTACTAAGGTTTAAAACATAACATAGACTATTTGTGCATGTAAACCAAGGCTAATGCCCTAGGTTTGACCAAGGGTTGACCAAAAAGTCAACTATGCACAAAATGGTCAACATGACCATTAAGGTCAAATTGACTTGAGGTTTGACTAAAGGAAGAAGAAATAAAACCCTAAGATGACTATAACGTTCCCTAGTTGAATAGTTAGAGTTATCCTAAAAGTTCGATATTCTAATTAATTAACTCCAAATATATAATTGTCCCATTTACATAGTTACAAAGTATTGAGAAATAAATCTAATGCAACACATCATAATCTGAACATTACAATATTTTAATCTAATTTGTTTAAGCCAATGTGTTCAAATGTTTTAAAAAAATAATAAGCTAAAATAAGTTCTTTAATAGGTTTAACCCAATCTTAACGTTGAAACGTCTAGAATGAATTAGGAGTTACTAATTCTAATTTAAATGTAAATAAAAGTTGAATTTAATTCTAAAACAAAATCTATCTAAAAATAAGTTTAAGTTCCCTATAATGACTTAGACTTTACTAAATACAATTTAATCTTCATAAAATTCAATTTATCTAATATACTCGAAACACCGAATACTTAATAATAATAACACCCTTATTATATTCTTTTTTTTTATAATTGCTGGTGTAAATTTAATTTTTTGAATTTCAAAATAGCGAGTATGTAGAGAATTTATTTTTAAAATTAAACTACATAATTGCATTCATATTATGCAGCTAAACAACTTGTAGGAATCAAAATTTCGATTTAGCCCTTTTTATTTTTTTGATAATTTTCAAGAAATTTTCTAAGTACAAAATATAAATTTAAAATAACATTTCACAATATAACATTATAATTTATTTATTTAAATTATCATAATACAAGTAAGATTAAGATAATTCAATACTATCGAATTTGAATATACCTTATAACACTATAATCTATAATATGCATAATGATGCCATAGACAATCATGGAGTTTGTCCAATTAAAATGACATTTAAATGTCCAAATTGCTTCATAATCCATTAAACCCAAAATTTAATCCATAATTTCATTTTCAATACATTAAATAACAATAAAATTTACAAATTTAAAATGTATGATTTACAAGGAAATCTCCAATTTTTGAATTTCAAACATAACTTGAAATGCAAGGTTACAACAAATTTTACAATTTTAAATTTCAAACTCAACAATATTACTAGCTCCTATATCTAGCTGGGTACCTGATAGAGTGAGGTTGACCATGGAGGCTCACCTCCCAACCTAGGCCTTTTCAAGGCCACCCCCGAGCTAGGGGATCAGAACTGGAACGGGGTACAAACAGACACTCAAACATGAAGGAAAAACATCCATACACAAATACATTTAAGACATAATCCCAATAGGGTTTTTACAAGAGGAAGGCCTCTAAGAGACCTTCCTGAAAATGGGGTAGAGGTGGACTACCAGGTGGAGAAGCCAGAACAAGATATAAATATCCCAAGCCACACATGGACTTGGGAAGAGCATCTCCAAGAGATACGATCTAACTCTCCTTATGCCCCCCAAGTGCCCGTAGGCCATGTTTGGCATCATGGGTATCATGGAACCCCATGTTTTATCCTTCCACACATGGGAGACTCTACACATCCTGAGTCTCCATCCTACTACCCCCTTCAAGGTTACTCCACCTTCCCTAACATGAGTAAACTTTGAAGAAACCCATCCCAAAACGAGATCACAAAGTAAAAAGAATATTTTTACAAAACATAAATTTTACAACATGAACCATAAAAAGCCATGGACTCCATTAATGGAGCTCCAAGCTCAAACATATGCAAGAAATAACAAAAATAGCACAAGGCCTACCTTGATCTAAGCAAAGGTTGAAATCTTGAAAAAAAACTTGAACTCCTTCCAAAGCTAGCCTCTCTCCTAAGCTTTTTTCAACAAGTGGTCTCCAAATCTAGAGAGTGGGTGATCAACTAAAACCTTACTCCAAGTTTCTCCTAAATAGGCAAACCTCCTAAAATCTGGGAGCCAATCAGAAGAGAGGAAGAAACTTCCATTCCCTTCTTCCCACTTGCCTTCCTTCACCATAAATGGAGTTGAATGAAAGTTTGGGAAGAAGAGAGAGGTTAACCAAAAGCTCACAACTCTTCAATCTCGTGCAAAATGAAAACCTTGACTTTAGAGGGGTCATTAATGAGTTTTAAAGCTCTTAAAGGGTTGAAAATGACCCCTAACCCCTAAGGTATCAACCTGGGTAGCTAAAAATGACCCCAGTTAGCCTATGGGAGCCTAAAAGACCCTCCTAAACCCCACCTAAAGTTTATGCACGGATTTTTGGTCTTTGTTGACTTCTAGAAACTTCTCAACCCAAGGTTAGTTGATCCTACCCTAAGGTTACACCCTAGTCAAGCCCTTGACCCAAACAATATTAAAATAATTAACCATGCCAACACTTAAGCCACAATTTGCCAAATTTGGCATATTAAATGAAACAATAGACATGGCTAATACACATAGACATTTGCTAAATTAGATACACTGATGCAAACCACATATACAAATAAAAGACTACACAACAAGGTCCATGTCTCTTTATACAAAGAGGTCTTTGGAATGCACGGTATAAACATAGGTTCTAATACTGGATCCCCGCATTTAGACTCATGGTCAACTTATCCTGGACACTCAATGCACACATCAGTAGGTCCAATTAACATGATATAAACATAATACATTGAAACTGCTTGGTTTAAAACTATGTCTGTAAATCAATCCATTAAGCACAACTTTGGTTTCCTAAACCCTTTTCTTCGCAATAGTTTTAAAACATCATATAACATCATATGTAACATAATCGTAACTAAAATTGAAACATAACATGTAGTATCTTGAGTGTACCCTGATTATATAATCAGGTACCAAATATATAATATAGGATTCAACAGATCCTTAAATACTTAGGTGTCTCAAAAGTCTAATATGTCTGTAAAATAAGTACTGAAAGCATGGAAAACATAATAGTAATAGTATGACTATCTGGTAGGTCTCACATTATATAGTAGATCATAGTAAAGGATTACTAAATACTAACCAGGTATTCATTGAATCAACTCTACTATGCAGGATAAAATGGCCTTGTGACCTCAAGACTATGAGGGATTGCAGGATTGGAGATATTAAATATAATTGGGTTTCTTGCAGGATGCAGACAACCATGCAACACTTTGCATTAGCACAGGGATACTAGCTTAAGATCAGTGCATTATCGATTAGGCATCATACCTAAAGTGAACATGGAACACAAGGACAACTACTAGATTCATCTGAGAATCCAAGCCATAAACATAGTTAAACATCTCTTACACTACTTACAAGTATCCTTACTGATTGAACCAAATGAATCTATGCTTCACTCAGAGACTTTTAACCTGATTCTAAATCAAGGTTGAGAGATGAAACATATACATAAGCAACCAAATGCAGTGAGCCAGAAAACTCATAATTCATTAAGAACAACTAAAGCAGAGATCCAAGAATGAGAAACTGTATTAAGTATGTGGATTCAAATCCCTGTATTACAAGTTGATTCAGAAAACATCATAGATAATATGCAAAAGATACATGAGGTTTTTCCCTAATGTTGATAAAACCAAGATGAAAATGTTTACATGAAAAAATCGCTCATGGAACCAGAAATTGGAACCACTGGAACTGACAAAATTCAAAACCCTTGACAAGTCAAAAAGCTTACAATATATACCACCAGTCATCTTGGAAACCCAAAACAGGTTGCAACAAGCTACAGATGACTGGGTTTAGGGTTACAATAGCTAAACCACAACAAAATTCCAAAAAAAACATGTTGGAGGGAAAACCAGCACCAATATGTCAGAAATAAGGTATGATCCTCATGGCAAGAAAATCTTTAAATTTGTACCCAGGATCAAAAATTTATCATGAAAATCAGTCTGACTAGACCATCAAAACATCTCAAGCAAACAAACTATCCTCCCTACATGACAAAACATCCCTACAAACACTCATGGTACCTTGGACCACACTGCAATAGAAAGCACCACCAAGCCAATCAAATCTAGCCATGAAAGCATTGAATTCTGGTACCTCTTGTCATTGCAAACCCTCTATAGATTTGAAATTGAAATCCAATAGTCACCCCCAAAAGTTTAAAACATGGTCGTAGATCTCATCCTTTTCCTAGCACATCGAGCGACCTATGTTTAAGTTCACAACAGTCGCAGGCCCCTCAAAAAGTAAACAACCAATCAAAAACTAGCACGTCAGTAATACAGGCACTGTGGACCCACCCAACTCCACAACCATGATGCCAGCAGTGGTTGCATGATCGCATAGCCAAAAATTGGGCTATGCAAACATGCGACAAGCCTCCATGTCAATGCCATCCTATCACCTGCCAGCCAATCTGAAATGCCCATGTCACCGAAAACACTAACCCCACTGACAAAATTTGAATCACCACCTCACAGCCACTAGAACCCTGCCACCTCAGTGTCTGGAGGATGCCACTTCACCACCTGCCATCGAGACCACAACACGTGTCAACCATTCACATGATCACATGTCAAAAAACTCTGACACGCGATCATGTGACAGCCAACCATAGGCCACCACATAACCACCAATGGGACCATCACCGAAGAGGCCTTACCCTTAAAAGCATGAAGACCTGGGCCCACCGTTATGTGATTGCATGACTAAGGCAAAGTAAACCACCAGCTAGGTCACCAGATGTTAAGGGCCTAACCGCCAAGAATTAGCGACCAAGAGATAACCGTGAGTTGCCATATTGTAGAAAGAAAAAATTAACTGTCAAGCATCTGAACATCACTAAGAACTAGGATCCACGCGGATAGGTGGCAAGCAGTCACATGATCACATGTCAAAAAAGTTTGACATGCGGCCATGCGACAACCAATCAAGAAGAGCTTGTAGACCTGGACCCACTTCACGCCCATATAAGAAAATCGAATGACTGTCGTAAAAGTGTGAAGGATAAACATCGTGCATCTTCACCGTGTGAACCTATGACAACCACTGATTTTGTCTGAGCTTTAACTGTGCTGGAAGCATGAAGAACTGGGTCCCACTGATGAATTGCCACCTCACCACCACAGACACATGTCAACTAGTCACATGATTGCACAACCAAAATTTGGGCTATGCAATCATGCGACAACCAACCAAAGGCCACCACATGACTGCCAGTGGGACCACACCCTTTCCACCAACCAGCCCCAAAGGCAAGAAGTAACCGGTCGCATGGTCACATATCAAAAAAATCTAACATGCGATCATGCAACAACCAATCATTTTGAAACCTTTGAAGACCCGAGCCCACCATCCATCGCACTTGCATAGTTAGGGAATGCCAGCAAACAGGAAACTGTGAGGTTGAAAACACATAGGGTTTCTGATGGAAAAAATAAAAAACACACAAGGTTTCTGACACTAAAAGATAAGTGCACAAAAGCTGGAAGGCACAAGGTTGAAAACAATGAGGGTTTTCACACAGACCAAAAATATCATGAATTTTCAAAAACACTGTGGGTTTTTGACACTGTGGTAGATTCTAAAATTGGTTTCCTGCAGACCTTAGAACTTGAATAACTCTCTGGGTTTGTGATTCAGCACATGTGATGTGAATTGGAGCAAGGTGACACAATGAAGAACACATGGCAGGACACTTCAAGAAAACTTGCAAGGAAATGGGTCATTTTCAAAATATTTTGTATTGACAGAAAAATGGACCAACACGTTGGAACAAAAATAATGAAAATTTTGACTAAATTTGGAAAGTTGTCATGACAAAGTTTTGACAACTTAATTACATCAAAAGTGACTCAAATAGATAATTCATCACCCTTTTGACCCTATTTGACCACAAAGGTCCTAAATGTACTAATTTTTCCAACTTTGGCTTATAATTGAATCAACCCCTTACATCTTGCACCAAAATGACTCTTGGGGATTTATTACATCACTTCTACCCTACCAAAAGCTAACATGCCTTGGGCTTACATTCATTTATTTAGGTTCTTCTACACCATACTCCCTAGATGAAATTTGTCTCAAGTCCTCTTAGAGACCAATTTCTCTATATCACCTCCTTGTTTCTTAACATCTTCTAGCATCCACGCAACTTCTAATTTAGGGATTTCTGACCATTTGACCAAATGTTAATAGTAGGTCTTGTGCCTTATATTCTTGGCCTCTCTTCTATCCAAGATACACTCCATCTTTGGTGTCTCCTTAGGTGGCATTTTCACTATCCATTCCTCATCTTCTTGAAAAGATATATCTTCTTCTTCACCTATAGTAAGACTGTTGTACAATGTTAGATCAAAAACATTAAATATTGGGGAAATAGAAATATTAGAAGGAAGTTCAATTTTATAGGCACTAGGACCATATTTCTCCAAAATCCTACAAGGTCCAATCTTTCTCATCATCAATTTGTTGTGGTTACCCTTAGGTAATATTTTTTTATTGAGGTGTACCATGACCAAATCACCAATTTGATAATGTACATCCCTTCACTTATCATCCATTCTTTCCTTAGTCTTTTGAGTGTTCTATTGTAATGTATCCCTGACCTGTTGATGGTTTTCACTCATTTATTTTTTAAAGTCTTCAACAAGACCACTTCTTTTGTCCAATCCATGAACACATCTCAACTCAAATACCCCTCTTGGGTGACTTCCATACACAATATCAAATGGGCTAATACCTGTACTCATGTTTGTGGAGTCATTATAGGCATATTCTACTTGATGAAGCACCATATCCCAACTATGCCCATGCTCCTTTTTCAAACATCTAAGGAGGTTACCCAATGATATTTTTACCACCTCAATTTGACCATCCATTTGAGGGTGGTAAGATAAACTAAATGCAAAATTATCTCCCAAAGTTCTCAAAAAATGTCCTACAAACTTACTGCCTCTGTTTGATACTATGTTAAATAGAAAACCAAGTATCCTAACCACCTCCTTGAAGAATAATATTTCTATATAACTGGTATCATTTGTGGTTTTATAGAATAAAATGAGCCATTTTACTGATCCCA
Source organism: Chamaecyparis obtusa (assembly GCA_027943335.1). Lineage (NCBI taxonomy): Eukaryota > Viridiplantae > Streptophyta > Pinopsida > Cupressales > Cupressaceae > Chamaecyparis > Chamaecyparis obtusa. The sequence continues at coordinate 246,299 of BSBK01005659.1, forward strand.
TCAACAACAACAAACACACTATCAAAACTAGACTTTATCATTGACAAACCCATGAAAAAATGCATAATCGGGCTCTCCCATGGCCTATTTTCTATAGGCAAAGGTTGGTATAGTCTTTTATTTGTTGAGACCCCTTTTTTCCCTTTGACAAAAAATGCAACTCTCTACAACCCTTTTGATGTCAGTCTACATCCTAGGTCAAAAATAAAACCTCCTAAGTAGATCCAATGTCTTATTGAGCGCAAAATGGCCTCCCAAAAAACCACTATGTTTCTCCTTCACTACATTGTCCCTCATGGAATTCTTAAGAATATAGAGTTGAAACCCTTTGAATAAATGACCATCTTGCAAAGGACATTCATAAAAATCACTATGAAAAGAATTCACAAATTCACTGCAAACCTTATAGATTTATTTGAAATCCTGATCCTCTACATACATTCCTTTGAGTGCCTCAACACCCATGCTATGTAATTGTACTTATTGTATTGTCAACACCCTCCAACTTAGAGAATTTTCAACCTTATTGACATGTCCCTTTTTATACTTGATTGTGAAGGTGTATGCTTGTAGGCTTTCAACCCACTTCATGTGTCTATGTTTGAGCTTGTCCTATCCATTCAAAAAATGAGAGCATGATTGTTAGTATACACAATAAATTCTTTAGAAAGTAATCATTCCTCCACTTCTTGAGAGCTTGTACCATAGCATACAACTCTAAATCATAAGAGGAGTATTTCCTCTTTGCTTCATTCAAATTTTCACTAAAAAATGGCACATGTCTTCCCTCTTGACTCAACACTACTCCTATAGCCATTCCAATTGCACTGCATTCAATAGTGAAAACCTTGTTTAAGTCAAGCAATACTAGGATTGGGTACTTGGCCACTCTTTTCTTGAGATACTCAAATCTCTAATCTACTTCATTCATCCACACAAAATTCACCTTTCCTCCACCCTTAATTGTCTCCAATATCAGGGCACATATATGATTGAAGTTCTTGATGAATTTCCTATAGAAGGTAGCCATGCCATAAAAACTCCTAACCTCTCTTGCATTCCTAGGTGTAGGCCAGTTCAACATGGCTTCAATGTTTGATGGATCCATCTTCATGTCACCATTAGAAATCACAAAACCTAGGTAGACCAGTTCCTACTTCATAAAATTATATTTTTCAAGGTTTATCATCAATTTTTGTTCATGAAACCTTCTCAAAATATTCTCCAAATTCTTTAAATGATCCACATTTCTCTTAATAAATACCAATATATCATCAAGATAGACCACTACAAATTTTCCTATAAAATCTCAAACCACTTTATTCATAAGCCTCATAAAAGTACTAGGGGCATTGGAAAGACCAAAAGGAATTACAAGCCACTCATAAATCCCATCATTAGTTTTGAATGTAGTTTTCCACTCATCCCCCTCTCTGATCCTTATTTGGTGATAGTCTCTTTTCAAGTCTATTTTGGAAAAGTAGGTCGCTCCCCCCCAAAAATCCATTAGGTCTTCAATTCTAGTTCTAGGAAACTTGTATCTTATCATTATCCTATTTATGGCCCTAAAATATGTACATTGTCTCCACTTACCATCTTTCTTAGGAGCTAGTACAATCAGTACCGCACAAGGAATGCAACTCATTATTACCAATCCCTTATCAAGAAAATCTTGCACCTATTTAGTGTGTGTATGAGTTTGTGGCCTGCAACACAACACTTCAATAGGATAATAACATCACTTGTTAGAGAAAAATAAGGATTTAATTGAAGAAGCTAACAAGAAAAAGCATCCTATTGCTCTCTAATTAATGTGAGTATGAAATAAGGGTTAGTTTTCTCTCAGATTTGACCCTTAAATAGTGACAATCTACACTAAAATGAGATATTCAAGAGTAAATGCATGAAACCAAAATGAAGCATGAAATCCTATCTTTTTCCATTTTAACCAAATTTGAAGTGTTTGCTAATTAATCAAAGCTTGAAAACATGGAAATAACTATCAAATTAAGCATTAGTGGGTAAATCCTCCAAGCATGAGAGTTTAATAATCATGGATTATGAAGCCTCAAATTCACAAGAAAGTATGTAAAAGTCTAAGCATTAGGAAGCATTTTGAAACATTGAGAAGAAGCAAATAAGTCTTTGAAAATTCTATTTTATAGGAGTTTGAAGGAATTCAATGGTTGAGATGCATCTTGGCTTGATCCTTGATCCATGTGAAAGCCTCCTAATCATGAAAGTGTGTTTGTTGTGTTTGTTTGATTTAGGAGGTATTTATGCATTTCTTTTAATTAATAACTCTAGCCTTTGCATTTGATGGGATTGAATTAATTAAATAGGCCTAGAGTTAATAGCTTTGATTTTTCTTGAAGCCTTAGTAATTAATGCTTGATTTAGGATTTGATGGAGTTTATTGAATTTTTGGGGATTTATGCTAACAATCAAAGATCAAATTAACATAATCAAGGTTATATGCCAAATTGGGAGAAAATAGGGCCTTAGGTTCTATTAGCCCAATTTTAGGTGATTATATTTTCCCCTCTTTGATTTGCTTTACAAATAGTGCAAGGATTCGAAGAAAATCTGATTCAAAGTGTGATTCAGGAGATTTATAGAGCAATGTGAACTATTTTGAAAGATTTATAGAGCAGTAACAAGAACTACTCTGAATTTGAGAATTCTGAGCTTGATCAAATGAAATCCTACCTAATTTTAAAAAGCTATCAATTCTAAACTTGATTGAACCCAAATTGACATTACCGATTATGAGCTTGATTGAACGAAGACCGATAAAAGAATTCTAAGCTTGATCGAATGAAATTCTACTTGACTTAGAAACTATCAATTCTGAACTTGATTGGACAAGAATTGACAATATGGACTCCGAGCTTAATTGAACGAAGGTCGATATGAGATTTTGAAAAGAATTTTCAGTTAAAAATTAACAGTCTCAGCTTGATTAAAGAGAACTATCGTGCCCAAGTGTTAAAAAATTTGATTCAAAGCATTAGATTTTGGAATGATTATGCCCCCTCGGGACCGAAATTGGAACAAATTCGAATAAACTCATTAATTTCAAGCAATTAGAAAGATTTACCATGATTGAAATGATTTGGGATCAAGCATTGATCGATTGGAATGAGTTTTCAAGCCATTTAGATTGATTTTAGTGCACCAAAAGTACTGTTTGACCAAGTTTGACCAAGAATTTGAGAGAGTTGACCAAGTTTGACTTGTGTTTAAGCAATATCCTAGCATAAAAACTTGATATTGCATTGAGAAAATCACTTCCTATTCCATTCTTTCCCCTGTTTGACTGTAATTTGACCATTTTGACTTTTACCTTCTAAATGTTGACTTTTCTTTGTAACTCTATTTTTATTGCATTTGGATGATATAAATCACTTATTTCAATTTTGGTCCTGATATTAAGCCTCTGTGACATCTTATGAATAAATGTCCCTTAGGGTTAAGGGGCCCCCAGGAGGCTTAAATAGGTCAAAAAGTGATTTTTAACTATTCATTTTCACTTTTACCCTTTGAGAATTTACTGAGCTCTGAGCGACCATGGTGTTCCTAGTAGAGAAGCACCAATTTGTGATGGCCAGGAAACATGACTGACTGAGGCATTATGCACCACCTATGAGTATCCGACAACGAACCTTGTCAATTTGAAAAAAATAATTTTCATGCATTTCTATGCAAATTATAGGCAATTTTGTTTTAAGTTGCATCCCGTATACAGGATCGCATTACGTAAATCCCGTGTTGCTTCCCAAATTTTGGATCACATCTGGGATTTCAAAGATCACACCCCACCGAGTCGCATCTGGTTAAATTTGAATCCTTCGAAGCTTTTTAGGTCAATTTTAATAACAGGGTCACATCCCAGATTCCAAATCGCTTCTTGTATTTCTTGTGTCGCATATAAGATTTCTAGAATTGCATCTAATTTTAGGATTGCATCCTGGATTTCTTGATTCGCATCCAAGATTTGAGGTCGCATTTAGTTTTCTTGATTTTTGAGCTAAGTACATTTGTTTTTATGAACTTTGAGCAATTTTTTGGCTAATTTCTTTTATCTAATGCTGACATAGTGCCCTTATTTTCTATTGCATAGGTTGATTTTCCTGTTGTATCATTTAGATCCCCAAGGCTAGCCCAAGTGTTAGAATTTAATTTTTCCTTGGTATATTTGTATTTAAAGGATAAACCAAGGTATCCTAATGTATTCGTCCTCTAGTCCAAGTGAGAGGACATGTAATATTTGTAATTTCCTTTATTAAGGAAAATAGATATTCCTCCTTATGAGGAATCCTACACTTGTCTCACACATTAGTGAAGTGTGGAATACATAGAAATGGGAGTTACATTGTAACTCCTTTCTCACATCTCTATTAAGAGATGGCTCTCTTTCTCTCATCTCATGAGATTCTTCTTCTTTTCGAATATTGTATGAGCTAAGCTCTCAATATATCTCTCTCTCACATTCTTAGGTATTTTTTGCCACTTTCATTATATCACGAGGGTTTTTTTTATGCTTTTCCCCCTTCAAAATATTGTCTCCTTGTTGCTTCTTTCTTTGGTGAATTCTCCTATAATTGGGTTTATTCATGGTAAATCTCCTTATTCCTAGCTCAAAGCGTTAAACAATTTCTTTTCTCTCTTATTTTGGTTATTATTTTAACATGGTATCAGAGCAGGTTGGTTTAATTGTGTATTGAGTGTACAGGTGAAGGAGCTACCATATCTTGGAGCACTCCAATATCTGAGACTCTTGAGAGAGTTTATTGCTAATATATTTTTTGTTTAATATTTTAGAAGAGAAAAAAAAAAAAAAATTGAGTTTGGCTGGTTTACCGCCAAACCCGATTTTTCTATTGGTTCTCTCTTGTTTTGGGTTGTGTAGGTTTGGATTCATTGCTATAGAAATTAATTCAAATTTCTCAAAATCTTAATTTAATATTATAATATTTTTCATAATATAATATTATATTTTTCAAGTTTTAAAAGTTTTTCTTTTATCCTAGTCTATTATTTCAGTTCATACAAATTCCTATTATTTATAACTCTAACTTAGTTTCTAATATTAATCTTTTTGTTATTATCTTATTTTAAATTAAAATTTTTATTCTAATCTCATTTATTTCCATTGGTTTTATTTAAACTTTTTAATCATTGTTGCTTAATTTAGGTTACATGCATGTATAGAATTTTTTCAAATTTGCCATCATTGTTTCTTATTATAGGTTTCTAATTGCTATTGTAAAGCATTCTAAAAATAAAAGGGGAATATCATCGGTGTTGTTTGTCAGATCTTTTTATTTAATTAGTATCTTTCCTTGCTTAGCAGTGTTCCATGTTTTTTTTCAATAAACATCTCTTTTGCATGCGATAATTCATTTTTTATTATATCTCCTCACTGCTACTGGTATCAATTCAGTTATTTGCTTTGCTAGTTTGAGATTCGTGTGTTGTAAATTTGTAATACCTTTTTTAGTCATCTGCTCCCTGTGTTCCATTCTCAAGAAACCCCGCTTGCATTAGATCACTGTTATCGATGAGCAAACCCTTGTCTTGCATCTGATCCCTCTCTAGCATGTTAATCACCTTGCATTGAGTTACTTGCATGACCTTTGTTATTTCTTTTTATGTTGGATCCTTAGCAATCGCTTCAAATCTATAATCTTTGAGCGATTTTTTTTTGCCTTCTTCAGTTTCTCATATCTCTGCATTCAAAGCGCCTTTCATTCTTTGTTTCTGTTTCTTTTTTGGGTTTTTACGTTCCTTGTGGGTATACAAATTTTTTTAAATTCATCCCTTTCACTGCTGTGATTTTTCTTTTGTTCCTCTTTTTTCATTTGTGAGCCTTTCACTACTTGGGTTTCTCTTTTTATATCACTGCTAAGTTAGTGTTAATAGTTTTTAGCTTTTAGTGTCTTGTTTTTTCTTAGTTTAGTTTACTTCCTTTTTCTCTGTTCTCCTTTGCATGTGACCTATTTTAAGGTTGTCATGGCTTCCATCTCAAGGCTTTGATCCTCTTGTTTGTTTTAGCCATTCTGTTCCTCTTTGTGGCATTGGTGATTAGAAGTGGCTCCTTCTTTTGTATGTTCATAGGTGATGGCATTTTTATGAGCTACGGTTTTTTGAGCATTTCCCAACTGATGAGATAGTGGGTAGCCTTGACATAAAACCCTAAGAGCTTTTTTGCAAGCTTGACTTTCCTTCTTGCTTCATTTTTGGTCTTAATTTCCTTGTTTTCTCATTTAAACCTTTTTTTTCTATTTTTTTTGAGCCCATTGTTCTGATCATTCTGATTCTTGCTCTTGTCATTGCATGTTCTATTTTATCTTTTTATTGTGCTCATCTGATTGAAACTTCTTTCAATCTTCCTATGTTGTTATCTCTATCGTTGCCCCTTTCTATTTAGTCTTTTATGCCAAAGCCAGGCACTAGCAATAGTTCTGGTCTTTTTTCGCTTGTTTCTCGCTGAGTTTTTTTCTTCTTCCACTCGGTTTTACTCTTGGTTGAGTGGGAGCTTCTTTTTTGTTCTTCTTTGTTTTTTTTGCCATGCTTCTAACTGGAAAGCCTTTGGAGATTGTTGTTTATGTATCTCCTTTACTAGTGAACCAATACAGTTAGAGAGCTTGTCCTGTTTATATCTCATCCTTTATTGCTAACATATTTAATTTATGGTTAACATTAGATTATATTTATATTTTGTTTGATCTGCACGTGATTTAAAAGATAAAGTTGGTTGGGTGGTGGTGCACAAGGGTTTTGCACTTCCCACCTCAGCAAGTTTCATGCACACAGCTCTTTTCTCTCTTCGCTCTCATCTTGTGCTTTTTTGTTTCAACACTGCTTTTGTTAAGTTTTATGTGCCTCGAGATCCAGTAGCTCCCGACCGTGATCCTCCACTGCCTCCTAGTATTTTATCGCATTCCGCTTAGTTGGGAGAGTCATTCGTAGTGGTTGGGTGGTGCACATGGGTGTTGCAATCTCCCACCTCTGTAGCTTACATGTGCAAGGTGTAGTATCACCTATATGTTGTCATCTCACTACCTCCTCTGGCTTCCCTCTTCTCACCAAAGCTCTGTGCTTTGTGCTCTTTTAGCCACCTGATCTCTTTTCTCTAATTTTTTGTCTTTTTTGCTCCTTTCCTTTCTATTTGTCTCCTTGCTCCCATTTTTTAGCTCTCGTTTGAGGGTTCTGGGGTTCTTTTGGCTTTTGCATCATTTCAAGTGCATTGCATGCGTTTTAAGCATTGCATGAGTTTGCACCTTAAAGTATTTCCTTAATCTATGTTTTTTCCTTCATTTCTCTACATTTCATTTTTTAGTATAGTGTTATTTAGAAGTTTCTTTTTTATAACTTTTTATCTATTTGTATCTCATCTTTTTCAGCTAGCCATTATTGAAATCTAATTTTTTTGAGTTGGTTGTTTGTCAAGAAAAATGTTTGTTGCCACTTTGTTTAACTAGAATGTTATTTAGTGTAAATATTCTACTTTGATTTATGCTTTTGCAAAGTTCTCTATCATCTTTCATGTCTTTAGATTTCATTGATAGGCTTGTTCTTTCTCGGCATCCTTGGAGGTCAGAGTTGTTAAGTAACCCGATTTCTATTTCCACACACAATTTGAAGTGTGTTTTCTAATAAATTTGGTTTTGTGTTTTAATATGTGAACTTCTCTAATTTTGGCTCTGACTTTGTTTGATATCATTAGTCAGTGAATAGAGTATATTTTGTGGACATTCCCCACTAGAAATCAGCATTGTCTATTTTCTAATAAATTTGGAAAAAGTTGTATGTCTTAATTCATGCATGTTTATGTTTTTGACATACTGGGTTATAGTGATCTATGCTTATTTAATGTATGCTTATTTAATGCTTTTTATTAGTTTTAGTTAGTTTCATAGCATTTTTTTCTAGATTCTAATCTAGTTTTTTTTACTCGGTTATGATATTTTTTGCTAACATTCTTTTTGCAAGTACGAATGTTTATGGTTTTTTGTGAAGCTCTTTGTGAGTTTTTTCACATTGATATTCCATTAATTTCTCTGTGGTTGTTGGATCATTTTTTTAGGGGAAGGAAGTTTTTTTTTTTGCATTCCATGTTTCAGTTGCATGCATGTGCTTGCAGGTTTCCTGGTGATATTAACTATTGTATGCAGGTTTCATTGTTTTCGTAGTCCTTTGATCCTTATGTTTAAGATATTTGTTCTATAAGGACGTTAGGAATATCAGTTTAAGATAGTATTTACTGCTGATGCTGTAACTGCAAAGGTTGCCAGAGCTATTTTCGAACAAAGTGACCATGTTATAGTTTTTTTTTGCATGTGTTTCATTTCATGTGTTTCATTGATCCTTCATTGCTGCCACTTATCTATATCATTGTATCTGTATCACTTCTATTCCTTTTTTAAGCATTTAAGTTTTTTTTCTGTTCATTTTCAATTGTAATTTTGTTTCATCATGTCTACGTCAATGCCGAAATTTAAACTCACTACTTCCAATTATTCTGTTTGGAAGCCACACATGTCTGATTTTATAAAAACTCAACACCTTTTGGATATTGTGTCTTCACCAAATTTGAAACCAACATCCACCACTCCTCAGGCTAACCAGGATTCCTGGTAGTTGAAAGATGAGAAAGTGTTTGGTCTAATTGGATTCTCTTTAAATCCATATTTATACCATCTTATCTTACATTGTACTATGGCTCATCAGGCATGGCATGTCTTGGAGAACACATTTCAAACTTATGAGAAACCTATTCCCCTTATTAATCAAGAAAATCAAAACTCTACTCCACACTGTGACATTATAGATAACATGTTACAGGTTGATGATGTTTCTTATACTTATTCTACTTTAGAACAAGAAGATGCAATTATTGATACTCCTAATGATTTTGTTCCTTTTATTAGTAGCAATGATGATGATGATGATGGTAATAATCTATTTACTCCTCCTTTCTCTCATGTTGATGATATGTTTGACCAAGAAGAGGAAATTATATCTAACTTTCTTAATGTCACTTTGCAAGATATGTTTATTACTCAAGATGAAATTCATGATGATAGTACTAATCCTATGATTGTTGTAGAGGTTAATGATAATGATGCTTCATATTATGATGAATACACTATAGATTTGGTTTATGCAACTATAGATTGCATTTATGATTCTATGACCCATGATTCACAATATGATTTTTTTCAAAGTGTTACTAATTCAGCACTAGGTGATCCCAATGATGGGCACTCTACTAGTGTTTTTTGCCTTATTGCAGGCTCAAGTGTTGATCCATCTTCATCTCTATTTTCTATAGGAAATGAACATTTAAAATGTACAAATACATCTCAATAATTTCAATGGTCTCTTAAAGATTTGGGCTCTCCTCAACATGCTATTCACTTTGCCAAAAGTCCTATGTACCATTCAAGCTCCGAAGCACAAGTTGAAGACATGCAAGATTATCAAGCCAAAGACATCCTAGTGAAGACTATTTCAAAAGAAACATCTCAAATTTATTGTAAACATTTGGGTTTGATACCTATTGATGTAATTACCCCAAGTAAAGATTAAAGGGGGGTGTTAGAATTTAATCTTTCCTTGGTATATTTGTATTTAAAGGATAAACCAAGGTATCCTAATGTATTTTTCCTCTAGTCCAAGTGGGAGGACATATAATATATGTAATTTCCTTTATTAAGGAAAATAGATATTCCTCCTTATGAGGAATCCTACACTTGTCTCACACACTAGTGAAATGTGGCATACATAGAAATGGGAGTTACAATGTAACTCCTTTCTCACATCTCTATTAAGAGATGGCTCTCTTTCTCTCATCTCATGACATTTTTCTTCTTTTCAAATATTGTATGAGCTAAACTCTCAATCTATCTCTCTCTTTCTCATTCTCAGGCATTTTTTGCCACTTTCATTATATCACAGGGGTTTTTTTATGCTTTTCCCCCTTCAAAATATGTCTCCTTGTTGCTTCTTTCTTTGGTGAATGCTCCTAGAATTGGGTTTATTCATGGTAAATCTCCTTATTCGTAGCTCAAAGCATTAAAAAATTTCTTGTCTCTCTTATTTTGGTTATTATTTTAACACCAGGTCTTGGCTCCTCACAATCAGTTGAGTCTGGAGGATTAGCAGGTAGTTCGACATTGTGGTCTTTGGAGTCTTGTCAATTTACCTCATATTCAGGTAAATCATGTTCTTCTTACAACATTGGTAGAGAGGTGGCATTCAGAACATAACAACTTTCACTTATCGACTGGTGAGATGATAGTGATGCTGGAGGTCATATGGAGGATTTTGCATGTATACATGATGGGTACTCGGATAGAGTATGTGCCCTCTAGACTTGTAGCAATTGTAGATGTGAGGAGAGTCTTTCATGATGACATAATCAGAGGTCATTATTTGAGTTGGGACCACATCGGTGGCATTATGATGCCTGATAGGGGCCATCACATTTTCATGTGCGGCTGGTCCTGAGTTATAGGACAAATGATCTAGTCTCTTGGGAGATATACCTGGTGTAGTTGTATCTTAGCTCACATGTACCATGGGCTGCATGATATTGTCTATCAGCACTCCAGATCTATGACTGTGGGGAGTGTTGTTTTATAGATTTGGGCATGGGAGCATATCCTTGTGACCCATCCCATTGTTGATAGGCACGGCGAGGCTGGGTTGCCTTACATTTATATGTATTCTAGTTTCATTCAGCAGCCCCACCTAGGAAAGTTGGAGTACTGGTGGCGTCTCCTTGATAATGTGATGGATGTGGAGTGGTGACCATACTTAGATTGTGAGGCTTATCCCTTAGATGCCAAATAGATGTCATACCTTTTTAAGATGAGGTATCTTGTTGGGAGGACCTGCTACATCATTGAGCAGTTTCTGATCACCAGAGTATGTTGACAATATAGGAGAGTACAAGGCATGTCCTTGGAGACATGTCTTTATGCGCAGTTCCAGAATGAGGAGGCTTAGTGGGGAGCCCAATTGATTTTTGAGACAACAGTCTATTAGATCTCCCATATGTAGTGCTTTGATTGGGATTACCAGGTAGATGTTCATGATGCAGGTGTCACCGATGAGTATCATAATCATTATCTAAAGCCTCTATATCCTAGATTCACTACTCCTGATGATGCCATTCCATGCATTGAGGATGCACTGGAATATGATCCAGATGATGATGTTGGAGGCTGAGCCTGAGCTATTGGATGTGACTGAGGGAGAGGGTGAGATGGAGGCCACAGAGGTAGAGGAAGAGATGGTGATGGGGGTGATGGTGTAGATGATAGGTGTGGCGGTGGTGGTGTAGTGGGCCATAGCAGACGATGGACCTCTGGAGGAGATGCGAGTCATAAGCAGCATAGAGTATAGGTCACTCCTCCTTGGAGAGATACAAGGACACTATTACATCAAGATGAGCATGCTCAAAGACTTGCAGGAGGTGATGGAAATCAGTAGTAGCAGCAGGCATGATAGGATCCTCCTGCAGGTGGTGACAAAGATAGGTTGTCATAGTGTAAGTAGGAGAGAGCTACTTTGAGATTATGAGTGGCTACCCTCATAGCCCAACTATCATAGAGGGATTCATAGCTAGCATAGGTTAGAGTAGAGAGAGACACTTAGATTGCCTAGCTAAGAGTAGATAGAGATGCTTAGTTAGTATAGTTGAAAGCATGCAGGTACATGCATCTTGCATAGTTGAGAGATGAGCAAGATAGATATGTGCATATAGCCAGCCACTAGGGATAGAGGGTGACATACTATTTCACTTTGTATTTCAGTGTCATTCCTGCTACTCAGAGGGCTCCACTATATTTAGTTATTTCTTAGTAGTCTAAGGGTGCCATGCCACCACCACCACCACTTGGCAGATCAGATGACCCCCTCTCGATGCTCCAGCTGAGGATGAGAGGGCCAGTGAGGTGTAGACCTTCTTGCTACATATTGATATTTTGTATCTCTAGACTCATTATACCTCATTTCATATCTTGTATTTGTACTATTTTTTATTGATGTACTTTTCATGTCCTTTGGACTCCAAACTTTTGTTGATACATTATCTCATTGTTTTATCTATGCTCTAATATATTGATACTCTAACACTGTTGATGATTTGATATGTTGATGGACATTCCTGATATTTCTATTTATGGACATTGCTAATGATATATGGATGCTCATGTTGATTCTAATTCATCTCATTTTCTATCTCTTACATCTGATCTCTTATGGTTTTACTTTCTGCACATGTGATATCGGATGTTTGTTTTATGCCTTTGATATTGATGTGATTGTCATACTTAGTCAGATTCAATTATGTGATGATAAAATGATGTCATAATATATTTCACTGATATATGCTCATGTTTTTGTTATTTTCAAAGTTTTCATGAATGTATGGATGTATGAGATGTATTTTGATGTGATGTATGGACATCTCACTTTTATTTATGTATGAATGAATATGGATGCAAAATGCAAATGATTTTATGAAATGAAATAGTTTATGAATGCAAGTGGATATCAGTGATTTATACTCAATCATTTTAGGTTCAGTTGCTTTATGATTCCATGATGCACTTGGTCACACATGTCAAATGGTTAATGTTTAATGCTTTATAATTTTTAGCTTATGTCAAAATGTTTTAGATAGCTTCTCACTTCATATTAATGTCTTAGATAGTTGAATCCACATTTTCATGCTTATGCAAGACTAAAATGAATGCAATTTAAAATGTATTTCAATGCAACTAAAGATAATGAAATGTATCTAAATGAACCTAATGCACATTAATATGATATGCAACTAGAATGAACCTTAATGCCATTAACCAATGAAATGCACCTAAGACACCTAGGACATTCACTGTTTATTCAAAGCGGATTGTTTTTCATCATAGAGGCTTTGTTAGTGAGATCTCATTAGGATAGTACAATTTTCATGAATAGATTTAGCAATCCTAAAAATATGAATATATCCTTTTTACTTTCCATGTTGGAAGACAACCTAAACATTAAAGCACCCAGCTAGAATGTTGTCAGTTACTTCCTGTTTGGTATAAACCATTTCTTTTCTAGTGCATAATGTGTAAATGTATACCCGAAATGATCTTTCATTTTGTATTCATATCCTAGGGTATAATTTGATTTACTATGCACCTTACTAGGAAATAGTTTATCTTTTTTAGTTTTTAAATAAGCAAGGAAATATATCCAACTTCACTAAGGTTTTCATAGGAAATAGGTCGTGGTATACATGGCATTCCAATCATGCTGGAGGATCTTATAGTAGACACCCATTACCCATGATCACCTAAGATCATTGGATTTATTACCGCAGACAAAAGACAAAGAAAATGTCATGCCCCCAGTCCTTGTTTCTCTAGTCCATAGACATCATCGAGTTACTCAAGGAAACATAAAAATCAAAATTGGTAATAAGAAAAGTTCATTGTCCTTTAACATGATCATTGTATTTGCATAACAGAAACAAACAGTTGTGGTTATAGTGTTTAAAAACACTCTTGATTAATCTTGCAAACACACACATAAGAATTATTATCAATCAAAGATTCCTTCCTTCATCCATAAGTGTCTCACCTATTTTAGTGTTGGTTGGTGTTTAAAAACACTGTTTGTTCATAGTTTATTGTCAATTGTAGATGAGGGTGGTATTGAAAAATACTATTTTTCATAGTTTATTGCCAATTGTGGATGCAACATCCTATCAATGAATGTGATTTGATCAAATGCCCCCTAGGGAAAAATGGTTTACCTAGGACCCTAATGTGGACAGATTCCAGTCTTAGGAAGGCACAATTCTCTAATAGTTCTTTTAGGATTTGGCGTGTCACAAAAGTGACTAGAAAATATACACAAAATGATATTTACATAGGCCAAAGGTATAAGCGTTGTCTTGATAGATAGAGCGTCGATTACAAGTAGTGCCTATTTACTAGTTTTTCACCACTTGGCCACAATTTTATACTATTTTTGCTATCATGGCGCATGTTTACCAGGTTTTCACCAAGACACTTTTTCTCTTTTCCAATTTTTTTGTTCTTTTTTATTTTCTATTTTCTTTTTGGGCTCATCAAGGCACCTATTTGCTAGGTTTTCACCAAGATAGTCATTTTTTAGGACTTTTTCCATTATTTTTTATTTTTTTCAGGATCCATATTTGCTATTTTTGAACTTTTTTCAAGACTCTTTTTGGCTTCCTCAAGAATGTCAGGCATAAAACCTTTTCATAAGTAGAGTATTGTTTGGATCTAGTAAAACATCTCCTTTAGGTGTAGCTAATTGATAGGCTCCTAATCAAATTTTCCCTTTTGTTCTCGATGTTGTTGATTTTTAGGATTTTCTCTAAGAACTAGATCTCCTATCTAAAAAATTCTAGGTTTCACCTTCTTGTTGTATCCTCTTGACATTCTCTTTTGGTAAGATTTAAGATGATCAAACACCTGTTGTCTGCACTCATTTAGCAATTCAAGTTCTTGCCGTCTAGATATTTGATAGTCCTCATCAGTGACTAGATTTTAGTGATACTCTTAGTGAAGGTATCTTTACTTCAACTGGTAAGACTACTTTTGATCCATAGACTAGTGCAAAAGAAGTTACACTAGTTGGTGTTCTAATGCTTGTTTAGTAAGCCCATAATGCTAGATTTATTTGAAAATGCCAATCCCTTCCTGATTTGTTTACTATCCTATGCAAGATTTTTAGAATGTTTTTGTTTGATGCCTCAGCCTATCTATTACCTTGAGGGTAATAGATCGATGAATAGTGTTGAGTGATTTTAAATTGAAGACACAACTCATCTATGTCTTTGTTCTTGAATTGAACCCCATTTTCAGTCACAATCGGTGAGGTTATGCCATAACGATAAATGATGTAATTCAAGATAAACATTGAAACTTGTTTTCCTGTTGCATTAGATAGTGTGACATCTTCCACCCATTTAGTGAAATAATCAGTTGTGGTGATAATATATTTATGTCCTCTTGATTAATTGGGGTAAATCTGTCCAACCAAATCAAAGCCCCTTACTGAAATGGCCAATATGTTATGAAAGGAATCAACTCTCTAGTTGGTGCATGTATGAGGTTTCCATGGATTTGGCATTTCTTACAAGTTTTTGCAAAGTGGATAGCATCTTTCTCCATAGTGGGCCAATAGTATCCATCCCTTAGGAGTTTCTTGGCTAATGAAAAACCATTCGAGTGTGATCCACACACACCTTCATGAACTTCTTTTAATACATGATTAGACTCTTCATGTTCTAAACACCTAAGAAGCATGCCATCTAGACTACATCTAAACAAGTCATTAGAGATGATTACGTAATGTGATGCTACTCTTAGGAGGGATCTCTTTTCATTTCTAGAATAGCTTTCTGGAATTATCTAGTCTTTAAGATAGGATTAGATATGGGCATATCTAGATAACACTTGAGTTTCAAGGACACAAACAATTTTGCATTCAGGAGAGTCATAAGCTAGGAAAGGGAGTTCTTCCACCAGGAAGTCATAGCGAAATTGGTGTTCTTCCAATTGTAGCATGAATGCTAAAGTAGCCATCTTATCAGTTGCTCTATTTTCTGATCTAGGAATTTGTTGAAACTTTATGAAGACAAAGCACTTTTTCAAGTCATCCACCATTTTCTTGTAGCACATGAGCTTTTCATCCTTAGTTTGATAATCACCATTCACTTGATTGATAATGAGCTGTGAATCCCTATAGATGTGTAATTCAATCATTTTCCACTCTATTGCAAGCTTGAGCCCATTCACAAGAGCTTCATATTCTACTATATTGTTGGTGCATGGAAAAATCATTTTGTATGCCTTGGGAATCTTATATACTTGTGGTGTGATGAATAAGAATCCAACCCCTGATCCTTGTTCTATGAAGGATCCATCAAAGTACATTTTCCAGGGGTTTTTTTTTAAGTGCATGATAGATTCATCTGGAAATTCCACAAGTAATGGCTTGTCATTAGTCAATGGTGTCTCTACAAGTTGATCAGCAATCACCTTTCCTTTAATGGCTTTCCTATCCACATACTCAATGTCAAATTCACTTAGGATCAAGACCCACTTAACAAGTCTTCCTATCAGCATTGCTTTGTTCAATAGGTACTTAAGTGAATTGATTTTAGCGATTAGTTTCACCTTGTGTGCCAACATATAGTGTCTAAGCTTTTGGGATGCAAACCACACTGTAAGGCATGCCTTCTCTATCATTGAATAGTTTAGGTCATATGTGACCAAAGTTCTACTAATATAGTATATGGCTCTTTATTTCTTGGTCTCATCCTCTTGTGCAAGCAGTACCCCTAGTGATGTATCTGTGGCTAATATGTAGAGCAATAGAGGTTTTCCATAGATTGGTGCCATCATAATTGGAGGAGTCATTAGATAATTCTTGACTTGGGTAAAATTTTCTTCGCATTTCTCATCCCAAGTGAATGTGATTCCTTTCCTCATCAACTTTGTGAAGGGTTGTGCTTTGTCTACCAACTAAGATATGAACCTTCTTATATATTGTAGCTTGCCTTGTAAGGTTCTCATTTGACTAATGTTCTTTGTTGGTTTCATTTCTAGAATAGCTTTTACTTTTGTTGGATCCACTTCAATTCCCTTAGCTGAAACTATGAATCCTAAGAGTTTTCCAGATGACACACCAAATGCACACTTTTTAGGATTAAGTCTTAATTGGAATTGCTCCATCCTATCAATGATTCTCCTTAGATCCTCTATATGTGTATTCCTAATCCTTGATTTTTCCAAAGTGTCATCAACATAGTCTTCCATGTTCTTGTGCATCATGTCATGGAAGATTGTGGTCATTACCCTTTGATATGTGGCACCTACATTCTTGAGACCAAATGGCATCATATTCCAGCAATACGTTCCCCATGCACAGGTGAATGTTGTTTTCTCTTGGTCTTCAAGAGCAATTTTGATCTAGTTATATCCTGAATAACCATCCATTAGGGAATACATCTTATAACCTGATGTTAATTCTACAATCATGTCTATGTTTGGAAGTGGAAAATCATCTTTTGGATAAGCCTTGTTAAGATCCCTAAAGTCTATGCACACTCTTATGGATTTTTCTTCATTAGAAACATGAACTATGTTGGAGATCTACTCTGCATAATCAATAGCTCTAATGAATCCAGCTTTCAATAGTTTTTCTAGTTTTGCTTTCACTAGCAATGCCACATGTGGATTCATTTTTCTAAGTTTTTGCTTGACAAGTTTTACATTTGGTGAAATAGACAAATGGTGCATACTCAAATCTATATCCAATCTAGGCATATCTAAGTAAGACCAAGCAAAGTTGATATTCTTTTCTTTGAAGAAATTAGTGAATTGGATTTTCTCATCTTCTGTCAATGATTGAGCTATGTGGACTAACTGAGGAGCTTATGTTGTTCTCAAATTAATGGGTTATGTCGATTCAATCAGAACTGAGGACCTTTCTTGGAAATGATCTGGGAGGATATCAAGCATCCCATCCTTTGGCACCTCAAGGAGGTTTTCACCATTGGATTTGTCTTTTTCTTTTTCTCTTTTAGGATCTAACACTGCCACTAAGTAGTTTTCACCATCAGACCTCTTGTTATTTTTGTTTTTCTTTTTAAGACTAAGATACTTGATATCCTTTTTAGTCATTATTTCACTCGTTACACTGGTGGAAGAATGGAATGGTTCACAAGCATTAAGAAATAGGCTATGGAATAGTCATTGTCAAAGGATATCAAGCTTGTGTTTGTAGATTCATCCCAATCTATCAAGTCGGGGTATTTCAAGGAAAAAGATTCAACAGGTTCAAGAGATAGCATCGCATTGTTTTCATTGTTCATAACTTGCAAGATATTGTCTATTAAGTTTGTTTCTAGATAAGTGTTAGGATTATTAGAGTCAAATTCATTATTATTAGAGTTCATGTTGATGTTATGCGGATCTAACTCTAGTGATCTAACATTAGAACTTTCTCCTTCTTAAATCAAGGTTCTAGGAGAAAACTTGTGTATCAAATCTATTTCTATGTCCATGGTGGCATCAGAAAGGACATCCCATTTGTACTCATGTGAGTCTACCTAACTATAATCTAAAACCCCCAAAAAGTGGGCAATAGTCATGGGTACCTCATTTTATTCATTAGCATGATTCTCCTCTTCTTGCAATGGTTCTTGTGGATTCATTGCTTCTGGTTCTTCATCAAAGTGTGGTGCATCAAAGATAAGAGGTTCTTTTTCTTGTTCTTCATCAGGTTCATCTATTTGTTCTCTTTCTGTTTCTTATTCAAGACTTGTACCAAGAAATGTAACATCTAAGTCCCCTTGCAAGAGTAGCAACCTTTCATAAGGAATGAGTTGTCCTTTCACTTCTTCTTCATCATCAGAATCTTTTGATCTATCAAATATAGGACCCCTTTCTATTGTAGGATAAAATCTATTTTCTCTGAAGCCTAGTCTAGTCTTGTCCTTAGGATTTCTGAAATCCATGTGTAGTGGTTCTACTAGTCCTTTGTTGTTTTGTCCCAATGGTCCTTTTCCTTTGTACCCCATTCATTTCATAAGTTCAGATCCTTTCCCATATTTTCTTGGAGATATTTCAACATGTTTAACATTCCCATCTTCTTCGAGTTCTTTGTAAAGCCATTGCAAAACAACTTTTTCTTCATTCTCTTCTTCTAGGGATACCTTTGCTTTCACCATTCCAGTTCCTTCATGTATAGTTAAAGTGTTGCTATTAGAAGGTGTAAATGTAGATGAGGGAATTCCTTGTATCCTAGGAGATATAGGAAGATTTGTCAAAGATGCAGTAGGATCGATTTTGTACTATCCCATGCTTGTTTCTTGGATATTGATTTTCTTAGCAAAGCTCCTCAAGACCATTTCTTTGGATGTCTCTACCTTGGTGGACCCTTCTTTGTTATGGGGAACCATGCTTTTAGTTTTTTTGAGTTTATTACAAGTATATGTGGTATTTTTTGGAATAGTCACCTCCACTCCATTATGAGGAAACTTTAGGCATTGATGATATGTGGAAGGCACTGCAAGCATTGAATGTATCCATGGTCTTCCAAGAAGAATGTTGTAAGAAAGGGGTAAATCAAGAACTTGACAAAGGACATCCTGTTCCACTGGCCTGACTCTGATGGGTAAGAAAACCTATCCTTTAGAGGATCTCTCTTCCTCATCATATGCCTTGATTGTTATCTTTCTCCTAGGATCAATTGTGTGCTTTGAGAAAACTAGTTGTTTTATCAAATTATAAGTACAAATGTTCAAACCAGCACCCCCATCTATCAAGACATGCTTAAATCAGTGTTTATGAATAAGAACCTCTAAATGAAGGGGCTGATTATGTGGTTGGTTCATTGATTTTTCATCCTCTTCAGAAAAAGATAGGTAATGTGGGGAACCCATGTGACCAACCATGGCCTAGAATCTATCCACATCTAAGTCCTTTGGTACATTGGTGCTTAATAGGGCATGATCAAGAACCTCCCTATGACTAGGGGAGATTTTCAACAACTCTAGAATAGATATCTATGTGGGTGTCTTTTGCAATTGTTCCAAAAGATTGAATTTTGGAGATGGAACCACTTGTTTAGATGTTGTTGTTGTTGTAGCTGGTGTGTTAGATGTTGAGACTCCTCTAAGAGTAAGCTTTGCTTCACTTCATGTTACAGTATTTGAGGATTCAAATTTATTTTTCACTCCTTTGAGAGTGATCATGTTGATGGAATATTCACATGGTTCCATCATGTTGATTACATTATCACCATCAGTGTACATATAATTAATCTTATTGCTTTTAGAAGTTTCTCCTTTTTCATAGTTAGTTAGTGGAGTTTGAAATGCTTTGTGATCACTATTTGTGTGATGTCTATCTACCTTGAATTTACCTTGTTCAATAAGATCTTGAATAACATGTCTCAATTTTAAGCAATTATTGGTTATGTGTCCTTTATTATGATGGTAATCGCAATAGTCATTATCATTCCACCATTTGGGTTTGTCTTCTGGATCCCAAGGTTTTCCAAGATCAGGAATTATAATGATTTTGTTTTCCACAAGTGATTTTAAAACCACTTCCAAGGTGTCTCCCAATGGTGTAAATGTTATCTTAGGCTATGGTGCCCAAGGTTCTCTTTGAGGTTTGTTGAAAGTATTGTATGTTGCTGGAGTCACAGTAGGATTCAGACTCTTGTTCACTTGAAGACTTGTTGTTAGATTGAAAACATCTAGTTTGGGTTTTGGATTGGGAGTGTCAACCACTCTGTCATTAACCAAATGTTTGTTCTTGTTTGCATATTTGTACTTGTCCTTAGTAGGATAGGACTTGTCCTTATGTTCCTTGTTAATGGTAATGTCACCTTTCTTGATTATAACTTCCTCTATCTTGAGAGCATTATCGATCATTTTGTTAAAGCTTGGTGGTCCTTGTAATTGAATTGGGAAATTCATTTCTGGAACCAAATTGTTAATGAAGATATCCATCTTTTCATTTTTAGGTATTTCTCTAGCATATTGTGCAAATATTTTTCTCCATCTTTGTAGGAAACTCAAGAATGATTCTCCTATCTTCTATTTGGTATTGCATAAATCCAACATTGTGACCATGTGTTGGATGTTTTAGGAGTAGTGTTTTATGAATTTTTTCACTAATTCATCAATTTTTTTCATTCCAAAGGTAATTTGGAAAACCACTCTATCGATTGTCCACCTAGGCTTCGTGGAAATAGCCTCACGAGGTATGTTTGTTCATGCATGAACTCCATACTAGTTGTATAAAACTCCCTCACATGATCTTGAGGGTCAGAATCTCCCATGTATTTGTCATACTTTGGTATTGTAATATTATTGGGAAATGGAATCATCTTGAGCCCCTTGTCAAAAGGAAAAGGACATATGTGCTCCAAAGAGTATTGTTGTTTTGGTTTGTCCTTTGATTCCTTGAGTTCTTGAATTTCTTCTTTCATGACAAGGAATTGTTTATTTATAATTAACATAGGACTAAGATCTACTTTTTCTTTGAGTTGATCCACATCATATTCCTTAGGTAATTTCACACCTCGGGAAGCAAGTTCTAAGAAGTATTTCTCTTTATTTTCTTCCAAGGCTCTTTCAAGAATTTTGTGAAATCATTTGCTGCTTAAAGATCTATTGTATTCTTGTTTAGTGGGATCATCATCATCATCATCATCATCATCATCATGATCATATTGGACTTTTTGTTTTTATCTTTCATGTTCTACTTGTTCATTTTGTTCATAGAATCTTTCATCCCATTGGTATTCACCTTGATCATTCATGTTTATTGGTTCGGGTGTTGATGTATAAGTAGTACTAGGTGTAGCACCATACAAGGGGTTGAGTTTTGAAGTTTCTCCTCTTTCCAATGTGAATATGGGTTCTCCTTCTGAGAATGGGTTTGTTTCAAAATTGTAAGTTTTGTGCATGGTAACAACCATGAAATCTAGATTAAGGAACCAATGAGTGTCTTGCATTTAAGAGTGGGTCTGATAGTTTGAAATGTTTGATTGTGAATCCAAGGATGCAAGAGTGGGTTTGAAATGTCATTATGGATCCAACAGCAACTAGGGTTAGAATGCCCTACTTATGAGTTAGGAACCAAAGTGCATGTAGGTCTTGATAGTGTGAAAGTTTCAGCATCAAAGGGTGTCAAAGTGCATTGTTTATGAGCTAAAAACATGGTTGTAACTGATTGGGTAAAATGACTCCACAATTGGACAATGCAGGTTTGGACCATACAAGATGACAAGACATTCTCAAAGATGATTCTTTCTGGGTATCAAATGACTTTGTTTTGACAACTAGAACTTACTAATGAGCTAAATGGGTATCTAGAAATGTGAAATTTTTTCTTTTGGAATGTACAGAAGTGCTCTTTGTCCTGAATGTGATCTAAACAGTGACTGGTGAACAAATTGGAACCTTAGATGAGATGCAAGAAATATAGGATACGACTCAAGAAATGGAATGTTCACCATATGCGACTCAGGAAATGGTGTGACTACCAAATGCGAGTAAAATTTGAATAGATGTGATCCGGGATGGAGGGTGCAACTCTGGAATACCAGATGTGATCTTATGTTCATAGGGAATTTGAAATTTTAGTGTTTCTCAGTAAATGTGCCATGTCTGTCAGATTCTAGTGACTATCAGGTGTTTGTAAATGCTTGAAAATGTTGTGTGCTTTTTCATTTGGGGGTAATTAACTGAATTTGTATTTAAGACACATCAAGCAATCATTTTTAAATCAAACACACCTAACCTACCTTATACTAGGTAGATATTGAAACCACTTGTTTACTGACTTAAGAACACAGCCAAAGACTCCTCAGAATATCACAATCCAATAACACGCAATGGATATTGGAGGCCATATTTTCCAAGTGTTAACATCGATGGGGGCTTGATATGGTGAATATCTTGGGGCAATTACTATTTTCCTCACATAAGTGATAAAAAACTTTCAGGGGTGATCCAAGTGACATCTAACATAGAGCTTTTAATGAAGGCATCTATTTAGAATCATCTCCCATAGTCCCACAAGAAGGATTGAGGTTGTGAGCCCTATAGGAACCTAAAAGTATGTAGTCTCGAGAGGTGAAATTTAAGTGGCTCCACTCTACATGAAATCCAAGTTAGTCATTGGGATTGATCATCAATCTCCCAAGACAAGATAAATCATGTCTTCTGAGGCTTTAGCCTCAAGAAAGCATAAAATTTTATAGTGGGATGGAAGAGTCAGCAAAAGACTTGTCCCCACTTGGGTTTCTCTCGAGAGATTTTTTCCTCAATCAAAAATCCCTCTAAAGGTTTACAATAAAGTAAATAGATAAGTGATAGTAATATCTAGATTTATAGTTCTCCATGAAGGAGAAGAGCATAATCTCCTAACTTATACCACAAATCACAAACACATCAAGCATGTTTAAAGTTCAATTACCCCAATTTGATGCCAAATAACAAGCCAACATTTGAGTTTCTAGTTTTCCCTCAAAGGGAAAAGAGCACAATCCTCTAGTTGATTTGAAACTTGATCTCAAATTGTTTAAAATTATTAGAAAAATCAAGCATGAAGTTCTTTTGTCAATTTTTCTTTACAGGCAACCTGCATGACAAGCATTAGTAGTCTTTTATTTTTGGTCTTGGGCAAACATCCTATAAATGACCTTTAGGCTTTCAAAATCAATCAAAAACACCAAGTTCACCCATTAACTTGTTAGTTGGCTAGAAAATCCAAAATCCAAAGATAATGCTTTAAGGAAAACTAAATATGCAATTTGTTAGCATTCATTCCCAAATTTAATTCCAAAATATAAGCCAATTTTTGAGTTTCTGATTCTCCCTCAAGGGGAAATGAGCATATTCCTCTGATTCATTTACAAGGTGAAATCAAATTACCATTAAGTTCTCAAAAATGAAAGCATAATGTCCATTTTATCCTTAAGCAAATAAAAAACACAAGTTAGTATTTGAATTTTCTGTATTTTCAACCTGTAAACCATAGTTAGGCTGCCAAAAACCAAAGATATTAACAATAAAATTTGTTAGGCATTAGAAAACCAAATTATACAGTAAAAATCCCAAATATGCGATCCTATATTTTCCCCCCAATTTTGAGAAATGATGCAATTTCCCACATGCGATCCAATTTCCCACATATGACCTAGATCACAAAATGCGATCTTGGATTTGAATGGATGTGATCTTGTTACAAGATGTGATCCATGAATACAAGATGCAATCCAAGAAATACTATATACAACTGATCTTCTTGGATGGGATCCTTTGATAGAAAATTGTACAATGATAGTTTGTTAAAAATTCTTGTAAAATGAAAAATCTAGGACTCAGCCCCACAGTGGGTGCCAAAAATGTGTGTGTGAGTTTGTCACCTACAACACAACACTTCAATAGGATAATAACATCACTTGTTAGAGAAAAATAAGGATTTAATTGAAGAAGCTAACAAGAAAAAGTATCCTATTGCTCTCTAATTAATGTGAGTATAAAGGGTTAGTTTGCTCTCAGATTTGACCCTTAAATAGTGACAATCTATACTAAAATGAGAGATTCAAGAGTAAATTCATGAAACCAAAATGAAGCATGAAGTCCTAGCTCTTTCCATTTTAACCCAATTTGAAGTGTTTTATAATTAATTAAAACTTGAAAACATGGAAACAACTATCAAATTAAGCATTAGTGGGTAAATCCTCCAAGCATGAGAGTTCAATAATCATGGATTATGAAGCCTCAAATTCACAAGGAAGTATGTAAAATTATAAGCATTAGGAAGCATTTTGAAACATTGAGAAGAAGTAAAGAAGTCTTTGAAAATTCTATTTTATAGGAGTTTGAAGGAATTCAACAGTTGAAATGCATCTATGAGGAGTGGTTGAGATGCATCTTGGCTTGATCCTTGATCCATGTGTAAGCCTCCTAATCATGAAAGTGTGTTGTGTTTGTTTGATTTAGGAGGTATTTATGCATTTCTTTTATTTAATAACTCTAGCCTTTGCATTTTATGGAATTGAATTAATTAAATAGGCCTAGAGTTAATAGCTTTGATTTTTCTTGAAGGCTTTGTAATTAATGCTTGATTTAGGATTTGATGGAGTTTATTGAATTTTTAGGGATTTATGCTAATAATCAAATATCAAATTAACATAATCAAGGTTATATGCCAAATTATGGGCAAATAGGTCCTTAGGTTCTATTAGCCTAATTTTAGTTGATTACACTAGGTAGATATTGAAACCACTTGTTCACTGACTTAGGAACACACCCAAAGACTCCTCAGAATATCGTAGTCCAATAACATGCAATGGATATTAGAGGCCATATTTGCTAAGTGTTAATGTCGATGGGGGCTCGATATGGTGAATGTCTTGGGACAATTACTATTTGCCTCACACAAGTGATAACAACCTTTTGGGGGTGATCTAGGTGGCATCTAACATAGAGCTTTTAATGAAGGCATCCATTCACAATCATCTCCCATAGTCCCGCAAGCAGGATTGAGGCTATTAACCCTATAGGAACCTGAAAGTGTGTAGTCTCAAGAGGCAAAATTTAAGTGGCTCCACTCTACATGAAATTCAAGTCAGTCATTGGGATTGATCATCAATCTCCCAAGACAAGATAAATCATGTCTTCCAAGGCTTTAGCCTCAAGGAAGCATCAAATTTTATAGTGCGGTGGAAGAGTCGGCAAAAGACTTATCTCCGCTTGGGTCGGTCTTGAGAGATTTTTTCCTAAATTGGCAAGCCCTCTAAATGTTTACAATAAAGTAAATAGATAAGTGATTGTAAGCTTTGGATTTCTAGTTCTCCATGAAACAGAAGCACATAATCTCCTAACTTATACCACAAATCACAAACACATCAAGCATGTTTAAAGTTCAATTACCCCAATTTGATGCCAAATAACAAGCCAATGTTTGAGTTTCTGGTTTTCCCTCAAGGGGAAAAGAGCATAATCCTCTAGTTGATTTGCAACTTGATCTCAAATTGTTTAAAATTCTTAGAAAAATCAAGCATGAAGTTCTTTTGTCGATTTTGCTTTAGAGGTAACCTGCATGACAAGCATTAGTAGTCTTTTATTTTTGGTCTTGGGAAAACATCCTACAAACAACCATTAGGCTTTCAATCAATAAAAAACACCAAGTTCACCAATTAACTTGTTAATTGTTTAGAAAATCCAAAATCTGAAGATAATTCTTTAAAGAAAACTAAATATGCAATTTGTTAGCATTCATTCCCCAATTTAATTCCAAATATAAGTTAATTTTTGAGTTTATGATTCTCCCTCAAGGGGAAAAGAGCATATTCCTCTGATTGGTTTACAAGGTGAAATCAAATTTCCATTAAGTGCTCAAAACCAAAAGCATAATGTTCATTTTATCCTTAAAGAAAATTAAAAACATAAATTAGTATTTGAATTTTTTGTATTTTCAACCTACAAACCACAGTTAGGCTGCCAAAAGTAAGAGATATTAACAATGAAATTTGTTAAGCATTAGAAAACCCAATTATGAAATAAAAATCCCCATATGCAATCCTATATTTTTCCCCAATTTCTAGAAATGATGCAATTTCCCACATGTGACCCAATTTCCCACATACGAACCGGATCACAAAATGTGATCCTAGATTTGAATCGACGGGACCTTATTACAGGATGTGATCCGTGAATCCAGGATGCGATCTAAGAAATATTGTATATGACTAATCTTTTTGGATGCGATCCTCTGACAAAAAATTGTATGATGATAGTTAGTTAAAAATACTTGTAAAATGAAAAATCCATGGCTCAACCCCATAGTGGACGCCAGAAATGTGTGCATGACTTTGTAGCCTGCAACACAACACTTCAATAGGATAATAACATCACTTGTTAGAGAAAAATAATGATTTTATTGAAGAAGCTAACAAGAAAAATAATCCTATTGCTCTCTAATTAATGTGAGTATGAAATAAGGGTTAGTTTGCTCTCCGATTTGACCCTTAAATAGTAACAATCTACACTAAAATGAGAGATTCAAGAGTAAATGCATGAAACCAAAATGAAACATGAAATCCTAGCTCTTTCCATTTTAACCCAATTTGAAGTGTTTACTAATTAATAAAAGCTTGAAAACATGGAAACAACTATCAAATTGAGCACTAGTGGGTAAATCCTCCAAGCATAAGCATTCAATAATCATGGATTATGAAGCCTCAAATTCATAAGCAAGTACGTAAAAGTTTAAGCATTAGGAAGCATTTTGAAACATTGAGAAGAAGTGAAGAAGTCTTTGAAAATTCTATTTTATAGGAGTTTGAAGGAATTCAATGGTTGAGATGCATCTATGAGGAGTGGTTGAGATGCATCTTGGCTTGATCCTTGATCCATGTGCTAGCCTCCTAATCATGAAAGTGTGTTTATTGTGTTTGTTTGATTTAGGAGGTATTTATGGATTTCTTTTAATTAATAACTCTATCATGTGCATTTGATGGAATTGAATTAATTAAATAGGCTTAGAGTTAATAGCTTTGATTTTTCTTGAAGCCTTAGTAATTAATGCTTGATTTAGGATTTGATGGAGTTTATTGAATTTTTTGGGATTTATGCTAATAATCAAATATCAAATTAACATAATCAAGGTTATATGCTGAATTAAGAGCAAATAGGTCCTTAGGTTCTATTAGCCTAATTTTAGCTGATTACACTAGGTAGATATTGAAACCACTTATTCACTGACTTAGGAACACACCCAAAGAGTCCTTAAAATATCCTAGTCCAATAACATGCAATGGATATTGGAGGCCATATTTGCTAAGTGTTAATGTCGATGGGGGCTCGATATGGTGAATGTCTTGGGGCAATTACTATTTGCCTCACACAAGTGATAACAACCTTTCATGGGTGATCTGGGTGGCATCTAACATAGAGCTTTTAATGAAGGCATCCATTCACAATCATCTCCCATAGTCCCACAAGTAGGATTGAGGCTGTTAACCCTATAGGAACCTGAAAGTGTGTAGTCTTGAGAGGCAAGATTTAACCGGCTCCACTCTACATGAAATCCAAGTCAGTCATTGGGATTGATCATCAATCTCCCAAGACAAGATAAGTCATGTCTTCCAAGGCTTTAGCCTCAAGGAAGCATCAAATTTTATAGTGGGGTGGAAGAGTCGTCAAAGACTTATCCCCACTTGGGTCATTTCTGGGAGATTTTTTCCTCAACCAGCAGGCCTTCTAAACATTTTCAATAAAGTAAATAGATAAGTGATAGTAAGCTCTAGATTTCTGGTTCTCCATGAAGGAGAAGAGCATAATCTCCTAACTTATACCACAAATCACAAACACATCAAGAATGTTTAAAGTCCAATTACCCCAATTTGATGCTAAATAGCAAGCCAATGTTTGAGTTTCTAGTTTTCCCTCAAGGGGTAAAGACAATAATCCTCTAGTGGATTTGCAACTTGATCTCAAATTGTTTAAAATTCTTAGAAAAATCAAGCATGAAGTTCTTTTGTCAATTTTTCTTTAGAGGCAACCTGCATGACAAGCATTAGTAGTCTTTTATTTTTGGTCTTGGGTAAATGTCCTGCAAACAACCATTAGGCTTTCAAAATCAATCAAAAACACCAAGTTCACCCATTAACTTGTTAGTTGGTTAGAAAATCCAAAATCCAAAGATAATGCTTTAAGGAAAGCTAAATATGCAGTTTGTTAGCATTCATTCCCCAATTTAATTCCAAAATATAAGCCAATTTTTGAGTTTCTGATTCTCCCTCAAGGGGAAAAGAGCATATTCCTCTAATTGGTTTACAAGGTGAAATAAAATTTGCATTAAGTTCTCAAAAATAAAAGAATAATGTTCATTTTATCCTTAAAACAAATAAAAAACACAAGTTAGTATTTTAATTTTCTATGTTTTCAACATGCAAACCATAGTTAGGCTACCAAAAACCAAAGATATTAACAATGAAATTTGTTACACGTCAGAAAACCCAATTATGCAATAAAAATCTCATATGCGATCCTAGATTTTCCCCCCAATCTCCAGAAATGATGCAATTTCCCACATGCAACCCAATTTCCCACATACGACATGGATCAAGAAATGTGATCCTAGATTTGAATGGATGCGACCTTGTTACATGATGCAATCCATGAATCTGGGATGCGATCCAAGAAATACTGTATACGACTGATCTTCCCAAATGCGATCCTCTAACAAAAAATTGTACGGTGATAGTTAGTTAAAAATGCTTGTAAAATGGAAAATCCAGGGCTCAGCCCCATGGTGGGCACCACAAATGTGTGTGTGATTTTTTGGCCCACAACACAACACTTCAATAGGATAATAACATCACTTGTTAGATAAAAATAAGGATTTAATTGAAGAAGCTAACAAGAAAAAGTATCCTATTGCTCTCTAATTAATGTGAGTATGAAATAAGGGTTAGTTTGCTATTAGATTTGACCCTTAAATAGTGAAAATATACACTAAAATGAGAGATTCAAGAGTAAATGCATGAAACCAAAATGAAGCATGAAATTCTAGCTCTTTCCACTTTAACCCAATTTCAAGTGTTTTCTAATTCATCAAAGCTTATAAAGATGGAAACAACTATCAAATTAAGCATTAGTGGGTAAATCCTCCAAGCATGAGAGTTAAATAATCATGGATTATGAAGCCTCAAATTCACAAGCAATTATGTACAAGTCTAAGCATTAGGAAGCATTTTGAAACATTGAGAAGAAGCAAATAAGTCTTTGAAAATTCTATTTTATAGGAGTTTGAAGGAACTCAACGGTTGAGATGCATCTGTGAGGAGTGGTTGAGATGCATCTTCGCCTAATCCTTGATCCATGTGCAAGCCTCCTAATCATGAAAGTGTGTTTGTTGTGTTTCTTTGATTTAGGAGGTATTTATGCATTTCTTTTAATTAATAACTCTAGCCTTTACATTTGATGGGATTGAATTAATTAACTAGTCCTAGAGTTAATAGCTTTAATTTTGCTTGAAGCCTTAGTAATTAATGCTTGATTTAGGATTTGATGGAGTTTATTGAATTTTTGGGGATTTATGCTAATAATCAAAGATAAAATTAACATAATCAAGGTTATATGCCGAATTAAGGGAAAATAGGGCCTTAGGTTCTATTAGCCCAATTTTAGGTGATAACCCTAGGTAGAGATTGAAACCATTTGTTCACTGACTTAGGAACACACCCAAAGACTCCTCAAAATATCACAGTCCAATAACACACAATGGATATTGGAGGCCATATTTGCCAAGTGTTAACGTAGATGGGGGCTCAATATGGTGAATGTCTTGGGGCAATTACTATTTTCCTCACACAAGTGATAACAACCTTTCAGGGGTGATTCAGGTGGCATCTAACATAGGGATTTTAATGAAGGCATCCATTCACAATCATCTCCCATAGTCCCACAAGCAGGATTGAGGCTGTTAACCCTATAGGAACCTAAAAGTGTGTAGTCTTGAGAGGTGAGATTTAAGTGGCTCTGCTCTACATGAAATCCAAGTCAGTCATTGGGATTGATCATCAATCTCCCAAGACAAGATAAATCATGTCTTCCAAGGCTTTAGCGTCAGGGAAGTGTCAAATTTTATAGTTGGGTGGAAGAGTCGGCAAAAGACTTGTCCCCACTTAGGTCATTCTTGGGAGATTTTTTGCTCAATCGGCAGGCCCTCTAAAGGTTTGGAATAAAGTAAATAGATAAGTGACAGTAAGCTCTGGATTTTTGGTTCTCTATGAAGGAGAAGAGCATAATCTCCTAACTTATACCACAAATCACAAACACATCAAGCATGTTTAAAGTTCAATTACCCCAATTTGATGCCAAATAACAAGCCAACGTTTGAGTTTCTGGTTTTCCCTCAAGGGGAAAAGAGCATAATCCTCTAGTTGATTTTCAACTTGATCTCAAATTGTTTAAAATTCCTAGAAAAATTAAGCATGAAGTTCTTTTGTCGATTTTTCTTTAGAAGCAACCTGCATGACAAGCATTAGTAGTCTTTTGTTTTTGGTCTTGGGCAAACATCCTACAAACAACCATTAGGGTTTCAAAATCAATCAAAAACACCATGTTCACCCATTAACTTTTTTGTTGGTTATAAAATGCAAAATCCAAAGATAATGCTTTAAGGAAAACTAAATATGCAATTTTTTAGCATTCATTCCCCAATTTAATTGCAAAATATAAGCCAATTTTTTAGTTTTTGAATCTCCCTCAAGGGGAAAAGAGCATATTCCTCTGAGTGGTTTACAAGGTGAAATCAAATTGGCATTAAGTGCTCAAAAACAAAAGCATAATGTTCATTTTATCCTTAAAGAAAATAAAAAACACAAGTTAGTATTTGAATTTTCTGTATTTTCAACCTACAAACCACAGTTAGGCTACCAAAAACTAGAGATATTAACAATGAAATTTTTTAGACATCAGAAAACCCAATTATGCAATAAAAATCCCCATATGTGATCCTAGATTTTCCCCCCAATTTCCAAAAATGATACAATTTCCCACATATGACCCAATTTCGCACATATGACCTGAATCACAAAATGTGATCCTAGATTTGAACAGATGTGACCTTTTTAGAGGATGTGATCCACGAATCTGAGATGTGATCCAAGAAATACTATATACGATTGATCTTCATGGATGTGAATCTTTGACAAAAAGTTGTACGCTGATAGTTAGTTAAAAATGCTTGTAAAATGAAAAATCCAGGGCTCAGCCCCACGGTGGGTGCCAAAAATGTGTGTGAGTTTTTGGCCTAGAACACAACAATTCAATAGGATAATGACATCACTTGTTAGAGAAAAATAAGGATTTAATTGAAGAAGCTAACAAGAAAAAGCATCATATTGCTCTCTAATTAATGTGAATATGAAATAAGGGTTAGTTTGCTCTCAGATTTGACCCTTAAATAGTGACAATCTACACTAAAATGAGAGATTCAAGAGTAAATGCATGTAGCCAAAATGAAGCATGAAATCCTAGCTCTTTCTATTTTAACCTAAATTGAAGTGTTTTCTAATTAACCAAAGCTTGAAAACATGGAAACAACTATCAAATTGAGCATTAGTGGGTAAATCCTCCAAGCGTGAGAGTTTAATAATCATGGATTATGAAGCCTCAAATTCACAAGCAACTATGTAAAATTCTAAGCATTAGGAAGCATTTTGAAACATTGAGAAGAAGCAAAGAAGTCTTTGAAAATTCTATTTTATAGGAGTTTGATGGAATTTAACAATTGAGATGCATCTATGAGGAGTGGTTGAGATGCATCTTGGCTTGATCCTTGATCCATGTGCAAGCCTCCTAATCACGAAAGTGTGTTTGTTGTGTTTGTTTGATTTAGGAGGTATTTATGCATTTCTTTTAATTAATAACTCTAGCCTTTGCATTTGATGGGATTGAATTAATTAAATAGGCTTAGAGTTAATAGATTTGATTTTTCTTGAAGCCTTAGTAATTAATGCTTGATTTAGGATTTGATGGAGTTTATTGAATTTTTGGGGATTTATGCTAACAATCAAAGATCAAATTAACATAATCTAGGTTATATGCTGAAATAAGGGAAAATAGGGCCTTACGTTCTATTAGTCCAATTTTAGGTGATTACATTTAGAAATTTCCTCATTCTGTTGTGGGGTCATCTTATAGGAAGCTTTATTAGGAAGGGTAGCCCCTGGAATTAGATTAATTTGGTGACTAATATCCCTAATATGTGGAAGGGAATTAGGCATGTCTTTTGGAATCACACATTTATACTTTCCTAACAGTTCTTGTACCTCCTTAGGAATTTTTGTCCCTACATTCTTCTTCTCCTTTTCTTTAGGTTTGAGGATTAATGCAAATTGTACCCCACCTTCTTCCTTTAGTGTATCCAATAATTCTTTGTCCCCTAACATCATCACACTAGATCTAAGATATTTAGGATCCTCTTCTATCAATAAATGTATTTTGTAAGTCACAACATCCTTCTAAAAATAATATGCATTCCTTTCCCCATCATGATGATCCTTCCTATGAAACAACCAGGGTCTACTAAGAAAGAGATGGAAATAATAAATTGGTAGGATATCACACAAAATTTTATCCTTATACCCCCTATACGAAACTCTAACCTTGTTCATTTTTAAGTATGTATTTCCCCTTATTCAACCAACTAACCCTATATGGACAACTATAGGGTATATTTTCCAACGTTAACTTATTTACTACTTCCAAAGACATAATATTGTTAGTAGAACTAGAATCAATCACAACTTTACAAACCTTACCTTGAATCTTGTAGTTGATCCTGAATAATGTCCTTCTTTGTGGTGGTTCAATCTTCACTGGTTCCTTGAGAAAGGTCTTTCTGATCATCAGGGTCTCCCCCATCTATGATACCAAATTCACCTTGGGAGATCTCATACTCCTTGCATTGTCTTGAGTCAAGGTGAATCTATTTTCTCTACCTTGAGAAGTTGAGGCCTTGTTTGGACACCTATAGGATGGGTTTCCCATCTGATTGTAGTTGTAATAACTCATATTGGAGAACTTGTATCCTCTCCTCAATCAATTTTTCCCTCCTCTTCCATTAGGTCTTCTTCCTCCATAGCCTCCTCTACTACTTTAGTTCCCAACTTTCTCCCCTTGGTTAGAATCACCATAAGACCTCTAGTTATGACTTCTCCCTCAAAACATGCCTCTTCCTCTAAATTTTTTTTTCCACCTTAACCTCTATTATTGCATTTCTCTTCCTTTCTTCTCAACTTCTCCTCTAGCCTTAGGACCAATTGGAAGCATTTGTGCACTATCTCTGGTGCCAACATAGAAACTTCATCTTGAATGTTCATTCTTAATCCATTAAAGTACTTCACAACCTATTCTGACTCATCTTGATGTCTCTTTTATTTGAGACTCAACTTATGAAAATCCTCTATGTAAATAATCACATCCAGGTCTTTCTGCCTAAGATTCTACAACCTTCTATACATTTGAACTTCATAATAAATGGGTAAAAATTAACTCTTAACATGAGATTTTATTCTCTCCCATAAATTTATCATGTTCTTTCCTTCCTTAACCCTCTCCCCTTATACAAAATTCCACCAAGAGAGGGAAGATCCTTTCAACTTGGCCTTTTCCAACTTAACCCTTCTATCTTCTAGGACCTCATATTCAAAATATTTGGCAAAAGGCTCAACCCTATCTATTATTTTCTTAGGGGTCTCTTATTCCCCTTCTCCTTCTTCATCAATATCATTTTCTCCCTATTTTTCTCTCCCTCTTTCTTTCTACATTTCTCCAAGTTTTTCCTCTAACATTTCTTCTACCAACTTCTTGATAGCATATTGTGTTGGCGTAACTGATGCAGTGATGGTAAGTGAATTTTGGTGTTGTCATGATACAAATTTGATTGCATTATGATCACTTATTGGGTTTTCATTGATGGAAAGTATTAACCTAGTGTTCCTAGTATGTTTCTAAGTATACGTATGATAATCAGGGTGTTGTGATGATTTTTAGTTGTAGGAATCCTTATGAGAGACTTATGGATGTATCTTAATTTTAAATGCATGTTTTCTACCATTGATGTTTACCAATAAGAAATTTATGATCATATGAAGGCTATTAGTGCAACTGCTAGAATAGTTAGTGACAGACAATAGGTGATTTGATTGGTTTGTCAAATATATGATGAGTTATGTGGTGCAGTCATAGAAGAAGGTTTTTGACAATATGTAGAAGCTATATTTGTGACCATAACTAATTTGAGCAACTGGTGTGCAAGATAGGTGATTGGTGAGAAGAGTCAAGTTTGTTACATGGTTAAAGTGTTTATGTTCTTGAGTGACAGTTGATAAATCTTTGATCTGTAATTGGTATTGAGGCTACAGTGGAATTTATTGAGTTAGTCATGATTTGGTTATGTGTGTTCATGATTGGAGATGATGATCTTGCATCACATTTTTCAATTCTAGCATGTGGAGAAGATTCTAGTGGAAGCATGAGTTTGGTCAAAACATGTTTGACCCCTTGAAAGAAAATTCTATGTAAATCATTGTATGGGTTGACACTATCTTGAAAATATGTTTTGTACATTAAATTTTAGTTTGTGGAATATTGGATCTGAGTGGAATATTTGAAAGTCAAATCTATTTTAGATTTAGGGCTTAATTAATGTGGTGGACTTAATAGTTTAATATATAATGCATGAAGTTGGAATTTAAGTGTGTTGATCATGTGTTGGGAAAGTGCAGTTGTAAAGTGGGAGTTGCGATCAAGCCAAGACACAATTAAGTGTATTGTGAAGATATTGTGTGCTTTAGTGGATTTGATCAAGCAGAGGTAGTGCTATTATACATATCATTCTTTCTGTTATTTCCTAATAGTTGTAGTAGTCAAAATCCCTTAAATGAGTGGATCCTAATAGATCCTTATTATAAATCCTTTAACAAGGTGACACATTAGCTTGTGTCTAAATTTCTCTAACAAGGATAATCTTAACAAGTAAAGGTCCTAACATGCCTAAGTTAAATTCCTTAACTAGGTAACACCCAATAGTGTTATTGTAAATTCATAACAAGGTTAAGCTCCTCATATGGCATACTTCAGAAGAGTACATCATATAGTGGGAACTAATTCCCACCTTGGTTTTATCCCAAATTGGGTATTTACAAGATAGATCTATGTGTCAAATGTTTCATTGTTATGTGGATGTTCTTATGGTTATAATTTTAACTTTCTTCTATTAAGTTAATCTTGTGAAATGTAGTTGTAAAGTTTAAGAGGTTTAAAAGTTGAATAATTGGTAGATTACTGATTCATCCCCCCTCTTATTAATCTAATCTTAGGAATAAAAATTGGCATCAGAGATCTAGTCCTCTATTGTGGTGAAGCTTAATAGCTTGAGGTAAAGATCCTAAGATGATGATAAAGGAAGGTCCTAAATTCATAAGAGAGAACTACTTAGTTTTCTTCGGCTGGATGAAGCTCTATCTTAAAGGTATGGGTGATCAGTATTGGTATCACATGGTTACTAAGTATAATGTCCCTTCAGGAACCCTAACTATAGATCAATTGAAGATTAAACAAGAACATACTGCTACTATGGAAGTTATTTATATTACTCTTTCATATGCGGAGTTTATTGATGTCAAAGACTTGGATACTCCTTATGAGATGTGGGAGAAGTTGAAGACTGTCTATGGTAGAGATCCACATGTGTAGAAGGAAAAGGTTGATAGGTTTAGAGGAAAATATGATGACATGAGGATGCAAGAAATGAGAACATTGAGAAATATAGTCAGAGAATCAAAGAAGTTTTTTCTTCTATCTGACATGTCAGTGGTAATCATCCCGAGGAGGATGTGGTAAGAAAATTATTATCGTAGTATGCTATTAGGGTTTCACCTATACAAGATCTGATATCTCTATGAACTTTTAATGTTACTCTTGATGCATTAATAGGGAAATTAACTATATTTGAGTTAAGAAATTATGATAATAGTGTTGGCAAGTTGACTATACTATTCTATATGACTAGATATAGTGTTTTCATTATGGAAACAAATTCATATAGAGTTTTGGAGTCAGTGCACATTATCATAAGGTCAAAATATGGCTAAGTATAGAAGACTAGACAGTTAGCAGAGCACCAGTAGATCAAAGAATCAGTGCACATGCGTATGATCAAGTTATGGTATGCACCCTTGAGTTAAGCTAGTAAGTGAGTATTCATGCTAAGTCTAAGAGTGTATGATCAGATGAGATAGTATGACAAAGATATAGATAGTTGAAGTGGTACAAATAGTGAATGCCAGAATAGAACAATGTATGCAGCCGAGTGTTAGTATTTTGATTAGCAGTTATAATTATTTTTTGTAAAGGATATGCACCTATTGTAATTAGGTTGTAGACATGTAAAAATATTTTTTTGTAAACACACTTGAGCCAATTCACTTGGAAGCATTGTATGTAATCGGTTATAGGCCGACGTAGTTAATTATTTTGTTAGTGCATATAAATATAAGATGCACCTTTGTAATAAGGCATGGTATGGATATGAAGATAAGATAAGTAGATCAAAGACAAGTGAAGTGAAGATAGAATGAGTTAGAGCTTTACAAGGAGATAAAGCATCAACACACAAAAGGAATTGATCAGACAAGCAGTGTCATAGCAATAGTTCATCCAACAGATATAGTGTGTATCTAAGATCAAAAGGTTGTAGCCTTCACCACTTGAGTAGTGAGCTCTAGGATAGTGTGTCCCCACCCCTAATAGGGTTATTGTAAAAGACTCCTAATAGGGTCTGACCTTTGACTAAGTCATTGTACTAAAATCATTGTAAAGAACAACTCCTAACAGGGTTGCAAATCTTCTAATAATGATCATAATACACTAGTGCAGTTCTTAGTGGGTGTCAATTTCCATCAGGGTTTTTACCTATTTAGGTTTCCCCATAACCATATTGGTGTTATGTGTTGTGTTTTTTTATCTTGTTTATATTGATGTTCATTTCAGTACTTAAGAAATCAAGTTAAGATTCAAGAGTAAATAAATTAATAAGATATAGTGAACAATGATTCACCCCCCCCCCCCTCTCAGTGTTCCCATTCCTAAAAATTGGTATCAGAGCTCTGGTCCTCTAAAGATAAGTTTAACCACCACTTGAGGAGATCAATGGGTTCAGAAGAAGAAAAGAATCCAAAGAAGAATCTTATGGTAGCTCTTGAAGACCTTGATAGATCTGAGAAAGAAGTTGAAGAGCTAAAATTGAAAATCAATGGTGCACAAGTTTTCATTAAGAAGCTAAGAAAAGATTTGAAAGATTGTTCAAACAGTGATTTAGGGACAATGGTTAAGAAGTTGAATGAAGAGAACACATCTCTGAAAGATTAGATTCAAGAGTTGGATGAAAAGCTAACTAACAATCAAGAAGTTTATGATGAATAGATCAAAGAGAACCTTCAACTAAATGAAGAATTAAGACAAGAAAATATGGAAATCTTGGAGCTAAGAAACAACAAAGAAAAGTTGGAATCTGAGTTAAAAGAGTTAAAGAATCACATTGAGAAATTACACACCAGTTCTAATTTGATAGAGTCATAGTTATATGCAAGGAATATTAAAGGAGATACCAGTGGTGTTGGATTCAATGAAGCACAAAATTAGATTGATGACATGCGAGCAAGGATGAAAGCACCAAAAGACACTACAAATGCTAAGGAGACTAGAAATTAGACTAAAGACAATGTTGAACCATCTAAGGATGAGTGCAAGCTAGTAGACCAAAATTTTTATGCATGTAACAAGCATGGACATATAGCAAGGAATTGTAAAGAGGTAAGACCTTTCAATGGTTAATGATATTCATGCAATAAATTTGGTCATAGAGCTATGAATTGTAGAAAAAGTTAGAAGAACAAGACTCAGCAAAATTAGAGAAATTAGAATCAACCAAATGTAAGAAGTTCTCAGAGTATTATATGTTAGATATGTAATTATAATGGTCACTTAGTTAGACAGTGTAAAATGGTAACCCATATCAATGCACCAAGGAATTTAAGGCCTCCAGTTATTTGTCACTCTTGTAACAATGATAGACACATCTCAAAGTTTTATAGATCAATAATGCAAAGTTAGGAAAGCCCTAAAGAGATAGAAGTTTCAATCTTGAATGAAGAAGGAGAAGTCAAGTTTTTGAAAGCTTCAAAAGATGCGAGATTGACTTGGATAAAGGAAAAGAAGGATAAGGTTGATGAGTATGTATTGGATTCATCCACAATGGACGCACCCTCTACATCTAGATGAATGACCCTCAGGGTCATAGGGGGATCTAATTTATCTCTAGACCCCTGTGTGGCTGGTATACTCACCCTTAGAGTATGAGCCTTTGGATTTAACTTTTTGGAGACCATTTGATGCTATGTACAAGAGTGCACTACCTAATCAATTATAGGATGGAAGTTGAAAATTCTTGGTTGAATTCTAGTTTACACGAAAAGCACTAATGGTGCAATTCACTTTATAGTATATAGAAACTTATAGATCACTCATTGCATTCAAGTTTGAGTGATTAGAAACCACAAAAGCCCTAGCAGTTGGATTTTCAAGTATTGGAGCTTGATTTACCAGTGAAGAAGTGTGATTGATCAGTTACGAAGCCCTAGTCTGATGTAATGATTCAAAAGTCTTTGGAATCCGATTTGAAGCATTAACCAAGTAAGTCATGGCTACACCAATTGTGTTTGATGTTTCTGAGAGAAAGAGATACATTTTTAAGAGGCACCCTTTTAAGTCAACCCTAGATGACCTAGAAGGTGCATTTGCAAGAACCCATATGGGTGTAATGCATGTTGAAGACATTCATGCATACATATACTGTAAGAAGGAACCAGTTGGACTTGATAGGATAAGGTTGCACCTTGATTCCATGATGAAACTGGACAAAACATTCCTAGATGAGTTTTCACATTTGGAAGACCATCCTATTAGGAATGAATGTTGAAGCCTTTGGCAGTCATTCTGTAGCAGTGGTTGTTGCATTCATGACTATGATTGTCATTGATGTCAACATAGTGATATTCTGGAGTTTAACAGAGAAGCAGGCATAGTTTTGTTTTGCACACATGTTATATTATAGATTGAGTTATGTGTAGTTGATAGTATGTTCTTTGTTGTGTTATTATCCTATCATTAAGAGTGCAAAAATAAATTCATTTATTCATGAAAGTTATAAGCATTTTGGTGGAAGCAATATTCTGGCAGTATTCCTATGTAGTAGTTTTTGGTAATCGGAGGATATCTCCTAACCAGGATGGAATCTGATTCTACATAGTTAAAGGGAAGTTTGAGACTCATTGGTGGTGACATGGTTCATAGCAAAAACTTTGAGGTCACATGATTGGAAAGTTATTGTATCTGGAAGCTGACAGTTTTATGTAATTTTGATGTAGCATGTTGAAATTATTATTTTGTATTTACATGCTGACTCATTTGTAATTATTTGAGTGTGATATAAAGGAAGGAATGTTTTCCTTGTTGAGATAGTGGATTGTAATAGTTGTAATATGAAGTTGTGATGTGAATGTATGCATGAAGTGAAGAAAAGTGCTAATTCAGTGATAAAGGAAGACTTGCGAAGTACATAGATCTGGATTTGTTATCTTGTGTAGTAGAGAGTGTAGTTTTGGCATAGTGTGAAGGAGGTAACATATTTCATATTATTCTATTGAATAATCCTAAGATCTATTGGACAATGAGTTCAGAGATCTTTCCTTGAAGTTGTTTGGGCAGTGGGTCCTTCTGTCTTCCATAACTCCTAACAAGGTTAGAATCTTTTAATAGGGATTCAAAATCTCATAACATATATTCATATGTACTAAATGTATTTCATAAGACTTCTAACATGGTCCATCCTCTAACAAGGAACTTTCATATTAGTGCATCATTTTTTGGGCATCATTCCCACCGGGGTTTACTCTTTGATCAAGAGGTTCCCTAGTTAACATATCTTGTGTTATTGTGTCATTGTGTATGGTTATCTTTCTATGGTTGGTTACTACATTAATTATATGGTTTAAAGCTATTGAATTTGATATTGAAGTTAATGTTGATAAATGGTTTAATTATCAAAAAACTGATTCACCCCCCCTCTTAGTTATCCTGGTGGTCTTTACTTTCTAACACATCCCATTATTGAGTATGCTATGGCATATGAGTTTTATGAATCTAAGTGGATCAAGATCTTGTTAAGAAGAATCCATGATGACCTATTTTGGATAGGTGAAGTCTGAGTAAGAATCACATGAGATCTTATTCATGAAATGACAGGCCTTTCTAGGATAGGTGCCATTCTTCCAGTGCACAAGGATGTAAGGAAATTAGTTGAACAAACATGTAAGTTTAGAAGTGATAGGTGTGGTATGAAAATTGAGCTTATTGAAGAGAAAGACATCAAATTTATGTCTATGATACTAGGTTATAGGTTTTAGCATGCCAACAGGGTGAATAGTATGTCCGCAACCACTATTCTTGCAACAATCAGAATTGTTAAGGACAATGGAGGGTTTAATTTTTGTGAGATCTTGGGTGCACAATTGATTGATAACATTAAAGCCATCAAGCATGATAAGACCAAAATATTTAGGTTTGGGTCTTTAATCATTTACATGTACTTCCATATACTTGGAAAGGTTTTAGATTTGTACTTAGACAAAAGTATACCTAAAATGCATCAAATATCTCTTAAGGAATCTACTGAGAGAACATTGAAGGATTACATGGAGCTTGAACTAAATACATTCAGGATCAAAATGCAGCCGAGGTATATAATACTAGAAAGTATTGTTGAGAAATACAAAGACAAC
Source organism: Chamaecyparis obtusa (assembly GCA_027943335.1). Lineage (NCBI taxonomy): Eukaryota > Viridiplantae > Streptophyta > Pinopsida > Cupressales > Cupressaceae > Chamaecyparis > Chamaecyparis obtusa. The sequence continues at coordinate 287,294 of BSBK01005659.1, forward strand.
ATTTTATTTATGGTAGAAACTAACATAACATGTATGGAAGCAGTTGAGCCTAGAACAAAGTGGATCCATCCACTTGGCTATGAGGAAGAAAAACCAATATTGGAAGCATATGCACAAGTATTACTATCAGCACCTAAGGACCCTAATGAACTTAGGTGGGGTACTTATGAAGAAAAGACAAGGAAAGTTGATATCATTCTAAACAATGCAAAAAATAAGAGAAAAGCCTCTAAGATTACATCTGAGATACTCAGAATTCATGATGTAACACAGGTGGACCTAGACAAAGAAAGAGAACAAAATATAGCTGTTACCCAATTTTTCCTATTCCATACAAATTTGGTTAGGCTGGATTCTATCCAGGGTCTGCATTTTAACCTTGTCGAACCCCTGAGAAATTTTCATGGCCTTGCATCTTGTCTTCTGGCTCTACAAACACTCAGCAATCTGGTTTGAAGCCCTTTTATTTGAAAATCTAGCCGTTGGAGGCAAACTACCCTAAAAACCCTATGGCCTTTCTATTTTGTTGTTACCTTTTTTGGCCACTTAAGTCTCCAATTCCCATGTGTACTTTATATCTGGTAGGCTAGTTGCAAGATCTCTAAGACTCGGTGGAATATTCTTTTACATCTCCCGATCCTATGACTACCCTTTGTTTGTGAGATCTCCCAGTCAGAAGGCATATTTCATTTTCATTCCATGACTTGGTGATGGTCCCTTCAGTTGGTTAATCACTTAATATAACCTAAAGTTACCAATCCTTTTAGCAACTGAGTGACTGTGTTCACAAGATCTCTTATTCCTGGCAATCAAGTCCTTGGCATCCTGTGATCTGGTGAGCGGTTAAAGTTTTGTTTGGCAGTCTCAGTGCTAAGGAGGTAGAAATAACAAATGAATGAGTGACACATGTCAGCTGGGCCCAGTTTATTAAAGACCTAAGTGATCCTGATTAAGAGGGTTAATCTCCTTAATTGAATGGTTGTCACATGTTCGTAATACTTAATCTTGTGTCTTGTGAACATGCGACAACCGTTGATCTTCATTTCAACATAGTGTTTTAGTTGTCAGTGGGTCCACTACCACATAGTCCAAGGTGTTTTCTTCTGACTGGTTGAAGGCTTGTGATGTGGAGATTTTTCAGAGCAAGCCTAGTGTGCTATCTTAACTTTTGATCTGATGGTTGTCTTATGATCGCATGGAATATTCTTAGTCCATGCGATCATATGCCAATCATTGATCTTGATTTATTTCTAGGGCTCTGTCAGGTGGGTCCTCTTATTGTGATGTGCCCATATTTTATTGGCTAGCCAGATGATGATAGAAATTTGTCAGTGGGACCATTATTAGAGGATCTGTAGGGGTGCTAGCTTAATGAAGATCTACAACTATCTTATAATTGCATGGAATCTTTTGAGCTTTTGCAATTATGAGATGACCGTTCAATCTTCTAGGTGTTTAGGCTGATGTCAAGTGGGTCCATCTAACATGCTAAGTTCTTATTGGTTGCTGGGTATTATAGTTGGCATCTATTAGTGGGTCTAGATTTCTTAAGTGAGGTGGCAAAAAATATAAGATCTACGGCTGGCGCATGATCTGATGGAATCTTCTGAGATCATGTGATAGTCATCGATTAGGTATCAGGCCATGAAGGAAAGTAGAGTGGGTCATATGCCAGATAATCCAAGGTGTTTTTAAGTCAAGAAATGATATCATGAAAAGTGGCAGGATGGGCCCAAGTTTGTAGGTTCAGTTGGGCAATCGCTCAATCGGTAAGAATAGTCTAAAGTTTTGAAGCGACTCAATGACTATTAAGGTGGGATAAAGGTTTGTCTTGTGATCACCAGAATAAGCTAGAGTTAAATAAAAGGTCATGAGATTCAATGACTAAAGGAAAAAGAATGCCCAAGGTTAAATGCAAGGTTAAGGTTAAGAACATAAGTGGTACCCGGGTAAAATAGAAGATTTGATAGCCACATTTTAAAAGATAGATCAGATTTGAATATCAGCTATAGATGGAAAAAAACTTGGCACCACCTATGACCATTATATTCTTTTAAATTCAAATATCTAAGAGTACCAAATTTGAATACTTATGGTGAGCCTAAGTTGCAGAGAGGTAGATAGATCAAGGTGGCTTGTCTGTAGGCAGATACATTATAGGGATGGACACACAAACAGTCATCTGATCGGTTGGGATATTTTCATGAGAATTTATGATTAGAATTGATAGAATTAGGGCTATTATTTTATGAAAATATGTAAACTCTAATTAGGTTTCGGCTCATGCCTATGCACATTTGAGATGTATATATTTTTTTTTGGAGCTTTTGAAGCTTAGAGTTTTACATTTTGTAAAATGAGTTTTCTCCTTCCAGGAGTTATCTGTGGCATTCTTTCTGCCCTTTGACTTTTATAGTTTGTGATCTTTCATTGAAATCTCAAACTCAATAGAGGCTATTTGTGGCATTTTTTCTACCCTCTGGTCTTTCCCTTGTCTGTATTTCTCTTATTGAATATAATATACTGGCTTTGTTAGAGAAATCTTGGAGTTCCAGGGCCCTTCTTTCTTTCAACTTATATGTGTACTATTGTGTTTGATCTAATTTGAATGAGTTTTTGGGTATACTTTAGCCCCTTATCATTCTATCTCATTCCTGTGCCCTTTTGCTGAAGAGAACATCTGCTTGCAGGTCATAGTTTGTGTCTTTTGTCCAGACCCCTATTTGAAACACTTATGCAAGCCTGTTTAGAAAGATTGTGTTCTACTAGATCTGAGAGCTTTCATGCTGATTTGGTTAGTGTATCATGTTCATTTCATTTTGGTGTATCACCTAGTAGGTAGTTTTCTTTCAGTCATTTCCCTTTCATGCATTCCTTATATCCCTTTTCCCTCAAGAATTTACTTTCCTATCAAGAAGTAAATTAAAGTGATTATCCAAGAGGAACCAGCCTAGAACCTGGAGGTCTCATCTCAGTTAGCATAGGTCTGACAACCTGGAGATGATTCCCATGTTATACTAGGTTACAAGACCAAGAGAGCTTGAAACAAGGGTGGAAACTTAGTGTATAACAATTCTGGCATGCCCGATGGGACATAAAAAGAAGTTCATTGTTTGAAGATTATGCTATCTCTGATATACTGATTGCATAATACAAAATTTTATAAGTCCTTCTATCAAGTGTATCTTGTGACTCCATTGATTTCATAGATCTAGGCTAAACTTATTCAAAGTTTATGAGAAAGATTGAGACTAGGAGCTCAAAGCCCACTAAATTTTTAGAGTTTCCCTCAAAAAGAGGATACAAAGGTAGATCAACCTAGAGAACATCTCCTACAAGAATAGCATAGTCTACACCACCTAATACTTTAGAAAGGAGACCTTTTCCCTTTCATCTCAAAAGAAGAGGAAGATCTCTAACCAAAGATCTAGAAGAAGATTCAAATACAACACCAAATACAACTCACATAGTTGCTACTCATCAAATTTTAGCTCCTACAATGGCTAGATAGTTTTCTTTTGCACCTTTCAACCAGGGGAGTCCATTAGTCTTTTCTCAACATCATGATGTGCCCTTAGTGGCATTAAAGAGTCTACCTGATTTCATAGGTGAAGGAAAAACTATAGCTTTTGAGCATATAAGAGATGTAACCACTATCTGCAGTATACATAATATAACTAAAGAAGATGTGGCCACCAAGTTTTTAGCAACCTCTCTCAAAGGTAAATCTCTTGAATGGTTTAGAACTTTAACTGTTGGTTCCATTACTTCATGGGATGGATTAGGGGATGCATTGAGTAAACATTTTGAGGATAAATCAGATAACTTGTCTTTGGTTGAGTAGTTGAAAACCATTAAAAGAGACCCTTGAGAACAAATGATAGATTATAACAATAGATTCGTCAAGACATGGAATATAATTCCAGTCTCCCTGAGGCCATCAGATGACCATGCTTTCTTATACTTTTTACAAAGCTTGAATGGTCAGATTTCTATCATGATCTAATCTATGGGTGGTACCTCTTTAACCCAAGCTTTTGACATAGCTGTCAGGGCTGAAAATTGTTTAATCTAAGCAGGTATGATAGCTAGAAGGCCACCCATGCCCATATTTCCTAGCCTTTAGCCCATTGCACCTTTACAAATACCTCCATTTACCCCTATTCCCACTATATTAGCACCTCAAGCTAGTACTAGCAGTCAAGAGCTAAAAACAAGTTTCTCTCAAGAGCTCCAGGAGATCAAGAATAGTCAACAAACTAGTCAGTAAGAAATGACAAATTTGCTACAAACTTTGACTAAAGAGGTCACAAACCTAAAAAGGCAAGGGAAAGGAATTAGACCACCTTTTCAGCCATAAGGCCAAAGTCCTAATCAACAATATCAGAATCAAGGACAACCTTATCAGCAAAATAGGCCACCATACCAAGGAGGTTATCAAGGACAAAGGCAAGATTTTAATCAAAGACCATTCCAACCATACAACCCTGCACCTCTCAATTTAGTAAATCCAGTTAGGGACATGGTCCCTAGTCAAAACAATATGGTTATGGAAAATGAATGGTGTTTCCCTTGTAATCAACCTCATAATCAGGCTACATGTTCAAATGGATGGATGAACCAAGCACTAATGGTTCAAAATGCCTCACAAGCTTAATCAGAAGCTTCTTCCAGTGGATCAGTTCCTCAACAAGAACCACAAGAGAATGAGACTGCTCTTTTCAATTGGGAGCAGCAAGACTTCAATGGAGTCATTGGTGAACCTTCCATTGCTACCAACACAAGGTCAAAGAGAAGAGCTCAAGACATGGAGTGAGAAGACTCTAGGACTAAAGCCACTACATTTGTAGAACCACTGCAACTAGCTACTCCTATCATATTTAAGAAGGCTCCTATCATTACAAGCAAAGAAGGCCAGACTCTCAAAGAAGTGAAGCCCATCATAGTAAAAGCACAAAAAAGAGTACACACTATGAAACCTTTCAACATTGTAGTCAACATGAAAAAGGTGAACATTACTATGTCTATGTGGGACTCTTTGGCTATTCCAGGGCAACCTAAGATTTTGAAGAGAGCTATGACTAAAATGACAACTCCTCAACCTACAAAAGAAATTGCAAAGCCAGTGTTGGTCAGCACTGATCAAGAAAAGGAGGCTCCAAGTTGCAACTCCAAAGCCAACACCATTCAAGGTAGGAATTTTAAACCACCTCCCTTTTATGTATCTTTAATTATTAGAAAATCCTTATTACATAATTGCATGGTAGATAGTGGAGCTACTAGTACTGTAATGCCCAAAAAGGTGGCTGACCAATTAGGATTTAAATATGAACCCCTCCAAAAGAAGGTTACACAACTTGATGGATCCTTAGTCAATACTATAGGTGTGGCTTAGGATACTAATCTAATCCTTCATGCTAGTCCTAATTTCTCTATCCTACTTGATATATATATCATAGATCTCCCTGCTTTATTTGCCATATGTTTGTCAAGGGAGTTTATAGCCAAAATAGGAGGCTACCTTTCTTCTGACTGGTCCCACATGCTTTTTCACACAAGATATGGTACCAAGGTCACCACCAAATTTGAATCATTGGCAGCACACCATATAGAGCCATATGTGTCCAACACCATCAATGCAAGCTGCCTTGCATTTGATAGCAATGACTTCCCAATTATCAGAGAAGCAAACACTAAGATAGAAAATATCCCTGATATTTTACTAGATGAACTAGAATCAGAGAAGGCTTCAGAGGCCCAAGAAAATGTTATTTGGGATACTAGTTTGGGGAGCTATTTGATACAAGAAAGTGGATCCATAGAGCCAAAACTCCTCAAAGAGGACACTGATTCAGAGGATTAGAGTAATCAGGTTTGGTAAATGTTTTTTGATGGAGCTAGAAGTAGACATGGTTCTAGTGGTGGTGCTATGCTAGTGTCCCCAAAAGGAGAAAGATACTATACAACTTTCAAATTTAGTTTCTCCTGCACTAGCAACACTATAGAATATGAAAGTCTAGTGAATGGATTGGAGTGGGCTAGAAAAAGAAGGCTCAAAGCCCTAAAAGTTTATGGTGACAGTGAGTTAGTAGTTAGCCAAGTGAGAGGGATAAGTGCGACCAAAAATGACACCATGAAAGCATACAAACATAGATTTTGGGATGCAATTCAAGACTTTTGTGCTTTCAACATTGTTGCTATTCCCAGAAAGCTAAATCAAAATGCAGATAGATTAGCTGTTGTTGGATCTCAGTATGCCATTCCTCATAGTATTTCAAAGGAGTAGACCCAACAGCATATCAAAGTAATTATTAGACCTTCTATCCCTGATAATGATACTAATTGGCAAGTGTTTGACAATAATGAGCAAATTCTATAATTCTTGTTTGAGGAAGATGTCTTCTCAGAGCATAACCAAGATAGGCTATTGCAAAATTATGGTGACCAAGTAATACAACTTAAGTCTAATAAAATGCCTAGAGGTCTTGTCACCTTAGAAGCTATCTTCAACAAAGATGATCAAGTTAAGAAGAATAAAGTTGGCTTGGTAATTTAACAAGAACATTGTGTTGAATTGGATTTAGAACCAGGTAAAAGTTTACAATTTGGAAAAGTAAAAAATGATTTGGAAAAGTAGGCTTACACCCAATTATTCAAGGAATTCAGTGATGTTTTTGCATGGCAATATGAAGACCTTAAAGGTTTTAATCCAGCCCTTGCTCAACACACTATTGAACTAGAGCCTAATGCCAAACCAGTGAGACAAAAGCAAAGGCCTGTTAATCTCAAGCTTGAGCCACTTATGTATAGAGAAGTGCTTAAATTGATAGAAGGTGGTATCATCTACCCCATCAAACATACTAGTTGGGTTTCCAACCTTGTTCTTGTAAGGAAGAATAATGGTGAGTTGAGGTTATGTGTTGACTTTAGGGATCTTAATAGGGCCTCTTTAAAAGACCACCATCCATTACCCTCTATGGAGCAAATCTTACAATGTGTCTCTGGATCTGAGAGATTTTTAGTATTGGATGGCTATTCAAGATATAATCAGATCCTAGTTAATGAAGAGGATCAATATAAGGCTCCATTTACAACCAACTAGGGAACCATGGCTTATCAAAAGATGCCCTTTGGTCTGTCAAATGCAAGTGCTACTTTTCAAAAAGAAATAGATATGGCCTTTAAAAGCTTCATGTACAAGTTTGTACTAGTCTACTTAGATGACATAACTGTCTATTCTAAATATGTAGTAGATCATATCAAACATCTAAGGAAAATCTTTGAAAGATGTAGAGAGTTTGGGATATCTCTCAATCCCAAGAAATGTGTGTTTGCAGTTCATGAAGGAAAATTGCTAGGATATATATTATCCAAGAAAGGAATTACAGTAGACCCTGAGAGGATTGCAACCATCCTAGAGCTACCATTTCCACATCATAAGAAAAGTCTCCAATTTTTCATAGGAAAGATTAATTTTGTTAGGTGTTTCTTGCCTAATATTGCAGATTTATTGAAGCTTTTGACAACCATGTTAAAGAAGAGTTCAACTTTCAGCTGGACTAAAGAAGGAAAAGCCAATTTCTAGGCTATCAAAGAGGCCTTGACAGAAGCCCCTGCTGTATTAAACCCAAATTTCATTAAGGATTTTATCCTTTATGCTTATGGAGGTCATGATGCTATATCTACTATGTTGACTCAAAAAAATTCAAAAGGGTTGGAGCAGCCTATTGCCTTCTTTAGCAAAGGTTTAGAAGAGTATGAACAAAGGTACTCTTTTGTAGAGAAACATGTACTTGATGTGGTAAAGAGCCTTAAAAAGTTTAGATATCTATTGACCCATAGCAAGGCACACCTGAAAGTTAATCAGCCAAGTGTCAAATAATTTTTTCTTTCCAAGGACCTAAATGAGAAAAGGGTTGGTTGGATTACCAAAGTAATGGAATATGACATTGATATCAAAACCACCAAGCTGGTTAGAGGAAGAGGTCTTTGTGAGCATTTGGCAGAGGATGAAAGTTCAAAGAAATTAGAGCAAACAGATGCATCTTTGGTTGTGCATTTTTTAGAAGAACATGCGAAGGCATTAGTTTGGTTGCCTAACATGATTCATTACTTGAGGACAAGACAATGTCCTAGAGGCCTAGATTTAGCAAAAAGAAGATATTATAGTTTACAATCTATTCCCTTTGTGCTGATAGATGAGGTTCTTTTTAGAAAGGATCACAATGGTGTCCTTTTGAGATGTATTGATTTAGAAAAGATAGCTAATGTCCTGTTTGAATTTCATGATGGACCTTCTGGAGGTCACTTTTCTCCAAGGACTACTACTTTTAAAATCATGAGGGCTAGATATTATTAGCCATCTATCTTCAAGGATAGTCATGATTATGTGAGAAAATGCATCAAATGTGCTATGTTTGTAGGAAAGGAAAGGCTTGCAGCTCTTCCCCTTCAGCTAGTCAGAATAGAGAAACCATTCATGAGATGGGGCATAGACTTTATTGGTATGATTAATCCTCCATCTAGTGTAGGACACAAGTGGATAATCACTGCAACAGATTATTTCACTAGATGGATAGAGGTAGTTGCCTTGAAAGAATCAAATGAGAGTGTTGTCTTGACTTTTTATGATGATATAATCCATAGATTCGGCACTCCAGACTCCATAATATTAGATAATGCATTGGCATTCACAGGCCTTAAAGTTTCAAAATGAGCAATCAAAAATGGTATTTATCTAAATACAAGTTCAAATTACTACCCTCAGGGCAATGGTTTGGCATAATCAACTAACAAGAACTTGATTAAGATAATCAAGAAAACTCTATAGGATAACCAAAGAGATTGGCATACTAAGTTGAAGTTTGCCTTATGGTTAGATAGGGTTACCCCAAAGAAGATCATTGGGAATTCTCCTTATGTATTAGTATATGGCAGAGAGGCTAAGTTGTCCATTTCAATTGAATTGCCAACTTTGGACTTGGCCACTCAATATGTCCTATTTGAAGAAGGAGATCCCTTACAAATCAGGTATGCTCAGCTCATAGAGTTAGAGGAACTCGTAGACAAATCCATGAAGGATATGGAGTTCCATTAGATTTAGAAATTATTTTTTTTGATAAAAGAGCCAAGTCCAGAGACTTCAAAGTTGGAGATGTAGTTCTTAAATGGGATGAATTCAGATCAAAGCCTAGCAGACATACAAAATTTGACTCCTTTTGGGGTGGACCATTTGTTATTATAGAATGCAAGGGACCTAATGCTTTTCAGCTATCAACTCTTGGAGGAGATTCCTTTCCTATATCAGTTAATGGATTCCACTTGAAGCCTTGCTTTGAGGTCAATCCTTCCTTGTAAATCTCTGTGAATATGTTTCTTTCTTTCTTTCCTTGCTTTCTAGGTTAGTTTTCCCTATTTTCCAAGAAGTGCCTATGCATAGTTTTGTCCCTCTGGTTCAAGGTCTCTCTTTGTCAAAGAGGTTTTTGTGCTCAAGTGATGACTCCTATGCCCAATGAATCATTTTAAGGCCACTGATCAATGTCTAGCAGGCTGACATCCAACAGAAATTGCCAAAATGTTACCCAATTTTTCCTGTTCCATACAAATTTGGTTAGGTTGGATTCTATCCAGGGTCTATATTTTACCCTTGTTGAACCCCTAATAAATTTTCATGGCCTTTCATCTTGTCTTCTGGTCTCTACAAACACTCAACAATCTAGTTTGAAGCCCTTTTATTTGAAAATCTATCTGTTGGAGGCAAAATACCCTAAAAACCCTATGGCCTTTCTATTTTGTTGTTACCTTTTTCAGCCACTTAAGTCTCCATTTCCCATGTGCACTTTATATTTGGTAGGCTAGTTGCAAAGTCTCTAAGACCTGATGGATGTTCTTTTACATCTCTCGATCCCACGACTACCCTTTGTTCACAAGATCTCCTAGTCAGAAGGCATAGTTCATTTTCATTCCATGACTTGGTGATGGTCCCTTCAGTCAGTTAATCACTTAATATAAATCAAAGTTACCAATCCTTTCAGTGACTGAGCAACTATGTTCGCAAGATCTCTTATTCCTGGTGGTCAAGTCCTTGGCATCCTATGATCTAGCAAGTGGTTAAAGTTTTGTTTGGTGGTCTCAGTGTTGAGGAGGTAGAAACAACAAATGAATGAGTGACACATGTTAGCTAGGCCCAATTTATTAAAGACCTAAGTGTTCCTGATTAAGAGGGTTAATCTCCTTAATTGGACAGTTGTTGCATGTTTGTAAGACTTAATCTTGTGTCTTGTGATCATGTGACGACTGTTGATCTTCATTTCAATGCAGTGTTTCAGTTGTCAGTGGGTCCACTGCCACATAGTCTAAGGTGTTTGCTTCTGATGGTCGAAGGCTTGTGATGTGGAGATTTGTTAAAGTAGGCCCAGTGTGCTATCTTAACTTTTGATCTAATGGTTTTCTTATGATCACATGGAATATTCTTAGCCCATGTGATCATACGCCAACCATTGATCTTGCTTTATTGCCAAGGCTTTGTCAGGTGGGTCCTCTTATTGTGATGTGTGTGTATTTTATTGGCTAGCTAGATGATGATAGGGATTTGTTAGTGGGACCATTGTTAGAGGATCTATAGGGGTGCCGGCTTAATGAAGATCTGTAGTTGTCTTATAATTGCATGGAATCTTTTGAGCTTTTGTGATTATGAGACAACCGTTTGATCTTCCAGGTGTTTCAGCTGATGTCAGGTGGTTCTATCTGACATGCTAAGTTCTTATTGGTTACTAGGTATTATAGTTGGCATCTGGCAGTGGGTCCAAATTTCTTAAGTGAGGTGGCAAAAAATATAAGATCTACGGCTGACGCATGATCTGATGGAATCTTCTGAGCTCATGAGATCATGTGACAGTCATCAATTAGGTATTAGGCCATGAAGGAAAGTAGAGTGGGTCCTATGCTAGATAAATCAAGGTGTTTGTAAGTCAAGCAATGATATCATGATAAGTGGCAGGATGGGCCCAAGTTTGTAGGTTTAATTGGGCAATCACTCAATCAGAAAGAATAGTCTAAAGTTTTCAAGCAACTCAGTGACTATCAAGGTGGGATAAAGGTTTGTCATGTGATCACTAGAATAAGCTAGGGTTAAATAAAAGGTCATGAGATTCAACAACTAAAGGAAAAAGAAGGCCTGAGGTTAAATGAAAAGTTAAGGTTAAGAACATAAGTGGTACCTGGGTAAAATAGAAGATCTAACAGCCACATTTTAAAAGACAAATCAGATTTGAATATCAGTCATAGATGGAAAAAACCTTGGTGCCACCTATGACCATTATATTATTTTAAATTCAAATATCTAAGAGTACCAGATTTGAATAGTTATGGTGAGCCCAAGTTGCAGAGAGGTAGATAGATCAAAGTGGCTTGTCTACAGGCAGATACAATATAGGGATGGACACGCAAATAGTCATTTGATCAGTTGGGATATTTTCATGAGCATTTATGATCAAAATTGATAGAATTAGGGCTATTATTTTATGAAAATATGTAAACTCTAATTAGGTTTTGGCTCCTACCTATGTCCATTTGAGGAGATGTATATATTGTTTTTTTGGAGCTTTTGAAGCTCAGAGTTTTACATTTTGTAAAAAGAGTTTTCTCTTTCTAGGAGTTATCTATGGCATTCTTTCTACCCTTTGAATTTTATAGTTTGTGATCTTTCATTGAAATCTCAGACTCAATAGAGGCTATCCATGGCATTTGTTCTACCCTTTGGTCTTTCCCTTGTCTGTATTTCTCTTATTGAATATAATATATTGGCTTTGTTAGAGAAATCTTGGAGTTCCAGGGCCCTTCTTTTTTTCATCTTATATGTGTACTATTGTGTCTGATCTGATTTGAATGAGTTTGTGGGTATACTTTAGCCCCCTATCATTCTATCTCATTCATGTGCCCTTTTGCTGAAGAGAATGTCTACTTGTAGGTCACAATTTGTGTCTTTTGTCCAGACCCCTCTATGAAACACTTATGCAAGCCTCTTTAGAAATATTGTGTTCTATTAGATCTAAGAGCTTTCATGTTGATTTGATCAGTGTATCATGTTCATTTCATTTTAGTGTATCACCTAGTAGGTAGTTTTCTTTCAGTCATTTCCCTTTCATGCATTCTTTCTATCCCTTTTCCCTCAAGAATTTACTTTCCTATCAAGAAGAAAATTAAGGTGATTATCCAAGAGGAACCAACCTAGAACTTGAAGGTCTAATCTTAGTTAGCATAAGTCCCACAACTTAGAGATGATTCCCATGTTATACTAGGTTATCAAGACCAAGAGAGCTTGAAACAAGGGTGCAAACTTAGTGTATAACAATAGCATTGGAGATTGAGAGCGTATCCATAGTGGAAGCTAAGAAAGATGATCCTAAATTGAAGAAAATCAAGATTGAGAAGACTGATGACACAAAGGAAAAGGAGAGTAAATCTAAATATATCCCTCCTGCTCCCAAAGACCTCTAGAATAAAAAATCATTCCAAAAAGGAAGAAGGAAACCAGCACAAGTCACCCATCCTCATGGGCAACTAGAAGTAAGAAAAAGAATGCTCGAACACCTCTTAAGGTGGGTTTCAGACCTAGTCTTCAAGTTTTGAGAACAAGTATTATTGATGAAGGAAGAATAGATCAGATAGGAAATTTTTATGAGAAATATAGTGAGATTGACAAATCAGAAATCCATGTAATGATAATAAACACATGCTCAAGTTCAAGAAGATAGTCTTAGAACTTAAGATAGTGATTCCAGATAATGAGTGAGATAGGCTATTGGGGAGGATCTTAGAATATGAGAGAAGATTCTAGATGAAAGCATCCTTGTATGTTCCCTAGAAGAGAAAAAATTATTGTTAGATTTGGTGAAGCGGCACGTCACAACAAAGTTGAGAACACTTCACATAATGGATAATAACTTTGAGTTGGTAGCTATAGAGACTCAAAAAGACTTTGAGAAAGTTTTTATGGATAGGAAAATGTACCCACCTACTGCACCCACAACTCAAGTGCCCTCTAAGGAAGCCAAGGAGTCAAAGACCACCAATGTACTAGTAACACATCCTTAGGATTCAATGCCTATAGTGGTAACACCTATAGAGGCAATGAAGTCTACACCCATGACTGAGACACAAAAAGATGACACAATCATCATTGATAATGTAGAGATAGCCATGGAAGCCACAGATAAAGACTTGGATAAGTTTGAGGAAGCCTTTGTGAGCACACATGAGGTTGAAATTCTATGCAATGAAAATTCACCTAAGCTACAATAAGAAGTATTAATAGAGGATCTAACAGGTGAAGAAGAAGAAAAGGAGACAGAAAATGAGATAGAAAATGAAAAAGAAAAGGTAGAAGAGGAGAAAGGAGAAGTAGAGGTAAAGAGAAGTGAACCAAAAGATGATCCATCTATTGAAATTCCTATGAAGATAAAGAAAGAAGTGATGGATAGCACTCCTATCACTCCCTTACCCTTAGCATCATCCTTATCAAGTTTGACACTAGACACCACAAGGTTGGACTCTTGGGGAGAAGAAGACCTGATTAAGATCAGTGTCCTAGATATGGAGAAAGAAAAAGAGAAGCATGTGATGAGGAATCCTCTATTTTTTGAATCAGTCAACATTTTGTTCAGCTTGTTATCTTCAAACAAGAAAGTGTCTAAGGTTCATTCAGTTGATGATGTCAGTACCATACTAAAAAACTTCAAAGAAAACTTTTCTAGCTTGGAAGAATCAGCATCCCAAGTTGCAGAAGAGAAATATATGAAGAAGAGATTGAGTGAACTAGTTGGAAACTTCACACTTGACCTTAGTTCATTTAAAATTGGTCAAGTATCACTAAAGGTGTTAACAGATAAGGGAAGGAAGATCATTGGTGATTGTATGAACTAGGTTAAGTTGACTTTTGAATACTACAAGAAAATCCATGAGGCAAAAGAAATGATAGAAAATGTAAGGAAATTAGTGGAAGATCCCTCCATCGATGTGAATATGTGCAATAATGTGTACCAGGGGTAGATAGAAAAAATAGAAAATGCTAAGAAAGAGATGTCTAAGATAAGGGCAAGGCAAACACAGCTCAAGAATGCTCTTGCACCCTCTGTAGATGTACTTAATCAAAACATCAAGGAGATTGATGCCACTATGGTGACATATGATCAAGGTACAAGTATAGACTTGGAAAAGATGGAGAAGCTGCAATATTCCTTATGCACCCATCGATAGACTATCAATGCACTGATATCATTTTTGAAACAAGAGATCCAAAACTTGCAGATTGCATATCTAGATGTACTTATAAGTACTTGTAGATACACTTTTTGAGAACCCTTTTCATTACTGTCAAAGGGGGATTATTGTATGTAGAATATGGAGTATTATATATGATGTAAAGAAGAAGTATAGTATAGAGTATAAGGGAGATATAAGTTAGAGTATATATTAAAGAATTTTGTATAAGGGTACAGTTAGTAACTTTTCCATATTCCTTTGTTGCCATTAATGATAAAGGGGGAGATTGTTGACAAGTTGATTATACTATTGTATATGACTAGATATAGTGTTTTCATTATGGCAACAAAGTCATATAGAGTTTTGGAGTCAGTGCACATTATCATAAGGTCAGAATATGGTTCAGTATAGAAGACTAGACAGTTACTAGAGCACCAGTAGATCAGAGTATCAATGCATGTGTGTATGACTGAGTTATGGTATGCACCCTTGAAGTTAAGTTGGTAAGTGAGTATTCATGCTAAGTCTAAGAGCACATGATCAGATGAGACAGTATGATGAAGATACAGATAGTTGAAGTGGTATAGATAGTGAACACCAAAATAGAATAGCATATGTAGCCGACTATTAGTATTTTGATTAGCGGTTATAATAATGTTTTGTAAAGGCTATGTGCCTATTATAATTAGGTTGTAGACTTGTAAACATATTTTTTTGTAAACATGCTTGAGCCAATTCACTTGGAAGCATTTTATGTAATTGATTATAGGCCGACCTAGTTAATTATTTTGTTAGTGCATATAAATATAAGATGTGCCTTTGTAATAAGGCATGGTATGGATATGGAGATAAGATAAGTAGAGTAGAGACATCCTAAGTGAAGATAGGATGGGTTAGAGCTTTACAAGGAGCTAAAGCATTAGCACACAAAAGGAACTGATCAGACAAGCAGTGTCACAACAACGGCTCATCCAATAGACATAGTATGTATCTAAGATCAGAAGGTTGTAGCCTTCACCACTTGAGCAATGAGCTCTAGGATAGTGTTTCACCACCCCTAATAGGGTTATTGTAAAATAATCCTAATAGGGTCCAACCTTTGACCAGGTCACTTTACTAAAAGCATTGTAAAGAACAACTCCTAACAGGGTTGCAGATCTTCTAACAAGGATCATAATACACTAGTGTAGTTCTTAGTGGGCGTCAATTCCCACTAGCTTTTTTACCTATTTGGGTTTCCTCATAACCATATTGGTGTTATGTGTTGTGATTTTTTATCTTGTTTATATTGATGTTCATTTTAGTACTTAAGCAATCAAGTTAAGATTAAAGAGTAAAGAAATTAATAAGATATAGTGAAAATTGATTCACACCCCCCCGCCCTCTGAGTATTCCCATTCCTAAAAAATAGTATTCCAAGAGTTGAAGGTTCTTTCAAGTCATCATTGACTCTTGCACCATCTAAGAAAGGAAAGGAGATATCTAATAGTTCTTCAACATATTACACTAATGATTATGAATCTATCTTGTCTGAAGAAAAAGAACATGAAGAATTGGAAGCTTTATTTGATAAAAGGATACCTAGTGGGAAGGGTAAATATAAGGGTAAGTTTCCATTGAGGTTATTTTTGTGTAATAAGATTGGTCATATTTCCTCTAGATGCCCTAACAATTACAAGAAGGATAAACCAAGGAGATTAGAGGATAAGAACAAGAAGACATGTTACCTAGTTGAAGAAGGTGTTACTGATGAAGAATTTGATGGAAGAGATGAAGAAGAGATTGTGCTCGTTTTAGTAAAGGAAGAACCATCAGAAGAAGGTGAGAAAGCTTTAATTTCTAACATGAATCATAGTGGTGACTAGATTATTGATAGTGCATGCATTCATCATATGCTGAGAGATAGAAGAAAATTTATCAAGATGTAAGAATGTGATGGTGGCTCAATAAAATTTGGGAATGATTCTCCATGTTTGGAAAAAGGTGAATGGTCTATTGCTTTGAATGATAAAACAAACTATGATGATGTCTATTGGGTTGAATATTTAAAGGATAACTTGTTAAGTGTTACTCAGTTGAATAAAAAAGGATATAGATTAGAGTTTAATGAAGGTATACAAAGGATTATGGGGAAATAAGGAGAATTGATTGGTATCGATGAATAGACTAAAGGTAACTTGTTCCATATGAACTTTACTATTAAGAGTTGTCTGATTTCTAAGGTAGAATATTTCTAGTTATGGAATAAGAGGTTATATCATGTAAATTTTGATAACCTAATCAAAGTAAGTAAGATGAAGATAGTGAGAGGTTTTCCTAACATAGTGAAACTAGACAATGCAATGTTTAAAGAATTTCAGATTGGGATGTTAGCTAGTTCTAGTTTCATTAGTAAAAATTATTCTTCTAAAATTATTTTAGATCTAGTTCATACCGATCTATGTGGTCTACTAAGAACTCAGAGTTATTGTGGTGATATATATTTCATATTTCTTGTTGATGATTATTCTAGAATGATGTGGGTTGTGTTTCTAAAGGACAAATTTGAAGCTTTTCACATGTTTAAGATCTAGAAAGATAGAGTGGAGGAGATTGGTAAGACCCTAAAATATATTAGATCTAATAGAGAAGGTGAGTTTACTTCACATGAGTTTATTTTATATTATAACTAACAAGGACTCAAAAGGTAGATGTCAGCTCCAAGAAAACCTCAACATAATGGTGTTGTTAAAAGAAGAAACAGGTCTATCATTGATTGTGATAGGATATTAATGATTATGAAGGGTGTTGCATAGATATTTTGGAGAGAAGTGGTAAGCACTATTTATTATACATTAAACAAACTTTAGGTGAAGAAAGGTAAAAACAAAACTCCTTATGAGCTATGGCATGGTCAATCTCCACATGTAAATTATTTCAAAAAAATTGGAAGTAGATGTTACATAAAGAGAGATGAAAATACAGGTAAGTTTGACCCAAGAAGTGATGAGGGCATGTTATTAGGATATTCCACAAAGAGAAAATCCTACAAGTGAATGAACACAAGAACAAATAAGATAGTGGAAAGTGCTAATGTAAGAGTAGATGAATTTTTTGAGAAGAATGATGACTCCAGGAAGAAGGAACCTGAAGATTATCATGGGCTTGTATATGTACAATCGGTAGAGTAGGACACTACAAAAAAACTAATGGAGAGATAGATTAATGAACATGAAATAATACAAGTGGTTGAAGATACTTCTACAACTGAACTAGTATTGCTAAGGTATGTGAAATTGAATCATTCAACTGATCAAATTATTGGTGATAGAAATGTTGGTGTTCTAACAAGAAGAAAGGAAAGATAAAGTACATGTTTTCTATTTGAATTTGAGCCTAAAATAGTAAAATATACATTGAAAGATGATGATTGGATGAAAGATATGGAAGAAGAATTGGAGTATACTGAGAAGAAAAAAACTTGGACACTAGTACCCCGACTGGTGGACATGAATGTATTTAGTACTAAGTGTATTTTTAGAAACAAGATGAATGGGAAAGATGAAGTGGTAAGGAAAAAAGAAATATTGGTGTACAAAGGATATGGACAAGAGGAAGGCCTAGAATCTGGTGAAACATTTTTACCCATGGCTAGATATGAAGGTTTAAGGATACTACTTGCATATTTTGATTACAAAGGATTCAAGGTATATCAAATGGATGTTAAGTCATCTTTTCTTAATGGTGTTTTGGAAGAAGATTTATACATTGAACAACCTGAAGGATTTTCCAATTCATAAGATAAGAACATGGTGCATAAATTATAGAAAACAAATTTATGGGTTGAAACAAGAACCTAAGGAATGGTATAAGAGATTGCACTCCAATATGATTTAGATTGGTTTCATTAGGACAAGTGATAATAGTAATGTGTATTTGAAGATTGAAAATGATGCAGGAGCATCCTGGGTGTAAGAGCAATCTTGCATCACCCAAAAATATTTCTATTTTTATATTCAATAAGGGCTATTTTAGTGCAGAGCTGCTATTTATGGAAAGTTACTATTTTTGGTAATTTTCGTATGTGCTCTGAATGATCTGATTTCTTTCTTGGAGGTTCATTTTGGTCATAAAAGTCTGCCAGTAAAGTTTCATTGCCAGATCAAGTGTATATTGGAAGATATTGAAGATTTTCGGTATTGGCAGCAGGGTACAGAAACTTTGAACTCAGTTTTGAAGGCTTTAGAGGCCCCGGATGAGGTCAAAAATTTGGGTGACGGGCGCTTGCGCAGGTCAAGCCTGTAGAGCGCTTCGTGGCATTTCTGAAATGGGGTTATAATAGCCGATCGGGTCAACTGGTGATGACTTATGGTCTTCGAAAGTTGGGCCACCTGAAATGGCGAAAAATAATTTTCTTCAAAATTTCTGTTCGGGTTTCAAAGGTTATCTTGAGCCGACTATGATGTAATGAAATGTAAAATAAAACAATTCTAAGTTTGGTCGGCCTTATTGGCTAAAATTCTGGAACCTTCCCAGGCGGTGGAAAAATTGCCTATATAAGGAAGGCTGTATTATTGTCTTAGGCAGTTCAGAATAGTTCTAAGTAGTAGATTTGGGTAATAGTTCGAGGCTTTGTCCTATAGAATATTGTAAGGGAATGCCCATGTGGCTTTGCATATTGTAATTCTGAAAGTTTGTAATTCCACATTTGTGGAGATAATAAGAAGTCAATTTTCTATTCTTGCATATTGTTGTTGTTTCTCTATATCTGTTATGTGTTTGTGGTATTAAGGGGATCACCCCTTGATGAAGGGTGATCCCCTTAATACCACAAACACATAACAGATATAGAGAAACAACAACAATATGCAAGAACAGAAAATTGGCTTCTTATTATCTCCACAAATGTGGAATTACAAACTTTCAGAATTACAATATGCAAAGCCACATGGGCATTCCCTTACAATATTCTGTAGGAAAAAGCCTCGAACTATTACCTAGATCTACTACCCAGAACTATTCTGAACTACCTAAGATAATAATACAGCCTTCCTTATATAGGCAATTTTTCCACCACCTGGGAAGGTTCCAGAATTTTAGCCAATAAGGCCGACCAAACTTAGAATTATTTTATTTTACATTTCATTACATCATAGTCAGCTCAAGATAACCTTTGAAACCCGAACAGAAATTATTTTTCACCATTTCAGTTGGCCCAACTTCCGAAGACCATAAGTCATCACCAGTTGACCCGATCGACTATTATAACCCCATTTCAGAAATGCCACAAAGTGCTCTACAGGCTTGACCTGTGCAAGCGCCCGTCACCTAAATTTTTGACCTCATCCGGGGCCTCTAAAGCCTTCAAAACTGAGTTCAAAGTTTCTGTACCCTGCTGCCAATACCGAAAATCTTCAATATCTTCCAATATACACTTGATCTGGCAATGAAACTTTACTGGCAGACTTGTATGACCAAAATGAACCTCCAAGAAAGAAATCAGATCATTCTAAGCACATACAAAAATTACCAAAAATAGTAACTTTCCATAAATAGCAGCTCTGCACTAAAATAGCCCTTATTGAATATAAAAATAGAAATATTTTTGGGTGATGCAAGATTGCTCTTACACCCAGGATGCTCCTGTATCAGACACCCAGGGTAATTTGAGAAGTGACCCTGTCACGACTCAGGTGTGCAAAGGAAAACCAAGACGGTTAACCTCCTCCTTTGTTAGCCATGATGAATCTCCAATAGGTCATCCTTTCCATTTGACCAAATACTCTTCATATGTCTTGTTCCTTGTGCTTCTGCAAACACGACTGTCCAGTATGTCTTCAATCTCCTTGATATCTGAACTGGTTGCTGGAATACTCCACTGTGCTGCTACAACCTCATCTTCAACACCTCCTTCATGATACTCTGTCAAATCTGAAATGTTAAACACTAGTGAAATATTCAGCTCAGTAGGCAATTCTACCTCATATTCATTTCCTGAATCATGTTTCTTCGGTATCTTACATGGTCCAAACTTCTTCATTTTTAGCTTGTTATATGTACCAACTAGAAACCGCTCCTTCCGCAAATGAACCATGACTTCATCACCAACCTGAAATTCCTTATACCTCCTTTTCTCATCTGCCTTAGCCTTATACTGTGCGTTCATCTTGGTAATATGCTTCCTCACCTCCCCATGGATGTTCTTCAAGTGTTCTACAAAATCCTCAGCTTCAGCACTACTTATTTCTCCTTTATCTATCTTCCTCAATTCAGATGCATTTCTTGGACTACTTCCATATACAATCTAGAATGGTGATTTACCAGTGCTTCTATTGACAGAATTATTGTATGCAAATTCTGCCTGTGGTAAAATCAAATCCCATCCTGTTGGCTTATCTCCAACCAAACATCTCAACAAATTTCCCAAACTCCTATTCACCACCTCTGTCTGTCCATCAGTCTGTGGATGATGTGATGAACTGAACTTCAAATCTGTCTTCAACTTCTTCCACAATGTACGCCAGAAATATCCAACAAACTTAGTGTCCTGATCTGAAACTATGGTCTTTGGCAAACCATGAAGTCTCACTACTTCTCTAAAAAACAATTCTGCTACATGAACAACATCATTAGTCTTCTTGCAGGGAATGAAATGTGCCATCTTTGAAAATCTATCAACTACCACAAAAATTGAATCGTGTCCCCACTATGTCCTTGGTAAACCAAGAACAAAGTCCATGCTGATATCCTCCCAAGGCTTCTCTGGTATAGATAATGGCTGATATAGCCCTGTATTCTTCTTCACTCCTTTCGCCATCTGACATACTCTGCAACTCTGTACAAACTTCTTCACATCTTGCTGCAACTGTGGCCAATAATAATTCTCACTAACCAAACCAAGGGTTTTGTCATGACCAAAATGTCCAGCCAATCCTCCGCTATGCTTCTCCTTGATGAGATTCTCCCTCATAGAACTTTGTGGAATGCACAACTGACTCCCTCTGAATAGCATATCATCCTGGATGATGAAATCCAACCATTTCATCCTGTCTAGAGTAACAGGTTCTGTACAAGCTTTCCAAGCTTCACCAAAATTAGGATCCTCTGGATACAAATTCTTGAGTTCCTTGAACCCAACTACTTCAATATGCATTTCTGTCAGCAATAGTTGCCTTCTACTAAGAGCATCTGCAACCCTATTAGACTTTCCACTCTTGTGTTTCAAAACAAATGTATAACTCTGCAAAAACTCAACCCATTTCAAATGTCTTTGATTCAATTTTCCTTGACTATTCAAATATTGCAAAGCTTGATGATCAGTATACAAAATAAACTCCTTAGGAAGCAGATAATGTCTCCACTTCTTTAATGCCTGAACTATAGCATAAAATTCTTGATCATAAATAGAATATTTCCTCTTGGAGTCATTTAACTTCTCACTGAAATAAGCAACAGGTTTACCTTCTTGGCTCATAACAGCTCCTATTGCAGTACCACTAGCATCACAATCTACTTGAAACACCTTATTAAAATCTGGAAGTGCTAAAATAGGTTGTTCTGTAACTTTTTGTTTCAACAATTGAAAACTCTTTTCTGCCCCATTAGTCCACTTAAACTCTTTTCTATCCCCTCTCATTGTTTCAGTCAAAGGTCCACAAATACTGCTAAAATTTATGATAAACTTTCTGTAAAAGCTAGCTAGACCATGAAAAGATCTTACCTCAGTAGCACTCCTTGGAGTAGGCCATTCAAGGATAGCCTGTACCTTTTCTGGGTCCATTTTTAGACCTTCTGCTGAAACTACAAATCCCAAATACACTAACTCTTTCTTCACAAAATTGCACTTCTTCAAGTTAATCAACAATTTCTCATCTCTCAACTTCTCAAACACCATACGAATATGCATCATATGTTCCTCCAATGTCTTGCTAAAAATCAAAATATCATCTAGGTAAACAATGACAAACTTACCCAGAAATTCTTTCAGAACCTCGTTCATGAGCCGCATGAAAGTGCTCGGTGCATTGGTTAGCCCAAAAGGCATGACTAACCACTCATACAGTCCTTCCTTTGTCTTGAAGGCAGTCTTCCATTCATCTCCTTCTCTGATCCGAATCTGATGATACCCACTTTTCAGATCTATCTTTGAAAAATACACAGCTCCACTCAAACAGTCCATAATATCATCCATTCGTGGCAATGGAAACCTGTACTTGATTGTGATCTTGTTTATTGCCCTAGAATCTATACACATCCTCCACTCTCCATTCTTCTTTGGTGCTAATACCGCTGGTACAGCACAGGGACTCAGACTCTCATGGATCAATCCTTTCTGTAACAGTTCATGTACTTGTCTGTTCAACTCCTCACTTTCTACAGGTGTCATTCTGTGTGCTGCCTTATTCGGCAAACTCGCTCCTGGGATCAAGTCCATCTGATGACTGATCTTCCTGATCAATGGTAATCCATCAGGCATGTTATCGGATACAATATCCTGAAACTCATTCAACAAATCTGCAACTTCTACAGGAACATCTTCTACTTTCTCTTTACCAGCTTTTGGAATTAAAGCAAAAAATACATGCTCATGCCTCATACCATCTAGGAATTTTCTTCCATCAACAAATGTTACTCTTGCATTACCACATACCTTTTCTTCAGTCTCCTTCAATGGTTTTAGCTTATGTCGCACTCCATCCTTTGTCAGGGAATAGGTATTCGCACGACCATCATGTACAACACATCTGTCAAACTACCATGGTCTACCCAACAACATATGACATGCATCCATAGATATGATATCACACAATACCTCATCTTGGTATCCGCCAATCTTGAACTTCACTAGGCATTGTTCATTGACCATGACCTTGTGGTCATCCTGTACCCAAGCAATCCGATATGGATGTGGGTGTTTCTATCTCTTGAGCTTCAACTTTGTCACCATCTCTTCTGACACCAAATTTTCAGTGCTTCCACTATCAATGATCATATCACAACATTTACCTTCACACTTGCACCTGGTGTGAAACAGGCTCCTCCTTTGCTCAGGTTCATTCTCACCACTCAACAGGACTCTTCTGTTAATCAACGTTTCTCCTCTTTCAGCATCTTCAGAATTTGATGATCTGGCATCTTCATCTACATGTGCAACTCTGGCCTGGCCTTCATTTCTCCTATCTGTTCTGCCTTGGTGCTGAGGACATTCAAATGCCCTATGACCTTCTTCTCCACAGTGAAAACATGTTCCACGGAAGCCACCTCTTCCAGATCCTTGTCCTCTTCCTCTTCCTCTCTGATCTCTATTATTCTGATCCTAGAAGTGATTGGAATTATTTCCTCACTGATTCTGACTGCTACTGGCCTCATCCTTCTTTTTTGAATCTTCATTTCGGCCACCATATGACCGTCCACCAGATCGTCCACCGCGACCTCTTCCGTTTTGTCTGCTCTCGAACTTCTTCTTCAACTTTTCCTCTACTTTTAGGGCAAATTGGTATGCCTCCTTAATACTGTTCATTCGAACCAGATTCAACTCCTCCTGAATGCTTGGCCTTAACCCATTAAGGTATCGGGCAACTTTCTCCTTATCAGCTTCTGCATGGCCTGTTCTGATGAGAAGTCGATAGAACTCCTCTGTATACTCCTGAACAGATCTTCCTGCTTGCTTGAAACTCTACATTTTCTTCAGTAGGTCAAGCTCATAATCAACAGGAATGAACTGTCACTTCAATTTATCCACCATCCGATCCCATCTCGTGATTTTCTCCTTTCCCCTTCTATTTCGCTCCAACTGAATCTCTTGCCACCATATCTTCGCATGACCTTTCAGTCTGGCCTTCGCAAATTTGACCCTATCAGGATCCTCAACATCTTCATACTCAAAATACTCCTCACATTCATTGATACAGTCGATCAATTCCTCTGGGTTAAGATTTCCAGAAAATGTAGGAACCTCAATCTTAGGTCTTTTCCCAATCTTGGAAATCGCCCGAAAAAGTCTTTCTTCCTCCTGGTTCACAATTTCAACTTCTCCTTCTTGATATTCTTCTTTGGATTCATCCTCGCTTTCGTCTCTGACATTAAGATTCATTCCTCTACGAATCTCTTCTTGCAATGCTCGCACTTGTCTCTGCAGCTCTCTAACCTCAAGTGTCATAGCACCAGCTCTTCCACCACGTTCTCTTTATGGAGGCATTTTCATGATGCGCGCTGAAACCCTAACCACGGTCCTGGTGCAAACTACCTCATAGTCGGTGATCTGTTTACACACTCAAGAAAACCTGCTCTGATACCACTTGATGAAGGGTGATCCCCTTAATACCACAAACACATAACAGATATAGAGAAACAACAACAATATGCAAGAACAAAAAATTGGCTTCTTATTATCTCCACAAATGTGGAATTACAAACTTTCAGAATTACAATATGCAAAGCCACATGGGCATTCCCTTACAATATTCTGTAGGACAAAGCCTCGAACTATTACCCAGATCTACTACCCAGAACTATTCTGAACTGCCTAAGACAATAATACAGTCTTCCTTATATAGGCAATTTTTCCACCGCCTGGGAAGGTTCCAGAATTTTAGCCAATAAGGCCGACCAAACTTAGAATTGTTTTATTTTACATTTCATTACATCATAGTCGGCTCAAGATAACCTTTGAAACCCGAACAAAAATTTTGAAGAAAATTATTTTTTGCCATTTCAGGTGGCCCAACTTTCGAAGACCATAAGTCATCACCAGTTGACCCGATCGGCTATTATAACCCCATTTCGGAAATGCCACGAAGTGCTCTACAGGCTTGACCTACGCAAGCACCGGTCACCCAAATTTTTGACCTCATTCGGGGCCTCTAAAGCCTTCAAAACTGAGTTTAAAGTTTTTGTACCCTGCTGCCAATATCAAAAATCTTCAATATCTTCCAATATACACTTGATCTGGCAATGAAACTTTACTGGCAGACTTGTATGACCAAAATGAACCTCCAAGAAAGAAATCAGATCATTCTAAGCACATACAAAAATTACCAAAAATAGTAACTTTCCATAAATAGCAGCTCTGCACTAAAATAGCCCTTATTGAATATAAAAATAGAAATATTTTTGGGTGATGCAAGATTGTTCTTACACCCAGGATGCTCCTGCATCAGAAAAAGATGACAAGTTGTTGATTTTAGAGATATTTGTAGATCATATCATTTTTGGTGGCAATGAAGAGATGAGAAGATCATTTGTAGATGAGATGAGGAAAGAATTTGATGCAAAGGCTAGGGATGGATTTTCAATCTTCATAGAGAAATGTGTGTTCAAATCTTTATTTTGTAACAACATCCTATTCTTCTTCACTGAAAGGTCAATCCAAGGCCCATACCTCATACCATAGACCTATAAAAGGTTATTTCAATCCTCTTTTACCATCCTAGACTCCACAACATTTAACTCACCTTTCATACCTTCACATTCAAGCTTTCAACCAAGCTTACAACTCCATGGTTATAACCAACAAGGCAATCTATTATCCTCAACATCCTTTTAGGGTGTTCTCAATATTCTTAAGGTTCTCAAGACCTTTAAAATCCTTATTATCTTCATACAACTTCACAACTTGCAATGGTTGGTTTCATACTACCAAAGTGTCATTTTAGGATTGTTCCTAGTAGTCTTCACTAGTTAGAAATTTTTTTTTTCCATCAAATATTCTCAAAAGACTTCTAAAACCAATCAAGGATCTAGATACCCTTTTAAAATTTATAAATCAAACCCCATAATCAATTCTACTTGTTTTGAGACAACACCTTCTAAATTTGTTGATTTCATTTTGCCAAAGAGGCTTAATTCCCTCATTTAACAAAGGAACCCTATCATGGGTAAATTCTCAAAACTTTCCCTCTTTAAAAACCTTATGAAATTTTTATAATTAGAATTTTATGCAATCAATTTGACTCTATGAATTGTCTAGATATGAAAGCCCCAATTTGGTCTCAAAAACTCCTATAAACTAGAGCTCACTCAATGTATGACCTCCCAACACCATTCCAACCAAAAAAAAGTTGTTTCACCATCCTTATACCATCCTCAAATGGATTCAAACATAAAATGACCCCCTCTAAAGGCTAGGTCTCCCACTTCTATACCCTTGGCTCATTTTCATGACCCTAGGTCACTCCTTAGCCCCATCAAACTCCTCCAATCAATGCCCACCTAAAAAATCCTTTTTCTTCCTAAATTCAGATTATTATAATGCAATGATACATTCATAGGATCCATCTCCAAGTGATAGTAATTATAAAAAGGGGATGCATATCATGTACTTCTCAAAACAAGGGAAACCCCTGCACTATCAAAGACCAGTCAAATAGAAATGCACAAAATTAATGAAATGAATATGAAACTGATTCAAATAAGGTTTTAGCAATGTGTGTCAACCATGACCAATGCTATATTTCAATGACACATTCAAATGCTATGATAAATTGCAAGAAAAATGAACTTTATTGATCAAATGACACATTTCGTACAACTACTTGCCTCCAGACCATACTCTATCCAATCTCAATCCTCCCAATACTTAAATAAACTCCTAAAAAATTCCTCAATGGATCCAATTCTGTTAGAACTCCTAAAAACACAAACTAAACTCATTTTAGGATTTTCCCTCCTTTGGTAACTAGTCATTACTTTTCAAAAAATTGAATTTGCAAACTTATTAAATATAACTCCTAATAATCTCTAATTTTGGTCATTTTCCTTTTAGGACTCAAATGACATTTGAAAACCTTTAAAATATCTCTCTGACCTATTCCTTGTTGGAAATATTCAAGAATTAACCGAGTTACTGAGAGGGGAGGGGTGAATTAGTAACTTCAAATTTTTCTTTCAATTACAGATGTATTAACATATAGTTCACTTTATCCTTATGCATATAGAAAGCATGAAACTTAAAAGCATTCAAAATAATGACACATAGATTTGGTTACCTAGAAACCTTTCAAACGAAAGTAAAACTGGGATGGGGATGAAACCCACAAAGCTTTAGTACTGCAGTATAAAGTTGGCCGGTTAAGGCTTACAATTGATCACTTCTGATGATCTGCCCTACTAGGAGCAATAAGGACTGTTAGGTCCACCTTGTTAGAGGATTTTTACAAACTTACAAAAGAAGTATGTACTCGGTAAAGAGATTTTACAAAAGACTGTTAAGTCTACCCGGTTAAAGGATTTTAGTACTGATTCACCTATTAGGATGAAACAGTAGATCTCTTGCTTTGCAACTGGATTGCTGAATGAGATTCGCTGATGTACTGATCACCTTCTGTGATGAATTTGTCTTTGCTATTCCGGATACTACTGTAGCCCTTTGTAATTCGCTTATCTCTGCCTTTCTTTCTTTTTCACATTCATACTCATTACATCTTGGCATTTTTACAACATTGTTTATATACAAGTCTAAATAATTAATTACAATTACAATTACAAAGTCAGCTTGACAAATAAACATAAGTGCTACTAAGTCGGCCCAAGTATGGTTACATGGTTCCTGCAAACTAACTCGGTGACTTTCTGATACTCGGCGTCCATTGCATTACCCGGCATCATCATGCACTCGGTAGAAGTGAAGGCACGGTTCATACTAACCACTCGGTAGGTTTTGAACTCGGTAAATACTGGTGACTCGGTAGACATAATGTTACTCGGTTTACACTATCTTGCTCGGTTTGCACTGTCCTGCTTGGTTTGCACTATTCTACTTGGTTTGCACTGTTCTGCTCGGTTTGCACTCAGAATGCAAATAAGTGTTGTCACTAGTGGCAATCCTTCTTAATGCCAACAATCTCCCCCTTTGGCATTAGTGACAAAAACACTTATTGCCTAAAACTTATATACAAGAACCATGCTGAGATTTATTTTGATTTTTCAAAATTTGTCTTTGTCAATTATCTCCCCCTTTCAATGTGCTAACTTTTTCTTCTTTTCTTCTATACATATGTCCTTCTATACATATCTCCCCCTTTTTGATGATAATGCCAAAGGTGTACATACAAGTGATTTACAGAGAGAATCCATAATTTGATAGAAAAATAGAATGTACCTTCATTATCAGTGCCAAGGTTCTGTCCCAATTTTCTTGCAGAATCTTGCATGTTTGGATTGCAATTTGGACTTCTGCAGAGAGTTTAATCATGTGATCTGCTATTGAGAACTGATTGTCATGAATTAATGTTTTGGAATGTTCAATGTGCTTATACATTGTATTCATGATGGGAAGGATCATGTTCTGAATGTCTAGCAGTGTGGACCAGATCCTTGTGTCTTCTTTTAGTAGTTCTGACTGCATATTTGATAGATATGAGATTTTCATGTGATGAGCAGAGTTTGAACTTGGTTCAAGTTGTAGCTTCTGTATGCTAATCTTCAAATCCTCATCAATTTTATTCATTTTATCCTTGACATCCTTTGTGAACTCGGCAACATTGCACAGTCTGGCCAAAAGAGAGGTAACATTTGAATAGGAAGATTCAATGTTTGACAAAACTGAAGACAATTCCACTTGATTAATAGCTATGTGCTGAGAAATGTGCTCAAGCACTTTATTGTTGAATCTCTTCTCGACTCTTTCAACTAACTTTTCTATCCCAGATGAATCCTCATTGTACTTATTTACTACTTCTGCTAATTGTAACAAAACATGTTGAGAGGAGTCTACTTTAATACCTAATGCTTCAGACAAAATGTCCTT
Organism: Chamaecyparis obtusa; assembly: GCA_027943335.1. Classification (NCBI taxonomy): domain Eukaryota; kingdom Viridiplantae; phylum Streptophyta; class Pinopsida; order Cupressales; family Cupressaceae; genus Chamaecyparis; species Chamaecyparis obtusa. Next base: position 316,281 of record BSBK01005659.1, read on the forward strand.
AGCATCCTTAATGATTTTATATTCCTTGTCTCTCTCCTCTTTAAGCTTCTTTTGCTTTTCTTTCCTTTGGAGGATTTCACCTATATTTTTCATTTGGTCCGCTGATAGATTTGCAAAATCCAATGTTGGAATCTCTATTTCTTCATCTAGGTCTATATCCTCTACTATATTCTTGCCCAAAAATCTTATACTCGGTTGAGCCTTAGGCTTATCTGTACTTAATGCCTTCGTAGTAGTGACAGTAGACATAGTAGGACTGGCTATAGAGACTGGTATACTGTCTACTGGAGAACTTAAAGTATTTACACATGTAGAATAAAAAAATGGAATACTTATTGCTGGAAAACTTGATGAAGTAGGAGACTGCAACTCGGTAGAAGAAATGGTAGTTGCTTCTGTTGTTGCTATAGGTGATTGGACAAATGTTGAAGTTGTCCCAACCATGCTTGAAGGTGTCTCCGGGCTAGATGTAGTAACTTTTACTGGAGAGGTAGGAAGTGATGCAATGACTTCTGCTACTATCCTCACAGTATCATCTACCTCAGTGGCTTCTTCCTATTCATCACTGTCATCTTCAATGTCTTTTATTATAACTGTTTCAATACTCAGTTGGTGAAGATGGTATATGTTCTTCCATGTGGCATTTGCATCCTTCACAACCGATTCAATATTGTTAATCAGAATCAAACAAGTATTGAACTTCAGTGTCATTTTATTTTCATTCTCCTTCAATGCCTTCTTTATTTCATCATTTTTCAAGCTCGGCATTAACTATCTCAGGGTTTGATCAAATATGTCTTTTATAGTTTGCTTGGCATTGGTCCATCTCATTTTTATTGGATCTAATAAAGCTGCTGGAACTTGTGGGGCTATTTCATCAGGAGAGTATTTCCACTGTCCCATCTTTTCAATAACAACATCTTCTATTTCCTTTTGTTCTATTTCTGATCTGGTTTCATATTTAAAAGATTTTATATTACTTACTCCAGATCCTAATCCTTCTCTAAAAAGTTTGATCTTCTCTTGAAAGGTTAGAGGAGGCCTTTTGAATATTATATCTTTGTCTGCCTTATCTGCCTTACCTCTTGCACTTCTCCTTGTAAATACAGTAGTGGGAGGCTTAGGTGCCTTAGTGATGAATACCTTTCCTTTCCTCTTTGTAGGTTCTGGTTCCTCTATTTTCTCATCCTTTTCCTTTTCTTCTTCAGTGTCTTCTCCTTTGTCCTCGGTTAGCATTTGCATTTTGGCTATCCTCTTCTTTCCTTTATTTACCACCTGTGGAATTTTTATGCTTAATTCAATTCTCACCTTTGCTTCTTCATATGTTCCAAAATATGGAGCTTTGGGATTAACAAGCTAATTAAGAAGGGCTTCAATGATATTCTTTGTCTCATCAATGTTTACCTCATAAGGAAGAGGTTTTACATGTACAATCCTCAGTTTAGCTGCTTGAATGTATACTTTGTCACAGTCCACCATGAAACAAATGTCATCCTTATAATCTTCAACCAACTTCTATGGAATCTGGAATCTATCATTCATTTTTTCTTTGAAAGACTCAAAATAACTATCCATGATGCTTTCAAAATTTTCACCCATTTTTGAAATATATTCATTTATTTCATAAAGAACTGGCACATCTTTTCTCCATACTACTTTTCCTTTGGAAGGGAAGAATTTCTGAACATAGAAGAATAAACAGAGCAGTAGAGATCCAAACTTACATGGATTGTTTTTGGACGTTTGAATGCTTTCCATGTTCTTGTTAAAATATTTTAACAATAAATCCTCAAGGTCAAATGATAAGTTATTCTTGACCACCTTGTATGCTAGGTCTATGGCTTCACAGGATACACTATTCTGTCAACTAGAACTCTATATCTTATGGGCAATGATGTGTGTTCCAAACTTTAGTTCAACATCAATAATGCTGCTTACTTTCATGCTCTACCGTCCCACTCGGCTAGGGTTTTCTTCTCCAGTTCTGGCCGACCTAGGGTTTTGGTAGATTTAGCTTTGTTCAACATGGGAAGACCGGTGATTTGATGAATCATATTCTTAGTGATCTCTATGGGTTGCTCAAGCAAAATCTTGCCATCATGTACACGGATGAGAATGTATCTAACCCATTTCTCCTGAAAGTTTCAAGGTAAATGTGAAATGTGAACTAATCCCTTGTCTTCCAGATGTTTGTGCTTGGGTTTTAGAATACCATCCACACACAGTTCCTCATGCACAATATCTAGCTCTAGGTTTCCCATTTCTTGAATTGCACAATTGAAATGATTGTGAATATCATTAACAAGTAGTACCTTAGGAGGAATCTGAGATTGAGCTCTGTTCAGATCTAGGGCTGCTACAATTGCGGGCACAAGTTTGAAATCTGGTGTGCTCCATTCCCCTTTGATTATCATTTATGTTCCTTTCATCACTGAAGTGCTGGATGATGCCATGGTCTCTCACAGAAAATGTTGTTCGCAAAAGTATTTGAATCGTCGGATTGCTCTTGAAATTTTCTGCTCTCAAAGTGCTAAAGTTCACGGTGAAGAATGAGTTTGATTTCTTGCCTTTTGTTTACAACTCTATCATTAATGCTCAGTACGAATTAGGGTATGAATTTTGACAGACTGTCACCCACTATGAATTAATTGCTCGGTAAAAACTTCGCAACTCGGTGAACTCGAGAATTCAAATTGCTCCGACCTCGCTCAGTAAAGACTGGTACCGACCTTGCTTGGTAAAGACTGATACCGACCTTCCTGTGATCTTGTTGCATCTTTGTATGCCAATTTAGATCTTTCTTTTAATTCAATTTTGGAACTGCTTGAAATTGGTCTATGAGAATACAGTTCCAGTGCTTTCTTGGGAATTTAGTTTGAGTCGGTAGAGCCACCCATTCCATTACTTGGATTGGTTTGCTCAGTAGATTTAGGAATCCATTTTTTTCTTACCTGTTTCCTGACCTTAGTTGCTTCATTCTTCTTTCCATCTTCAACTTCACTAGCATTCATGCAATTTCTAGCTATGTGACCAAGTTTAGTGCATTTGAAGCATCTTACGGTAGTATCTCTTTTCCTTAGATGATGTTTTATGCAGTTCATGCCAATGTGTCCATATTCTCCACAGTAATGACATCTACACCAGGTGTTGTAATCCCATCCAAACATTGCTTTCATAATTTGTTCTACTGGATTGAATGTTTTGGATTTGCACTCGGATGGCTTGTGACCTTGTTTGTTGCATTTGTGACAATTACCTTTGAATCTTGGTTTTTCCCTACATTTATTTGCTTTGTGACCATGCTGATTGCAGTTGTAGCATTTTCCATTGAATTCTACTTTTTCATTGCTCCAACATTTATTTGAAGTATGTCCTATTTTACCACAATGATTACAAGTAGGTTTCTGATTTCTTTGAGTACCTTGCTTAGAAGATTCACCTTCTCCATTGTATCCAAGTCCTACTTTTCCTTTTTGCCTATGAAGATTTTGATTATATAGTTGATCTAAGTCTTCTTGGCTTTTCAGCATTCTTTCATTGATTTGTTTTTTGGTGTTTAGGTCATCCACCAATCTTTGATTGATTTCCTTTTCAGATCTTAGTTCTTCTCTTGTGCTTTCTATTTCTGAACTTAGAGTCAGAATTTCCTCATTTGTATGGGAGATCTGATCAATTAGGTTTTCTAGCTAAAGGGTTTTATTTTGGACTTCATTGTTCCTTCCATCTAATTCATCTTTCAACTTGTTTCTTTGTTCTAAGATCTCACAAAATCTTGTAGAGTGTAGCTCTTGTTCTCTTTTTAATTTTCTCACTTCTTCCTGCAGAGACCCATTCTTTTCTAGGAGTTCTTTGACAACATTGTTTGCTTCATCTGAGCTATCTGAGGGAAAAAGATCTTCAATCTTTTCTTCAATGTAATTCTGATCATTCATCTAATTTGCAAGTTCCTTCCTTCTTCTTAGGGATTGGGAAAGATGTTCTTTTGCTTCTTTAAGTTTAGCTATGGCCACTTCCAGATCTAGCTTTTCATTTTCAATCACCTTGTTCAGTTTGAATACCTCCATTGTCCTGGATCTTTGCTCAAGCTAGTTAAGCTTTATCTTGAGAACCAATACTGCTCTGATACCAATTGTTAGAAATATTCAGGAATTAACTGAGTTACTGAGAGGGGAGGGGTGAATTAGTAACTTCAAATTTTTCTTTCAATTACAGATGTATTAACATATAGTTCACTTTATCCTTATGCATATAGAAAGCATGAAACTTAAAAGCATTCACAATAATGACACATAGATTTGGTTACCTAGAAACCTTTCAAAAGAAAGTAAAATTGGGGTGGGGATGAAACCCACAAAGCTTTAGTACTGCAGTATAAAGTTGGCCGGTTAAGGCTTACGATTGATCACTTCTGATGATCTGCCCTGCTAGGAGCAATAAGGACTGCTAGGTCCACCTTGTTAGAGGTTTTTTACAAACTTACAAAAGAAGTATGTACTCAGTAAAGAGATTTTACAAAAGACTGTTAAGTCTACCCGGTTAAAAGATTTTAGTACTGATTCACCTGTTAGGATGAAATAGTAGATCTCTTACTTTGCAACTGGATTGCTGAATGAGATTCACTGATGTACTGATCACCTTCTGTGATGAATTTGTCTTTGCTATTCCTTATACTATTGTAGCCCTTTGTAATTTGCTTATCTCTGCCTTTCTTTCTTTTTCACATTCATGCTCATTACATCTTGGCATTTTTACAACATTGTTTATATACAAATCTAAACAATTAATTACAATTAAAATTACAAAGTCAGCTTGACAAATAAACATAAGTGCTACTAAGTCAGCCCAAGTATGGTTACACAGTTCTTGCAAACTAACTCGATGACTTTCTGATACTTGGCATCCATTGCATTACTCAGCATCATCATGCACTCGGTAGAAGTGAAGGCACGGTTCATACTAACCACTCAGTAGGTTTTGAACACGGTAAATACTGGTGACTCGATAGACATAATGTTACTCGGTTTACACTGTCCTGCTCAGTTTGCACTGTCCTACTTAGTTTGCACTGTTCTACTCGGTTTGCACTGTTTTGCTTAGTTTGCACTGTTCTGCTCAGTTTGCACTATTCTACTTAGTTTGCACTGTTCTGCTCGGTTTGCACTCAGAATGCAAATAAGTGTTGTCACTAGTGGCAATCCTGCTTAATGCCAACATTCCTATCCTCTAGGTATATTATGCCCATATTTTGGCAAATTACATCAATTACACCAAGTGCATTATTACATGTGTTTGCATCCACAAATGAATAAACTATCACATCAAATGGCTTACTAGCCATGTTACAACATTGCAAATAACTTTTAGGTCTTGTATCTCGTTCAAACTCATTAGTCACCCAAGTGACCCTCTTGTCTTCATCAGGGTGCCTTGCACTAGAATTCAAGATGTCTATGATTGGTGAGATTAAATTCTTCATTGGATTTTAGGTTCAACAAATGAAAGATGGTATCTACATCATCTAGTCCAAAAATGTGAAAGAGATATTGAAGACATTTGGATTAGAAGACTCAAAACTAGTTGGTACCCCTATGGTAACTGATTGTAAACTATCAAAGGAAGATGATTCTAAAGAAGTGGATGAGACACTTTACAGGTCCATGATTAGTAAGATATAGTATGTGGTGCACAACAAACCAAAAATAGCATAGGAAATTGGATTTGTGGCCAATTTTTTTGCTAATCCTAAGGAATCACATTTGGTTGCGGTGAAGAGAATCTTCATATATCTTTAGGGAACTAAAGGCTATGGTCTCTAGTATGGAAATAAAGGTGATTTATCTTTGAATGTGTTTACTGATGCTAATTGGGTAGGTAATATTGATGACTAAAAGAGAACAAGTGGAGGTGCATTCTTTCTTGGAGATAGACTTGTATCTTGGACAAGTAAGAAGAAGAACTATATATCTCAATCAACAACTAAAGATGAGTATGTTTCTACTACAATTAATTGCAAATAGGTAGTATGGATAAAGAAAATTATGGAAGGAATTCAAGAAAAGGTAACTAAACTTGTGGTTATCTATTGTGACAATACAAGTGATATTAACATATCTAAGAACTTGGTGATGCACTCTAAGAATAAGGATATAGCTATTAAATATCATTTTCTTAGAGAGCAGGTACATGAAAAAGAAGTGAGGTTAGATTATGTGCCAACTAAGGAGTAGGTTGCTGATATTTTCACTAAGCCATTACCTAAGGATACATTTGAGTATCTAATAGGTAAACATGGGGTCATTCCCCTATCTAATTTGAATTAAAACAAGATGCAGTTGCATCAATCTAAGTGTATTTAGTGAGTATCTTTAGGTTTAGATTGATGTTGTGGGGCTACTCCTTAGGGGGAGTAGTCTATGTAGTAATATTTTATGAGTAGTCAAGATCAACAGAGCACTTGTCAAGTGTATTTGGAACCTTTGGAATTGATTTCAAAGGGGGAGAATGTATGTTTTAAAATATTCAGTGAAAGTGAGAGTAATTATAGAACAATTGGAGAACATTAGTGAAAACATCTTTTATTCCTAGTATTGTTGATTACATGTTAGAGAGAGGAAGTGAGTGTTGAAGAGAGTGTTTCCATAAATGCCAAAGGGGGAGATTGTTTTGATAACTAATGTAGTGATGGTAAGTGACTTCTAGTGTTTTCATGATACAGATTTGATTGCATGATGATCAATTATTGGGTTTTCATTGATGTCAAGTATTGACCTAGTGTTCCTAGTATGTTGCTAAGTAAAGTATAATGATCAAGGTATTGCGATGAGTTTCAGTTGTAGCAATCCTTATGAGAGACTTCAGGATGTATCTAAATTTTAAATGCATGACCACTACCATTGATGTTGACCAATAAGAAATTTAAGATCAGATGAAGGCTATCAGTGCAATTACTAGAACAATTAGTGATAGGCAATAAGTGATTTTATTGGTTTATAAAATGGATGATGAGTTATGTGGTGTAGTCATAAGAGAAGGTTTTTGATAGTATGTAGAAGCTATATTTGTGAATGTAACTAACTTGAGTGATTGGTGTGTAGAATAGGTGATCGATGAGAAGAGTCAAATTTTTTAATAGGTTAAAGATCTTATATTCTTGAGAAATAGTTGATAAATCTTTGATCAAGGATTGGTATTGAGGTTGTAGTTGAATTGGTTAAGTCATTCATGATTTGGTATCATGTATTCAATATTGGAGGTTATGATCTAGTATCAAATTGTTCTATGCTAGCATGTGGAGAATATTATAGAGGAAGCATGAGTTTGGTCAAAATGTGTTTGACCCCTTGATACAAAATTCTATGTAATTAATTGTATGGGATTATGCAGTCTTGAAAATATGTTTTGCACATTAAATTTTTGTTTTTGGCACATTGGATCTAGGAGGGATATTTGAAATTCAAATCTATTTCAGATTTAGGGCTTGATTAAGGTGGTGGACTTAATAGTTCAGTATGTAATGGATGAAGTTGGAAGTTAAGTGTGTTGATCATGTGTTGGTCAAGTGTGGTTGTAAAGTGGGAGTTGAGATCAAGCCAAGAAAGATTTAAGTGTATTGTGAAGAGATTGTGTGCTTTGCTGGATCTGATCAAGAAGAGGCAGTTCTATCTATAGATCATTCCTTCAGTTGTTTCATAATAGTTAAAACAATCAAAATCCCTTAATCGAGTGGATCCTAGTAGGTCCTTATTGTAAATACTTTAACAGGGTGGCACATTAGCTAAATCCTAAAGTAAAGGTCCTAATAAGCCTAAGCTAAATCCCTTAACTGGGTAGCACCTAATAGTGCTATTGTAAATTCCTAACAAGGTTAAGATCCTCACAGGGCATACTACAAGAGTACATCAGTTAGAAGGTACTAATTCCCACCATGGATGTGCTTATGGTTATGATTTTTATTTTCTACTATTAATTTAATCTTGTGAAATGTTGTTATAAAGTTTAAGAAGTTAAAATTTTGAATAATTGGCATATTACTGATTCACCCCCCCTCTCAGTAAAATAATCTTACGAATAATATCTTTGAAAATTCTCATTGGAGGCAAGGTTCTAGTCTCTAGGAATTCTTCTTCTTCCCCTACTAACATATACTAGAATCGCACTACCAAAGTGACCTAGTTCCTTTCTCTGATGCCAATATTACGAGAAGGAAAATAATTGGGTAGACCAATTTCCCTTATAAAAAAAGGTTTCAAAATTATTGAGATCTACACCAAGATCACTATCTTGGTCCTCCAAACCAACTACCAATACAAATCATTGAGACTGATACTCTCTTGAGTGCTTTACTTGGCTAGACAAGTGCTTAGGGGTTTGAATAGACCACTAGACCAAACCAACATATTGACCTATGAAGTGATCTTATTATAACCATACAAAAAAAAACCTATGATTCAACAACCCAAGTCCACCTTTCAACAAGTGTTGACACATATGCACTTGAACAGGCCTCATTACAATTAGGTCTCTTGATTGGGTAATTGGGTAAAATTTTTTGACTCCCTAAACATCTAGACAAACTAAATGTTTTTATAGATATCCTTTTGGGACTTCTAAAAAATCCCTTGATCATAGATTCTCAATCAATAAGCATCCTACCTAACCACACTACTACATTTGGGGCCAAATTTTGACAGAAGTTTTCGACGGGTAACTTTTTATTACAAATTTGGTGTCTTTTTTGTAATAGGCCCCGATGGTGTTGGTATTCTAATAGATGTTTAATTGACCATCAGAATTCTGACTGATTCAGGGTATAGATTAAAAAAAAGTGAAATGACCTCATCATTTTTATTTTGATTGGATAGAGAAGAAGTGGGAGAAAAGGAGCGAAAGCCAAGCACGAGAGAAGGTATGTGATTTCTTCATCTTTTGAGCCTCTGGCATCATATTCGAATGCATTGCATTTTATTAGATCATGATTGCTCTTTGAAATGACCTCATTCTACTGGTTTCATGCCCTAGCCAATGCTTTATCTGTAATACCTCTCCTACAGTGATACTATGATTTGATATTTTTTTATTATGATGGTTAGAACTATGCACTCATGTTTATGTTTTCATGGAGGATTATACGTTCATCAGATGATATTTATATGCTCAGTTATAGTTACATTGATTATATGTTTATGAGATCCTAGAAGAATGTATTAGTTTTACATGTTTTATCTCATGAATGGTATACTAACCCTTATCTCAATTGGTTTATGGATACATATGTGTTTTTCATGACTTAGGACGAAGTCGTAGTTACTCACTCGGTGAGATCCACACGATGTATCGATCCTAGTCATTTGCTTGCATATATTTGATGTGTATATCTATATGTATATGTATCTCTTCTTGGTGATGCAGGATTTGCAGGTACCGGGTATCATCTCCACCTGGCTCCACAGGTCTGAGCGATCCCTTAAAAATCCTCGATCGTTGTTGTTGTCATGGAGATATCACCAAGCTTCACAAAAGAAAACCTTTATCCTTGATCATTCACCTTAGGTGGGAAGCACCGGGTCAGTTCCTGGTAGGGAGGTATTATGTGGTTTATCAGTTATTAGGGTTTGGATCTTGCTCTTGCGGTTAGGGTACACTCAACTTTGTCAGTAGGTTATCTATGTGAGTCCTTGTTGGTTGATTTCTGTTTTAGTGACTTATCCCTGTTAGATTATCATGTTAGTAATTAGGGTCAAGCTGTTATTTGTACCTTGCATCTTCTGGTTATATAGTTATAATGATAGTGATGCGAATAATAAGTTAATTGTACTATATGTGTCATAAACATATGGGTGCACACATATGCTTATGAACACATATACGTATATATACTTATAAGTATAAATAAATATATAATTTATATTAACAGGATTAACAAAATAGCACTAGCTTTATAATTGTTGATAAAAATATATATATATATATATATATATATATATATATATATATATATATATATATATATATATATATATATATATATATATATAAATTAAGAAATAAATAAAATAAAATAAAATAATAAAATTGCCTTTGGTAATAAAACTAGCTAGCTAGGAGGGAGTTGAACTCGAGACCTCCTAGTAGTTGGGCTAGTTTGTTACCAATTGTGCCATGTGAATTCCTTGTGAGGTAATTAATTAAATTTGTTATTAAGCCTTGTTTTGGATAATACTTTTAATTAAAAATTAATAAAACTTTATAAAGGTGTACGGGGAATGCGGTTGGAGAAGTTGGAGAAGTTTCTCCCGTAGAGAAACTCCTCCAACTACCATGTTGGATATAAAAATCAAATAGAAGAAGGCTGGAATTTGGGGGGAGAACAGGAGAATTTTGGAGGAAGAAGGCTGGAATTTGGAGGAAATAGGGGACTGGAAAAATGTTTTCATCAACCAGGCTGTCAGAATCCAGGTTGGATCCTGAACCAGAAATAAATTTAATTTTGTTAGATTTGTAATGGAAAAGTATTTAATATTTTATTTGTTTGAAATTAATATCTATATATATATATATAAATATTAATATTCATGCTTGAGAGAATATAGATATAACTTTATAATTTAAGTTATTGTTTATTGTATTACGTTAGAAACATTTGTTTTAAAAATATGTTATAAAAGATTTCTTTAAAAATATATATATAAATTTTAATATGTCAAAGTTCTTTTTATATGTAAATGTTTTCAAAATATATATATATATATATATATATATATATATATATATATATATATATATATATATATATATATATATATATATATATATATATATATATATATATTTTATGTAAATGTTTTGTTTTTAAAATATTTCTTTTAAAAAAATATATATATATTATATTATATATATAATATATATGATATTATATATATAATATAATGTGTACATATATATATTATGTTTTAAAAGGTTTCGTTATTATGTAAATAGTTTCAAAAATTTTATTTAAAAAAAATATATAAAATCAAAATTGGAAGTTGGATTTATATTATATATATATATATAAATATATATATATATATATATATATATAATATAATACAATATTGTAAAATAAATAATATGAGATAATATTATAAAATAAATAATATAATATAATGTTCATGTTAATTTTGTTGTTTTAAATATAAAATAAATTAACAAAACAAATGTTGTTGTAAGTGTCGTACGGCAGCAGGCCGGCTGCCGCCGGTACCACTCAGGGTACCGCACGACAGCGGGACCCCCGCCCTTGTTGCCTTATGTTATATCAACAAAAAAATATATAATGCATTTTGATTTCGGTGGGAAATATTTCGGTGACAAAATGTTTTGTTTCGGCGTTTTGACTAATATATATTATATTATATATATATGATATCTATGATATTATATATATAATATAATGTATATAATTATATTTAAATGTATTTTGGGTAATTTATATTTGAGATTATATTATATATATAATATGGGTAATATTATATATATAATATAATATATTTTATTAATTAATTTAAAATTTAATATTATATTATATATATAATATATGTAATATTATATATATAATATAATATATGTAGTATTATATATATAATATGATAGATGTATTTTTAAAAATTATGGGTTATAATGGTTATATTATATATATATATATATATATATATATATATATATATATATATATATATATATATATATATATATATATATATATATATATATATATATATATATATATATATATATATATATATATATATATATAATATAATATATGGTTTTGTAATTATAAACCATTTCTAAGGCATATGAAATTCAATTAGCAAATTATATAAGATGTTATGTATGTTGCAATTAAGATGAAATAAAATTCAGGAACTAGATGTAGTGAGTAAGTCATATTTATCTTATTTGCAATTTATAGTGAAAACTCTTTTTCTACTTAGATAAATGTTAAGTGGGGACTAGAAAACTGAAAACAAAACCCTTTTGCTTTCTAACTTATCAACAATCAAACCTGCTAAACTTTAGGATCTCCTAAGCATCCTAGGTAGGTCTGTTATATTGAGAATGTTGAACATGTTAGTGGTTTGCGAGGAAAACCTAACGGGAATAGGTTAGGGTAGGAAACCTAGGAACCCCTAAGTGAGTGGCTCTCAGTGCGGGGCCGGGGCCCTAAAGTGGCTAGACCAGGATAACCGACTGATGAGTTAGTTAACCAAGTGATAACCTAATAAAATTTAAGGGATGGGTTCAAAACATTAAAAAGATTAAATTATGCCTCGCCCATGCCATTAGCGCTAGGACAGGCTATGGATGGGAGTGGGAGAAGGTACCTATGCGTAGGTACAAATCGAATGGTGCTTGTCTATATGAAAGGCATTCGATTCCGCATGTGCCTACTTGGGGGCCGGGGCCCAGTGTGGCTAGTACCAGGACAACCCAAGGGGTGAGGGCTATGCGATGACACTCACTTAGGTTGTTGCTTAGGATTTCCTACCCAAACCTTAGAATCCCTTGTGAAATGTACTTTACTTGTGTGAAATGTTATCCAACCCTTTTGGTACAACCTAGTAAGTCCCTTTTTTGTGAGCTTGGTGTTTATCTCCTAGCACGGGGGGTGAAACTTTACCAGTTTCATATGGTTGGGTGGAAAAATCTTTCTATCGAGGTATCTTGTGCAGATGTAAACAACTGAAGATTCATATTTGTCTGTGCACCTGTTGAAGAATGAAGACTTGTACTTATTCATGTTGTTGTAAACTTATGTATTCTCCTATGAGGAGTTTAAATGTAATGTAATTTTCAAATGATGTAATAATGGGTAGACGTAGGAAAAGGGTTATATGGGATGTTTATTTAATGGAAAGATGTAATCTTGTTATGTATCAAGTTATGTAAAATGTTGATGAATCACTTGTTGTACTATTGCAATATGTTAGTTAGATGAAATGGAATTATAGTAATTGATCTTTAGATAGAAATTAACTATGAATATGTTTAAGTATTTTCCAATAAAGGACTTGAAATGGAATTTGTATGGTTAGTAAATGTTGTTAATAGTTTTTCAGTTTTTAATAATTTATACATTTACATTTAAGGGAACCTTGGAAAGAAGTTAGAATATGTTTTGTTTATTTGCAAACTTTTAAAGTTCAAAATTTTTCGTAAAACTCTACTTAGGTTTTCTTTTACAAAGTAAACCTTTGTGCATTTCCCTGGTTCCCTTGCGGGGCATGACATTATCTCTATTATTTGATGTTATTGGTGCTTGTGCTCAAGGATATCAATTCACTATATTCAAATGTTTGGATTCACATTTGTTGATATTACTAGCATATATGTTTAATGATGCCATTGTATATTTCTATCACTAAAATGACTGCATTCTATTGGTGTCATGCCCTAGCTCATGCTTTAACTCCATTATTTGATGTTATTGGTGCTTGTGCAGGATATCCATTTTTTTGAAATGTTGACTATGGTTATCAAATGGATAGTTCATGAGCTTCTAGCTAGGCACCATTTGTATTGATAGCATAGGGCATCAAATGTATTGTATCATTAATAGTTGAGACTTTGTTAAAAGGAAATAGGACAAAGAATGATTTTCATTTAGTTTCTCTATTTTGATCCCTAAGTGGCTTACAACCCTAGAGAAGTATATGTAGATTTATGGATGTAGTTGTAGGATACATAGCAGCCAATAATTCAGAAGAAATCCATGCATTCAAATTGAATAGTGATTAATACAAAGAACTAGGGTCCTCCAATGGCCCAATCATCCAGACCTTGACTATCCCCTCAACTAGTGACACTTCAAAACTAGGTTATCATGCAATCAGTAAGTGGTCCTTCATTCTCCTAGTCTACCCTGCATCCAAACACACTGGTAATACGCAATACAATGATAAAAAGTCTTTCAAAATCCCCCTTCCCCCAAGGAACACTATCAACCATCCCTTCCACATAGCATTTCACTATTTTATGAGTGGATTATGCAGAAACAATTAACATTAAACAAGGACAAAACTCCTCAACACATCTTGGAAACCATTGAATTCAATAATAAATGAAACCTAACACCAACACTATTCCTTCCATAGTTGCAAGATACATAGCAGTCGATAATTCACAAGAAATCCATGCATCAAATTTTTATAAGGATATTCTACTAATCAATAGGAATTTTCTTGAGATGACCAATGATTACACATTTTGATGGAAGTGTGCTAGTTCAAAAGGATAATATAAATCTGAAACAATTTTTTCTAATTTTCTCAAACTATAAATGTGGTTAAAGGGAAAATATTATGTGGAAAATTCACAAACCGAGCTAGCAAATGATTTTACATCAAATTATTCCTATATTCATTCAAGTATTGCTATGCTTTAGCTACCTAACCTTTGAGCTTCATCTAGAGGAATGTGTAGCTTTAAGATAGAGTTACTTCTTGGGCCTTACAATAGGGTGGTGTTGGTGTTCAAAAATGCTTACACCACTTAGGGCTACCAATATGCCTTGAGACTGATGTTAGGAGTGGTTAGCTCCAAGTGTGAAAGCTCTGCAAGACAACTAGACCAACTATAGGGACAAGACTGCCCTCTTCACTTTTGGCTCTGCAAAACCATGGCAGGTGCACCTAATCCAGTAACTTATGGCATTTTAGGACTTTGGACTGGATTAAACAAAGAAAATGATAGCAAGAGACTACTTAATGTTGACCAGACATTCATTGAATCTCAATTGCTATTGGGTATAAAATGGTCTGGTGACCTCAAGACTATGAGGGATTGCAAGATTGGAGATATTAAATATAATTGGGTTTCTTGCAGGATGCAGACAACCATGCAACACTTTGCATCAGCACAGGGATACTAGCTTAAGATCAGTGCCTTATCCATTTGGCATCATACCTGAAGTGAACATGGAACATAAGGACAACTACTAGATTTATCTGATAATCCAAGCCATAAACATAGTTAAACATCTCTTACACTACTTACAAGTATCCTTACTAATTGAACCAAATGAATCTATGCTTCGCTCAGAGACTTTTAACCTGATTCTAAATCAAGGCTAAGAGATGAAACATATACATAAGCAACCAAATGCAATGAGCTAGAAAACTCAGAATTCATTAAGAACAACTAAAGGAGAGATCCAAGAATGAGAAACTATATTAAGTATGTGGATTCAAATCCCTGTATTACAAGTTGATTCAAAAAACACCATAGACAATATGCAAAAGATACATGAGGTTTTTCCCTATTGTTGATACAACAAGCATGAAAATGTTTACATGAAGGAACTACTCATGGAACTAAAAATTGGAACCACTAGAACTGACAAAATTTAGAACCCTTACACAGTAAAAAAATCAACTACATATACCACTAGCTACCTTGGAATCCTAAGAGTAGGATGCAACAAGCTTCGGGTAGCTAGGGTTAGGGTTTGACCCACCCAACCAACTAGAAATACATCAAAATTTAAAAATTGTTGGAGGGAAAACCAAGCACATGTCTATCAGACCAAGGATGATCTTCACACTTGAGAAGAATCTCTGAGAAGGATAGGAAGATCATAAATTTACCATGCAAACCATACTGATCAAACCATCAAAACACCTCGAGCTAACAAAAACTATCCTCCCCCACATGACAAAACATTTGCAAGCAATCACCCAACTCACTGGACCATTCTGCAACCACTAGCGCCACCAACCAAATCAAATCTGGCCGAAGAAGTAATAAAAACCAGTCCTTCTATCACTGGAACTTCTTAGGAAATTCAAAAATGAATTTCAACAGTTATGATAGAGAGCATTAAGACACGATCATAGATGCACTTTGTTTCCTGACAAATTGGGTGGCCCAATATAATCTTTAAAACTACTGCGGGACCCCAGACAAGTCAACCACCACCTCATAAATCCCTCGGTGAATGAAGACCGAGCATGTTAGAAACACAACACCATGGACCCACCTTAACTTCACAATAGCGCCATCATAACAGTTGTCACATGATCGCATAGCCAGGAAATGGGCTATGCGAACATGTGACAACCCGCAGACCTTTACCTTGCTGCATAACTGCTACCACTACTAACACAAAGTGTTAGTTGCATGATTGCATAGCCTTGAAAAAGGCTATGTGAACACATGACTAACCACTAGCTCATCACTGCCACCGCCACGCTGACCTATGAAAAGTTCCCACATCACTAAGAGTGTTGGCCCCACGCCCCCTTTCTTTCAAACATGACCACCACCCCAGCACCACATGGCACCCAATAGAAATTCACCACCTCACCATCACAGATGCCACATTACCACCTACCACCAGGCCCTAGAGACACATGTCAACTGGTCGCATGATTGCATGTCAAAAAATTTTGACATGCGATCATGCGATAGCCAACCATAGGCTGCCACATAACCACCAGTGGGACCATCACCGAAGAGGCCTTACCCTTAAAAGCATGAAGACCCAGGCCCACCATTATGCAATTGCATGACTAAGGAAAAGTAAACTACTAGCCAAGTCGCTAGATGTTAAGGGCCTAACCGCCAAGAATTAGCAACCAAGAGATAACCACGAGTCGCCAGATTGCGGAAAGAAAAACTTAACCGCCAGGTAGTTGGGTCCAACATAGATAGGTGGCAAGCGGTCGCATGATCGCATGTTAGAAAATTTTGACATGCGGCCATGCGACAACCAACCAAGAAGATCCTACAGACCTGGACCCACTTCACGCCCATACAAGAAAATCGAACGGCTATCACAAAAGCATGAAGGATAAACATCATGCATCTTCACCGTGTGAACCTACGACAACCACCAATCCTATCCAAACTTTAACCACACCAGGCAATGAAAAGAGATGGGTCCCACCAACCAATCACACCTACGTAGTTAGGACTAAAAAATAAGGAGTGCTAGCAAGAGGAAAGAAATGTGAGGTCAAAAACCCATAGGGTTTTCAGCAAAAGATCGAAAACATCCAAGTCTTCCAAAAATATTGTGGGTTTTCGACACTTAGGCAAATTTTTGAAATTATTTCCTGCAGACCTTAAAACTTGAATAACTCCCTGGGTTTTGCAATTCAGCACATGCAATTTGGACTAGGGCTTGGTGACACAATGAAGAACATAGGGCTAAGAGCTCAAACCATGAAACACTATGAATTTTCATCACACATTAAAACAAGCTTGTAGCAGGGCGGGACATCTTCAAGAATTGCAAAGAAAAGACCATTTTCATAGGATTTTGCATTGACAGGAAAATGGACTAACAGGTGGAATATGATCAAGATTTGTTTAGGTTGTATCTTTGTTAGTCCCATTTTTAGGTTCTTATGGTTCATGGTTTGAATCTATTATGGTTGTGTAAGGGATTTTTAGATTCTTTTTATAACATAATTATTGGACACCATGATTGGAACAACTGGTTGTTGGCTATTGTACACATGAATCATAACTGTCAATGGTTCTTTGTGTTCAAGAATTCATTGATCAATATTTGAGATTTATTGTCCTAGCTTTAAGACAATGATAAAAGATATAGTGAGTGCTATCTTTTCCAAGTGTTTTGTGGGTGCTATTATCTTCTAGGAGTAATAGTTGGAACCAAATTATGTTATTTTCCTCTAGTAAATATTGTAGACACAATCATCTTCTTGGTGAAGGGTTTCTTCCATCCCCATGAGACACTATTGCATGGTTTCCATTCCCTTGTAGTATAGTGAACCTAATTTAATACAAGTGTGCACTATTTTGGGATCCATAATTTATGGCCTCTACTCTATGGTTGTTAGCCTAAGACAGGCCTACCTTTGCATATAATAAGAGGCCAACATGAAACAAACATCTAGAAGTTATGGGGTTGTTCCCTGTCCATAATTTATTATTTAAGTGCTAAGTGATGATGGATATATCATGTAATTCATACCTAGTGTGTCTCTTTCTTTCTCTCCACATTTCACATTAGGAGTATATTCTATAAAATACCAATGAAATCAACTATTGGTCAAATCTAATCAAAATTGCAATACAAAGATTAAAATAGATCTTGAAGAAATATGGGAACCATTTTTGACAAATATTGTACAAATAAAGAGAATACTCCCAAGAGGAAATGCTTCAATGTGGAACAATTGAAGGACAATATTTTAATTTTATATGCACATCTGCAATTTTTTTGATATAATTCTTAGATAACAAAACCATAGAAAGAATAGCATATAGAAGAAAGTAAAGAATAATGATCATATTTTGAGATATTGTGGAAACTTAAAGGAAAGAATGCTTGTTAGGGTTATCATGCAATCAGTGAGTGATCCTTCATTCTCCTGATCTGCCCTACATCCAAACATATTGTAAATACACAATACAATGATAACAAGTCTTTTGCAATCCCCCTTTCCTCAAGGAACACTATCAACAAGTGATCCTTCTTCTTATCAGCCATATCCAATGTTTCATTGAAGTCACGACCAAGAATGAAGATCACCTTACCCATACCATTCATGGATTCTGAAATGTTGCTCCAAACTCCTGAAAACTTTTCAATTGCTTCTTGTTGCTTCTTTAAATACCTCTTCTACCACAATGTCCTCCTGCCCCATCTTCTTGATCTTCTTGGCTAAAGCGGATGCATCCACACACAATAACTGAAAATGAAAGGTTTTGTATTCTTTAATGAATCTCAGTCACTGGTAATACATGGACAGTCAAACCAGTAGTCTCCAAAGTATTCAATAAGTGAATATGAATGTTTGAAAACTTTCCTCTCAACTTCCCCAACCACTCCTAATCGATTAGAGGGATATTTCTAGAATCTCCACTATTCCTATCCTTACCAACAATTCTTAAACATACTTTATTTGATATGATAATAACATGCTAAACTGAACCAATGGCATGTTCTTCATGTGGTACAAGGAAGATTTGGCTATCAAATCTTTCTTCATGCAAGTTGAGCGTGAGAGAAGGTATATGATTTCTTCATCTTTGATTGGTATCTTTGACGAGCAATGTCTTTCAAGCCTCTGGCATCATATTTGACCACAAATTGATGAACTACAACTGATTTAGAATCTGAATGAAGAATCTATGATTGAAGATCACTGAGGAGTTGCTGATTAGATATGCAAGATGATTAAATCAATATTATATTGTCATTGATATCAACTAGCTTGACAATACTTATCTTGTAAGTTACTATATCAAAACATTTGAAGAAAGGTGAAAGAGATGAAGAACAAAAGTATCTACATGAGGAATATGTATATGTCAAATGAGGATAAGAAATACATTGAGTAACTTGTTGATGAGTCTATGACTTGATGATAATGACTTTATTATGTTGCATTCAACTATGATGAAGAATAGAGCTGAAAGACACAAAGCAGTGTTGTCGGTAAATGAAGCATTCTAGTATACACTGATAGAGTGTAGTGTATATCGAGTGTAGTGTTAACCGAGCTTGTGTTCACTGACGCATTTCTTCATTAACCAAAAAAAATATAAAGGAATTAAATGACTAGTTTTAGCTGATAAATTGATGAGCTAGAAAGTGTATGAAATCAAGGTAACAGATAAGGTTTGTTATGAAGGTCGACGACTAACATAATTCAGGGAAGATCTAATGGATTAGATTGAAATGTGTTACTAACACATTAGCTGAAGAAGGTTAAAGTGGCAAAATCAATGAATGAGATTAAGTGGCAAAATCTGATAGACAAAAAGAAAATGATTTATTCATCTATATAATAGACATTGGTTTCATTGTCGAAACAACGCTATAAGAAGAAGATACTATAGAATTATCATGTGAACAAGTTTTCATGCATTCTGATCATACTGGTTAGTGAGAACTGAACTGCAGAACAATTACTGAGCTACAAAGAGTAATTACCGATGGATAGTAAGTTGATATTGTATTGAATCTGAAGTGATATATTGATCAGAAAGATTTAAATGAGCTAAGCATTGATTTGTAAACTACAATTGAAGTTGTTTCAAGGAAGATCATCTACTATTACATATTTAACTATTGTACATAGTCAAATCTCTTAATCGAGTGGACTAAGAAAGCCTTTTTGATGTTTCATTCATAGAGTGAACATTGTTATCCTATCAACCCCAGAGTGATTGTTGGTTGGATGATAACTTTTGGTCTAAAATCCTCTAACAAGGTCACACCTAACACTATGTTTGTAACCTTTAATGGGGTTGGATCTTCACCAACCTCACTTTAGAAGAGTAAACATTTTTGGGTTGCCGGTCTTAGGTGGTTTTTCCCTTCACAGGGTTTCCATGTTAAATCTCTTGTGTTATGTGTTGATTATGATATTTGTTTTTTATCATACTTTGATATTACATGTTAGATTTGATTGGTAACTACTATAAGTTTTAGACTAATAATCGGTAAAAGAACAGACAGTGAAAGTATTTTATGTTTACCAAGTAGTAGAAGTTGAAGTATTTGTTTTGGATTATACATTTTGTTTTGGGACACTGGATAATTGATTCACCCCCCTCTCAGTTATTCTAACAATTGGTATCAGAGTTGTGGTTGCTTAGAATAGAGTTTTAAGGACTCCACTATAAAGATTACAAGATGTATAAGAGGGAAGTGCCAAAGCTGAACAAAGAGAACTTCACAGTATGGAAAAGCCAGATGAAGTTTCACATATATGGAATTGGGAACTCAACACTAGAACTGATGTAGAATGGATACATTGAACCAACACCTGGTCCCTTAACACTTGATCAACTGAAAGATAGGCATGAACACAACATTACTATGATGGAACTTTTTCATGCCTATACGGATGCCAAATTTGAAGAAATTAAGGGGTGCACTACTGCCAAAGCCATGTGGGATAAATTGACTCTAATATATAGTAGAGATTTGAATGTTAAGAGAGCCAGAGTAGAAAGCCTAAGAGGTTGATTTGACGATATGAAGATGAAAGAAGGTGAGAACATTGTGCAATACACAAATAGACTAAAAGAGGTAGTACATACTATTAGAGCATCAGATGGAATTATTGAGGATGAAACAGTCATAAGAAAGATTCTTAGAACCTTATTGCCAGTTTATGCAACTAGGATCTCTGCAATTCATGAAACAAGAGCTACATCCAATCTTACTCTTGACACACTAATTGGTAAGCTTACAAAATTTGACAATAGTGTTGTACCTTCTGTTGAGTCCTCTTTCATGTCTTCTTTGAAGATTGGTAAATCTAGTAGTAGGAATAATAAGAATAATGATAGTGATAGTGATACTGATAATGAACTTGATGAGTTTGAAGCTCTTATGGCCATAAGGTTACCAAAAGGTAAAGGAAGGTATAGAGGTAAGCTACCTTTGGCATGCTTTAATTGTAAAGAAGTTGGCCACATCACTACTAGATGTCTAAATAAGAAAGATGATGATAGATCCAAAGACCGATCTAAAGGGAGATATCAAAGAAGAGTCAATAGAGGCTACCAACACAACAAAAGAGATAACCAAGATAGCCATGACAAAGGGAAAAATGTATGTTACATAGCCAAAGATATTGAATCTAAATCTGATACTAATGATGATGTAGAAGTAGTATTTGTTGCTATGAAAGATGACTCAGAAGAAGAAGAGAAACATGAAGAAACAAAACTAATCTCTAAAGTAAGCAGAAATGATACATGGATCATAGACAGTGGCTGTACACATCATATGACCGGTGATGTAGAGAAATTTGATCTACTTGATGAATACGATGGATGATTTGTTAGGATGGGAAATGATGCATCTTGTATGGTAAGAGGTAAAGGTTCATTAATGATTAATGATAGAATAAAATGTGAAAATACATACTGGGTAGATGGACTAAACTATAATTTGTTAAGTGTGGCACAAATGAATAATTTAGGCCACTGTCTTTCTTTTGAGAGAAAAAAGGTAAGAATCTATGATGATGGAGGAAGACTTGTCAGAACTGGTACACAATCCAAAGGTAATCTATTTTATCTTGATATTGATCAGTCTTCTTATTTATTAATCAAGGATGAAGATGCATGGTTGTGGCATAAAAGGTTATGCCATGTGAGCTTTGATAACATGATCAAGATTAGTAAGAAGAAAAGAGTTAGAGGGTTTCCTAACTTGTCAAAACCTAATCATGCTATGTGTCATGAATGTCAGAAAGGTAAGATGACTAAGTCTAGTTTTAAAAGAAAAGACTACTCAACAAAGAAGATACTTGAGTTGGTTCATACCAACCTATGTGGTCCTATGAGAACTCAGAGTAATTTTGGTGATAGATACTTTATTCTTTTTGTTGATGACTATACTAGACTAATGACAGTTATGTTCTTAAAAGAAAAATCTGAAGCATTTAAGATGTTTAAGTGGTATAAGGAAAAGGTAGAAAAAGATACTAGAAAAGAATTAAAATGCTTAAGATCTGATAGAGGAGTTTAATTTATCTTTGATGAATTTACTAATTTCTTTAATGAGCATGGTATCAAAAGATAGGTCTCTGCACCGAGAACACCTCAGTAGAATGGGATTGCTGAAAGAAGGAACATGTCAATAATTAATTATGCAAGAACACTAATGCTGCAAAAGAATATTTCTTAGACATACTGGAGGGAAGCTGTCAGTATAGCTATATATATGCTTAACCGAGTACAACTGAAAAAGGACACCAAGTGGACACCCTGTGAGCTATGGTTTGGACACAAACCTACTATAAGTTATTTCAAGATTTTTTGAAGAAAATGTTTTATTCTAAAAGATGAGAGAAATGGAAAATTTGATTCAAAAGGTGATGAAGGAATATTCTTAGGATATTCTACTAAGAGTAAAGCATACAAATGTCTAAATAAGGTTACAAATAAGATAATTGAAAGTACTAATGTCTGTGTTGATGAGTTTGATGACAAGAACATAGAAGAAAGTAGAAAAGAACCGAAAGACTATGGTAGATTCACTTACATTGAACATCCTGATTATCTACCGAAGTCACAACTTGTGATAACCAGTGAACAAGAAAATAACCCCGAGGAACAAGAAAGGGAAACTGATGAACACGATGGAGCTACCGAGCAAGTACAAGAACCTGAATAGGATGAAAAAGAGAGAAGAAACCAAGTACTAGCTAGTTTTTTTAGGAGACATCATCCCGAGACACAAATTATTGGAGACGGACAAGCTGGCATGCAAACAAGAAGCAAAGCAACACAAGGTACATGTCTAGTTTGTGAATTTGAACCAAAAAATGTGAAAGTTGCATTAGAAAATGAAGAATGGGTTAATGCAATGAAAGAGGAAATAGAAAAAATAGAGAAGAACAAAAATTAGTCCTTAGTACCTTGACCTAAAGCTAAAAATGTTATTGGTACTAAGTGGATATTCAGGAACAAACTGAATGAAAATGGTGAGCTGACAAGAAATAAAGCTAGATTGGTATGCAAGGAATATGCACAAGAAGAAGGCATTGACTATGGTGAGACATTTGCACCTATTGCTAGATTGGATGGAGTTATAATTCTACTTGCTTATGTTGCACACAAGAAATTTAAAGTTTATCAAATGGATGTGAAGTCAACATTTCTGAATGGTATACTTAAAGAAGAGGTCTACATAGAAAAACCTGAAGGATTCATTGATCCAGACAACAAAGACATGGTATGTAGATTACATAAAGCTTTATATGGTTTGAAGCAAGCACTGAGAGCCTGGTATGAAAGGCTGTATACTTACTTGTTAAGTATTGGATTTGTAAGAGCTAGTGAGAAGAACAATTTGTACATGAAAGGTGATACTGATGACACTATTATTATTGCTGAAATATTTTTTGATGATATTATTTTTGGAGGTCAACATCATGTATGTAAATATTTTGCTGATGAGATGAGAAAAGAGTTTGAGATGTATATGTTCAGAGAGATTAAATTATTTCTAGGACTACAAGTGATTCAGCAAAGTGATGGGATATTCATCTCATAATCTAAGTACATAAAGGAAGTCTTGAAGACATTTGGCATGGAAGATGCTAAACCTGTGGGAACACCGATGGATACTAGAAGTAAATTGACAAAGGAAGATGAAACTACAGAGGTAAACTAGACACTTTACCGATCCATGATTGGTAAGCTAATGTATGTAGTTCATAGTAGACCAGATATAGCACATGTTGTGGGAATTGTTGCTAGATATTCTGCTAACCGTAGGGAATCAAACATGATTTCTACTAAAAGAATCTTAAGATACCTAAAAAAGATAAAGGATTATGGTTTATGGTATCCTAAGGAAGGTAAGTTTGAATTGAAGGTCTATAACGATGCTGATTTGACTAGAAATGTGGATGACAGAAAAAGCACCACTGGAGGAGCATTCTTCTTTGGTCAAAGACTTGTAACCTAGACAAGTAAAAAGAAGGCTTGTATTTCTCAGTCTACATCTAAAGCAAAGTATGTTTCTGCTGCTACTAATTGCTCAAACATTGCATATATCAAGCAAGTTTTGGAAGGAATGAATGAGGTAATCATTGACCCAATGATTATATACTGTAACAACACTAGTGCTATTAATATTTTAAAGAATCTAGTGATGCACTCTAAGACCAAGCATATATCAATTAAGTATCACTACTTAAGAGAACAAGTGCAAGATAAGTAAGTGAAGTTAAAATTTTTTACATCTAAAGAATAGCTTGCAAATATTTTTACAAAGCCTTTACCGAAGGACACAATTGAATACTTGGGGACTAGACTTGGGGTCTGTCCCCTGTCTACCAGTCACTAATGTGATCTAGATGTTGCATCACCTTAAACTTATCAAAAGATCACACATGTTGATGCAGCATAGTTCACACTATGGATAATGTTCAAGGTTGTGATTAAGTTTGAAGAACTAAAATAGAATTGTATATCAATATACAAAGATACAAAGATTGTATTGGACAACCAAGAGTTACTTAGCTACTACAGAGCTAATTATTTATTTGTTTCTTTGGCATTGTTGTCAAAGGGAGAGATAAATAATATGAAAAGAAAAGTTAAACATGCACCAATGAGAACTATCTAAGGGAGAGATAATCTGAAAGAAATAGAACATTGAAGATCAGTTACAGAGAACATAAACAGGAACCTAAGAGCTGAAAAGATCATATCTACAGAATGAGAAAGCTGTATTTTTATAATGTTGTTTAGTAACATAGTGATTACACATATTAAGCTAGGGAGAGCTTATACATCATTTGTTCATAGAGTTGTAGAATACATGTTTGGTATGTGTATGGTACACTTCATATTACTTGAGTTGCCATCAATGACAAAGGGAGAGATTGATGAACTACAATTGATTTAGAATCTAAATGAAGAATCTAGATTGAAGATCACTGAGGAGTTGTTGATTAGATATGCAAGATGATTAAATCAATATTATATTGTCATTGATGTCAACTAGCTTGACAGTACTTATCTTGTAAGTTACTATACCGAAACATCTGAAGAAATGTGAAAGAGATGAAGAATAGAAGTATCTACACGAGGAAGATGTATATGTTAGATGAAGATAAGGAATACACTAAGTAACTTGATGATTCTATGACTTGATGATAATGAATTTATTATGTTGCATTCATCTATGATGAATAATAGAGATGAAAGACACAAAGCAGTGTTGTCAGTAAATAAAGCATTCCAGTATACACCGACAGAGTGTAGTGTATACCAAGTGCAGTGTTAACCAAGCTTGTGTTCACCGACACATTTCTTTGTTAACCAAGCAAAATAGAAAGGAATTAAATCATTAGTTTTAGCTGATAAATTGATGAGCTGGAAAGTGTATGAAATCGAGGTAATAGATAAGGTTTATTATGAATATCGATGGCTAACATAATTCAAGGAAGAAATAATGGAGTAGATTGAAACATGTTACTGACACATCAAATGAAGAAGGTTAAAGTGGCAAAATCAATGAATGAGATTAAGTGGAAAAATTTGATGGACAAAAAGAAAATGATTTACTTGTCTATATAAGAGACATTGGTTTCAGTGTTGAAACAATGCCAGAAGAAGAAGATACTACAAAATTATTGTGTGGACAAGTTTTCATGCATTCTGATCATATTGGTTAGTGAGAACTGAACTATAGAACAATTACCGAGCTACAAAGAGTAATTATCGATGGACAGTAAGTTGATATTGTATTGAATCTGAAGTGATATAGTGATAAGAAGGATTTGAATGAGCTAAAAATTGATCTGTAAATTGCAATTGAAGTTTTTTCAAGGAAGATCATCTACTGTTACATATTTAACCATTGTGCATAGTCAAATCTCTTAACCGAGTGGACTAAGAAAGTCTTTTTGATGTTTCATTCATAAAGTGAACATTGTTATCCTGTCAACCCCAGAGTGACTGCTAGTTGGACAATAACTTTTGGTCTAAAATCCTCTAACAAGGTCACACCTAACAGTGTGTTTATAACCTTTAAAAAGGTTGGGTCTTCACCGACCTCACTTCAGAAGAGTGAATATTTTTGGGTTGCCGATCCCAGGTGGTTTTTCCCTTCACAGGGTTTCCACATTAAATCTCTTGTATTATGTGTTGATTGTGATATTTTTTTTTTATCATACTTTGCATATTACATGTTAGATTTGATCGGTAACTACTATAAGTTTTAGATTGATAATCGGTAAAAGAACAAACAATAAAAGTATTTTATGTTTACTGAGTAGTAGAAGTTGAAGTATTTGTTTTGGATTATACATTTTGTTTTGGGACACTGGATAACTGATTCGCCCCCCTCTCAGTTATTCTAACATAAAGTTCAAATGGATTGCATTTTATTTGATCATGAATGCTCACTGAAATGACTGCATTCTACTGGTGTCATGCCCTAGCCCATGGTTTATCTCCATTACTTGATGTTATTGGTGCTTGTGCTCAAGGATATTGATTCAGTATTTTCAAATGTTTGGATTCATGTTTGTTGATATTAAAATTCATCATATCAGATAAAGTATGTTTAAGAAGTTTTAGTGTCTAAACACTCAACTAATCCCTCTAACCAATTAGGAGTGGTTGCGGAAGTTGAGAGGAAAGTTTTCAAACATTCATATTCATTTATTGAATGCTTTTGAGACTAATGGTTTGACTGTCCATGCGATAATGTTTAGAAGAGATCAATAAAGTATTTAAAGACAATCTTACATATTTGGAGAGGTTTAAGAGGCACTTATCATGAATGTACCCTCACAAATAGTGACATAGACTAGTTTTACTAAGTTTCACTTCTCTATTTTGAGGTTTCCTTTCTCTATCATAGGGGTACAGTTAGAGGGTTCATTAACAAAATGATCCTTTTAATGGTTACTATAAATATGAATGATTTGATATAGCATATTTCTCATTTTACTTGAAGTTTGGAATATCATGTACTTGAAGTTTGGAATAGCTTGTGCTTGTGCTAGAATTCTTGGTAGAAGTGAATGGAAGGAATAATGTTGGTGTTAGGTTTCATTTATTATTGATTTCAATGGTTTCCAAGATGTGTTGAGGAGTTTTCTCCTTGTTTAATGTTAGCTGTTCCTACACAATCCACTCATACAACAGTGAAATGCTATGTGATTGACAATTTCATACAACTAGTCCTTTGGTGTGTATTAAATACAATCTAGTCACTTATTGAATGCTTTGGAGACTACTAGTTTGACTGTCCATGCGTTACCAATGACTGAGATTTATTAAAGGATACAAAACCCTTCATTTTGGGGTTATTGTGTGTGGATTCAAATGTAGGTTTGATTTGGTTAATGGTTAGAAGAGATCAATAAAGTATTTAAAGACAATCTTACATGTTTGGAGAGGTTTGAGAGGCATTTATCATGATTGTACCCTCACAAACAACGGCATAGACTAGTTTTACTAAGTTTCCTTTTTCTATTTTGAGCTTTCCTTTCTCTGCCGAAGGGGTATAGTTAGAGGGTTCATTGACAAAATGATCCTTTGAATGGTTACTATAAATATGAATGATTTGATATAGAATATTTCTCATTTTACTTGAAGTTTGGAATAGCTTGTACTTGAAGTTTGGAATAGCTTGTGCTTGTGCTGGAATTCTTGGTAGAAGTGAATGGAAGGAATAGTGTTGGTGTTAGGTTTCATTTATTATTGAATTCAATGGTTTCCAAGATGTGTTGAGGAGTTTTCTCCTTGTTTAAAGTTAACTGTTCTTGCACAATCCACTCATACAATAGTGAAATGCTATGTGATTGCCAATTTCATACAACTGGTCCTTTGGCGTGTATTACACAAAATAGAATTTTTAGCATATTATTATCATTCTATTTCTTTGTTGTAAACATGCCATTGGTTCAGTTTTGTAAAAAAAATTTCATGTACAATTTTCTTTTTCTATTTTTTCCATTTGATAACCACAGTCAACTTTTCAAAACAATGAATAACATTAAATAATGGAGATAAAGCATGGGCTAGGGCATGACACTAGTAGATTAAAATTGAACCAATGACATGTTTACAACAAAGAAATAGAATGATAATAATATGTTGAAAATTCTATTATGTTTAATACATGCCAAAGGACTAGTTGTATGAAATTGTCAATCACATAGCATTTCATTGTTGTATGAGTGGATTGTGTAGGAACAATTAACATTAAACATAGCCAGTGTTCTCTTTACTTTCCCAAATCTCTGCAAGTCAAGAACATTAGAGTTGTATAATACATTGTTAGTATCCTCTTTCCATGGGTCCTAGGTCTTTGGGTCCATAGAAAGGAAATAAATTACAAAATACACTTCAAAACAAAGGAAAAACTTAGCAAATTCAGTCTAACTCACTGTAGATGAAGGAATACTCATGCTAATAGTTCCTCTAAGTCTTCCAAAACATTTATTAAACTCCCCTAAAGTCCTATTGGATCCCCAAATTTCTTAATCCAATCAACTTATATCAGGATCATGAGAAACTTCAAAGGATTAAAAACATTACTTGGAACAGTCAAATCATTATGCTTTCAAATCAATTACCTATCGACATATCCCTTGCAAGTGAGAGAATCCAAACACATAAAGAACATGCACATAAACACAATAGCTAAAAAACTTAAATGGACTACACCAAGAAGTACCCAATGATGAATGCTCAATTGTTGTAATGGCAAAGCATCAGAACCATCCATTTCTAGAACTTGATTTTATAATCCAAATGATTTTTCTATAGTCGTAATGATTTTTCTAGAACTTGATTTTATAGTCTTAATGATTTTTCTATAGTCCTAATGATTTTTCTATAGTACTCTTAATGATTTTTCTAGAACTTGATTTTCTAGTCTTAATGATTTTTCTATAGTCCTAATGATTTTTCTATAGTCCTAATGATTTTTCTATACTCTTAATGATTTTTCTTTCATCCTAATGTTTGTTGCTCTTTATAAATTAGGCCTTGAATTTGAATTTTTGTTCACTATTTTATTTCAACTTGATATTTCATTCATTTTTCATATACACAGAGACTACACATGCTGATAAAAAAATGAGCTATTTGATTAAGGTTTAACTATTCATGATTGTAAATAGTCAATATTTCTGATGATACTCCTTGGTGTATTTCATTTTAAAATAATCATGTTTCTATGGCTATGATAAATGTCCCTTTATGTTGAGAAAATTAGAGTTGAAAAAATGGTTGCAAAAAAATCATCCTTCTTCCACCAACATTCTAGTCAATGTACAAGTAACGAGTCATTCCATTCAAGAAAGACCATGTCTGACAATATCAACACAGAACAAAATAAGGAGTATGCAAAATTTAGTGATTGTATCTTCCATTAGAGCTACTTCATATGCATAGGTAATGAACATACATATTTTCCTGAGTGCTATTGGGAGCTTACCTAGCAACAAATGTACTATTGTGAAAATCACCACAAATCTATTTGCTGCTAGGTCTAGCTCCCAGTATTGCTTGGTCAAATATGGATGTTTTTCACCTATGCATATACCTTCTATGATCAACTCTTATATGCACAAGTGATGAACATTCAAATTTTCCTAAGTAGTACTTTGAGTAGTCCTCCAACACATGTACTATTGTGAAAATCATCACAAGTCCAATTTTTAAGGAAATCTCATAGTACACATGTTTGGAGCCTAGGTCTAAAGGAAACAAGAGAATTTGAAGAGTCACAAGTCTTAAGATTGTACTTAATATAGCCAAGCTTCATTCAATGGTACATTCAAACATGAAACAAACCATTCTTAAACCATATTAAACTAGTGAACCAAAGGACATACTGATTATAAGTAAACTAGTAAACCAAATGACATGCTTTTACTACTAAGTCTGTATTTTTTGGGCATACTGATTATAAGTACTTGACATATATCACAAATTTTTCTAATTAAGGTTGGTGGGATGATTACACCTATCCTAAAAAAAGACTGTCAAATCTGTTGGCTTTTAAACTTGTTCCCACACGGTGCCAGGTTTACACTATGATTGACAAACTGGTTAGTCTTCACTCCAAAGTCTGACAAGGGAAAAAGTGCCAATTGATGAGGATAAAGAACATCCTCCTTCTGATTTGAGCTCCACATTCACTCAGGTGGGTATTGCCTCATCTGGACACTCATGACTCTTCTTGAGTTGATGAACAAAAGGCCTATAGATGCATTACTGTGGAATAGTTCTCAGACCCCTATAGGTATCCTATACCCTAATGAACCATGACCTCATGCAATAACTTGATCTGCATGCAATGAGTCTGAGAACTAGAAAGAAACCTCCTACTACTACTTCCAACATGAAAGGGAAAAGATTTAAATGAATGATTGATGCTGGGTTGAATGGACTCCTGAAGTACCCCAAGTCTCCAATAGACCAGTGCCTTATCCAATGGGCAGCAAAGTCAAATACCTCACTGCAACAGGGCTATGAAACAAGAAGACAACACACTCACCTTGACGAGATCACACATTACCAAACCACCTGTGCACCCAGATATCCTATCACCTATCCAAAGAAAATACCTAGGAACAAGTAATACATTAACCAACATCCACTGGAAGACAAGCATGATGCATCCTTGATACCTTATCTCTTACATATCTGAACACTAGTCCTACACTCAGTTGCTTCTATGAAAAACAACTCTACTATAGATAGTCACTGGAAATGCAAGTAGAAAAACTATAACACCCTTGATGCTACAATTAATAAGTCTAAAACCCAAATGGAGACAATCTAGAAGTAGAACAAATATATTGAAATCTTATACATAAGACATCTGTTACAATTTCATTATATTCCCATAGCTAGAGAGGATAGAGAGAACACCCTACATGCAGAGAAGAAGGAAAACACTACAGGAAGAAAATTCGTGGAACCAGTCCCCACACCTGTGGTAGAAAGGAACCTAGACAAAGACAAAAATTTGACCCTTTATACCACTAGCTACCTTGGAAACCCATGACAGGTTGCAACAAGATAACGACAGCTAGGGCACACCAATCAAAATTACTAAATGAGTAGGAAACAAAGGCAACCTGGAGAAAGAGATCTCAAATAGATCTAATAATCATGACAATCAGTACAAAACACTAGGAAGAACCATGAGAGCCAGTCAAATCGGCCACCTGCAAACACACTTACCGAGCACAAAATAGTCCTTCATATGGCACAAAAGTCTCCATGCAATCAAGTAACAAGCCTCTAGACCACCTTGCAATCATTGGCGCCACCAAACCAATCAAAATCCATCGAAGAAACCATAAAGTCTGATACTTCCTACCTCTGCAACTCTCAGAAATTCAAATTTGAAAAGCAACAGTCACTTTACACTTCACGGGTTTTATGTTCTTTAACCATTTGTCCTCAGTAACGCAACTACATAGTCACAAATCACTGTCATAGAAAATGGGCTCCAATTATGTTTGGTCGCATGATCGCAAGCCATGGAAATGGCCTTGCAATCATGCGACCGTGGTCTCCTAACCACAGCCAACGGTCAGCCCAAAAACCTTGCAAAATCCTCAGCCACCTCACTAGCAAGCAGCCAATCCAAAATGAGCACGCCAGCACCACGGACCCACCTTAGAACCCCGCAACCATGACACAAATGCTTAGTCGCATGATGACATAGCCTAGAAATGGGCTATGCAAACATGCGACATGGCATTTCCTTTTACCCTGCCGCAACCGCCATGGACATGTGGCGCCCTGTTGCATGATTGCATAGCCCAGAGATGGGCTATGTGAACATGCGGCAACCTGTAGACTAATACCATAACCACTACTGCATGAAGATAACATCACTTCCCGTCGGCCAAAACTACCACCACAACTGCTAAGCCAGGCGGTTAGTTGCATGATCG
This sequence comes from Chamaecyparis obtusa, assembly GCA_027943335.1. NCBI lineage: Eukaryota > Viridiplantae > Streptophyta > Pinopsida > Cupressales > Cupressaceae > Chamaecyparis > Chamaecyparis obtusa. The sequence continues at coordinate 348,713 of BSBK01005659.1, forward strand.
CATAGCCCCGGGGACGGGCTATGCAAACATGTGACAACCCATAGACTTTATCCTTGCCACAACCGCCATCGCTAAGTGCTAATGTAAATGTCAGTCGTATGATCGCATAGCCTTGAAAAAGGCTATGCAAACATGTGACTAATCGTTAGCATTCACTACCGAAGAAACCATGCATGTTCACCACAAACCCCCTGCCACCTGGCACAACACCATTCATTGAATACCACACCATCACCAACACCAAACCCATGCTCAACAAGACTTTGAAATTGAATGGCAGGCACATGATCTCAAGGGGTCTAACACCTCCCATGAGATCATGCGCAAACTATTAGATCTTCCACGCCACCCCCGCGGATGCCACACTACCACCTCTCACGGGGCCCCAAGGACACATGTCAACTAGTTGCATGATCACATAGCTAAAGAATGGGCTATGCAATCATGCAACAGCCAACCAAAGGCTGCCACATCACTGCCCCTACCAGCGGGCCCACAATGAACAAACCAATGGCACCAAATCAGATGGTGGGTGCATGATCACATGGGGAAAGAATATTCTATGTGATCACACACTGACCGTAGATCTTCAATCGCTGACTCTAGGCAATGAAAAGAATTGGGACCCACGAACCAACCGCTGAGTATTTAGTGACTACATGACTAACTGCCAGCCAAGTTGCTAGATGTTAAGGGCTAACTGCCATGCATGAAATGATCACGTGACAACACAGTCACCATATCACTAAATGCTTAGGGATTAACTGCCAGAATGAGGAGACCAAGCGATAACCGTAAGTTGCCAGGTCACTAAATGAAGAACCAACTACCAGATAGCCAAACAATGCAAAGAGGTGAGACCACATGGACAGGTGACAGGCGGTCGCATGATCGCATGTCAGAAAAGTCTGACATGCGGCCATGTGATAGCCAATCAGGAAGAGCATGGACCCACCATCGCGTCGGACTTGCGTAGTTGAGGGAACACCAACAAACAAGAAACTACGAGGTCGAAAACACATAGGGTTTTCGACACAGCAGAAGACCGAAAACACATAGACTAAAAACATCATGGATTGTTGAAAACACTGTGGGTTTTCGACACTATGGCAAATTTTGACAATATTTCCAGCAGACTTAGAACTTTGAATATCTTTCAGGGTTTTTCAAATTTGGAAATGTAGTTTGGAGCAGAGCAAGGTGACAACAATGACTACCAGGGGTAGGACACTTGACACACATTTGTAGGGGAGAGGCCATTTACAAAGGATGTTTGTTGTAACAAGAAAATGGCCTAATAAAATCATTATGCTTTCAAATCAATTACCTATCAGTGTATCCCTTTCAAGGGAGAGAAGCCAAACACATAAAGAACATGCACATAAACATGAAAACTAAAAAACTTAAATGGAATACACCAAGAAGTACCAAATGATGAATGCTCAATTGTTGTAATGGCAAAGCAATATCAGAACCGTCCATTTGTAGAGCTTGATTTTTCTATAGTCATAATAATTTTTCTTATTTCTTATTTGTACTTGGTGACATGATTTTGAACATTGTTGACATACTTAAATGGAATACACAATACCGAATGATGAATTCTCAATTGTTGTAATGGAAAAGCATTAGAACCGTCCATTTCTAAACTTTGATTTTGTATAGTCTTATTTATTTTTCTATATTCCTAATGATTTTGAAAATTGTTGACAAAGAGTGTTTCTTTTTTTTTTTATTATAGTATAAATGATTTTTCTATAGTTGTAATGATTTTTCTTATTTCTTGTCTTTTTGCCCCTTTTTTATTTCCTATGTTTGTGCTTTGTGATAGGATTTTGTCACCTTCTTTTGATAGTATATTTCATTCAGTCTATGTGGAATACTATTTTGTTCACTATTTTATTTCAGCTTCATATTTCTTTCATTTTTCATATACATAGAGACTACAGATGCTAATAAAAAAATGAGCTATTTGATTTAGGTTTACTTTTCATTATTATAAATGGTTTATATTTCTGATGGTACTCAGTGTATTTCATATAAAAATAATCATATAAAAATGATAAATGTAGTAATGATGGTGTGGTGCATTATTGATATATAGACTCGATGACTCTCGTCAATGTGCCAAACTGTCAATGTGGTGGTGGGCAGTGTGTGTTGAAGACTTCATGGACACCGAACAACACTCAACGACAATTTTGGTGCTGCCCAAATAGAAAAAAGGTTGCTAATGTGTATATATTTAATGTTTCTAATATAAATACTATTCATTATAATATAAGAACTAATGTAGACTGGGCATCACAGGGAAATAATAGCTGTGGATACTTTAGTTGGGTTGATGACAACTCATCTTGATCTATTCACCCATCTACACTTATCTGTGATGAAGGATTTGAGTGCAAAATGTGTCAGGCTAGGGAAAATTCCAAAATTATATTTTTACAATACCTTCTATGTATTGTAATCACATATCTTTGTTGCGACCATATGCAAAGATGAACTTAGGAATTAGTTAGTTTAGTATTTTCATATTGTAACTAATATTTTAATACGGATATGATGTAACTTCTCTTTGCCTCAAGTGCGCATATATATGGTTTACATCATTTTTTATAATAATTCTTCATGTTTATGGCTCAGGTGAGCCCCAATCTGCTATCAATCACATGATTTAATGTATAGTGTTTTCTTGGTTATTCCATTTGTTCCTTGACCTTGACTATGGATTGACTATTATTTTCAAGCTTGAGCATGGCTTCGTACCATGCACCATCTGTAGATTTGTATGGAACGCTAATTTACAAACATAAATAATGCATTGAATGTAATCTATGAATGTTGCATGGTATGAAGTCTTGCTAAAGTTTGAGTGTCCTCCCTTTATTCTAGTGAGGGATTGGAATGAGCTCATTTTGGATGCAAAGGAGAAAGTGGATACTCAAAGAGGAATTACACCAACAAATGAGAGAAGAAGGTATAAACATTTTAAATGAGTTTTATTATTAAATAATGAAATTTGCATTTACTAGTGTTCTAAGCCTCCTCATTACATGATTTAAGGTCTTAGTCCATGGAAAAATTAAATTAGACTTACTATCCAAAACACATAAAAAACATACACATAAACACGACAACTGAGAAACATAAATGTAGATTTCACAATAGCTGAGAAACATAATTGTAGGCATCATAGTCATAATCTTTTGGAGACAACATAATTGAGTTGTGTACCCAAGCGATGGAGAGAAACTTATGCACCCTTGATTCCAAGTTGAATACATCTATTGGAGGACCTTGTATTCATGAGCAACAGATGTAGTCAGCTTGGAAGCAGAGGTGCATGAGTTTCTCTCCATCATCTGGGTATACAACTCAATTACGTTGTCTCCAAAAAATTGTGACCATGATGCCTACAATTATATTTCTCAGCTGTTGTGTCCCAGGACCCCTTATGACCCTTTACAACCATTTACAATCTCCAAGAATACATCTTAGAGGTCTTAAAATGTCATAAAGGTTCATAAGAGGCTCCTAGGAGGGGCCAGATGAGCTTCCACCTTCACGTGGTTGGCCTTGTTTAGTATAGAATATAAAACTATTCTCAAAACAAAGTGAAGCTCAATAAGTTTTTTCCTTATATAGGGTCTCAAGTGTAGCCTTTATCCCATTCTCAACATTGCAAGACTTCAAGTGGTGTTCTAAGATTGGTTTCTCCATCTCCCACTAACATCTTGTCTTTCTCCTAAGAACTCTCATTGGGCTCTGATACATGGATAAGTAGAAGATGTCCCTTACAGGCTACACATATATAATATGGTAGATCTAGGGAACAAATATACTACAACATAGAATGAGTCAATTTGAATCTATAGTTTCTTCATTCATAGTGAAAATTCAAATTACAAGCCATATTTTAGATTTAATATTCATATTCATCTTCATCATGTTCATAGCCATCACAGTCAGCATTTGGTTCAACTTCATTTGAACCACACAACATGTTGGGTACCATTATAAGGCATGGAGTGTGGTCATACCCATGTTACCATAATAATGAGTTAGCCTATAAAATTATGAATAAAATATTATAGGTGCACCCGGGATTGGCCCAGGCACCCAAGTCAAACCTAGAGGAGAACAAAAGTAGAACCAGAACCCAACCTCAAACAAAGAACCAGATAACTTGGTTTTTTTCTAATTCAAGTTTATTTCTAAATTCTTCTCTAATTCCAACCTGATTATTCCATATTTTGTTTTCCAATTTTCCTTCTTCCTCACTCCAAATTATGTTATGTTGTTATTTCCTTTTACTAATTGTGCTATTTCAAGGATCACCACCCATGACTTGGTTAAGATGATGAATGTTGCCAATTCCTTTATTACCAAGGAATCGCCACCCACCATTAATGAATATTAATGATCATTGTTTCCTAAGGGTAATTGTTGTTTGTGTATGTTGATCACCCAAGTCTTTGGCTATGATTTGCATGCTGTGAGGTTTGTCAAAAGTGGGGGTATGACATGCTAGTTGGATTATAACATATTGACACTTACACCATGAAGAAGACAAATGATTAAATAGAAAGAGAGGACCAATTGAACCATCTTGTGGTAAGTCTATATCACATTGAGAAACAATGTCAAGACTCAAGAATCAAAAAAATTAAAAGTTTCTTCAAGACCATGAATGATCAACAACATTCCATCAGAAAAAAAAAAACACTAATCTATGTTATCATTAAGCCATAAAATATGTCTTTAAAGTTTAGAAACATCACAAAAACTTTCAAGAAACATAGTTGTTAGAAATAGGAAATACTGAGAGGGGGGGTGAATCAGTATTTCACAAACTTTTTCTTTCTCCCACTTATGGATATAACAGATTACTTTAGTGCGTACAAAGATTATCAAGCTGATTAACAAACATAACAGTAAATAGAAAGAGCTCATAACACATCATATGTTCTCGAGGAAACCCTAGCCAAGGGAAAACCCCGGTGGGGATGGTACCCACAAATATCACTAATCAAAAGTATCTTGTTAGGGATATTGGACCCTGTTAGGATTCAATTTACAATATATAGTCGATCTGTCCTAGTTAAAGGACTTTAGGCCTTGTTAGAAGCCTTAACCCTGTTAGGAGTTAGATTACAAAACCTGATCACCAGCTGAGCTCACTGCCCAAATAGGTAATACAAAATGTTTCTAACTATAATATGGTACTGCTTACAACTTCACATCAATAGCCTTTGTTGCTATCACAATAAACAACTATCGCAAGTTATCTTTTCTTTCTTTTTACGTATCACTTATTTATCATTACATTTCAAGTATGCCTAATATATGAGTTATTAAAGCTAATAACTTTACATGGTCAGCTTCCAAAATATTTATCCAAGAGTAAGCATCTAGGATGTCATCCCTTCATAATGTTAAGTCATTATTTTGACAAGCAAAAATAATCCCTTAACTCTTTCGCTAAAACTGTCTCCAAAACTGTTCTGTCTGCAAAAACTATCTTCGGTAAAATTTGAATAACTTTGTCCGTACTGCTCCAAACTTTATGTGCATTGAGATGGGGTATCCTCATACTCTATAGAAGCTTTAGTTAACTACACAAACAAAAATATTGCTCCAGTGGATGTTGCCAACTAAATCTTCATCGGGTGCTCTATCAGGATCACTGTATCCATACTTAGATAATTTCTTTTTTCAACTTGCCATACTTGCTTTCCAGATTCTGCGCTCTCAATAGAGATCATATGTTGCTATAATGACAACATCTATGCATCCACATTATCCAAATTTCCAACAATAGTACTATCCAAAATATGTCTTTAAAGTTTATTTCTAATGATTATTATGATGTTGATGTTGATGTCTATAATTTATTTCACTTACTGATGCTTTCCTAGATTGAATTTTGAATTGCTAGGATGGAGAATGCTTCAAATTTTAGGGTCTTTTCTACATGATACTCTTAGTTATAGCTCAAATGCAACTCAACATATTTTTGATGCTGGGCAACCCACTATAGAAACTCATCCGCAGGTGAAATTTAATGCTGTGAATCTTGGCATTCTTAATGTTATTAATTTTCCTCACGTTTCATATTTGTGAAAATGTTTCTTGGCACTATCTTCTTTTTCAATTCCTATATTTGTAGCTTTTTAGATCATTAACTTAAGCATTACATGTCTTTGTTCAAAGTTTATTCTAACACTATATTATATCTTATTCTTATTGCAATGTTCTTTGTTGTGGGGCAAGAGGTCAATATTCATTGTCTTCATTGTGGGGGACAGTGAAGATTTCTCTGACAAATAGCAGGTCTTCTTTAGTATCTTATAATAACATGCTAAACTGATAAAGGTGTTATGGGCATTTAATCTACAATTACTAATAGATTAAGTATATTATTACTATGCTTAATGTTCCATTTAAATGCATTTAACAAAAAAATAAAAATTACAAAACTGAACCAATGGCATGTTTACAACAAAGATGTGTCGAGGAGTTTGCTCCTTGTTTAATGTTAACTGTTCCTACATAATCCACTCATTCAATAATGAAATTCTATGTGGAAGGGATGGTTGATAGTCTTCCTTGAGGGAAGGGGTATTGTGAAAGACTTTTTATCATTGTATTTTGTATTTCCAATATTTTTGGATGCAAGGAAGACCAGGAGAATGAAGGATCACTCACTGATTGCATGATAACCTAATTTTGAAGGGTCACTGGTTGAGGGGACAGTCAAGGTCCAAATGATTGGGCCATTGGAGGACCCTATTTCTTTGTATTAATTTCTATTCAAATTGGATGCATGTATTTCTTGTGAATTATCGACTGATATGTATCCTGCAACTGCATCTGTAAATTTGCATATACTTCTCTAGGGTTGTAAGCCACTTAGAGATCAAAATAGAGAAACTAAATCAAAATCATTCTTTGTCCTATTTCCTTTTAACAAAGTCTCAACTATCAATGACACAATACATTTGATGCCCTAAGCTATCAATACAAATGATGCCTAGCTAGAAGCTCATCGACTGTCTATTTGATAAACACTGTCAACATTTTGAAAAAATAGATATCCTTAAGCACAAGCACCAATAACATCAAATAATGGAGTTAAAGCATGGGCTAGGGAATGACACTAGTAGAATGGGGTCATTTTAGTGATAGTAATATACAATGGCATCATTAAACGTGCCAATAATATCAACAAATGTGAATCCAAACATTTGAAAACCAATGACATATTTACAACAAAGGTCTAATAGAACTCCCAACAATTCTTAAACATACTTTATCTGATATGATGAATTCTTAAATAATTAGGGTTGGAGTAGACATAGTTATCACACATTTTTTTGTGTGGTACAAGGAAGATTTGGCTAGGTCAAATCTTCCTTCATGCTAGTAGTCTACAGAATTAGACCTTTATTAACAATTGATCATATCAAATAATTGTTGGGACTGGTCCTTTGGCGTGTATTAAATAGAATAGAATTTTCAACATATTATGTTGGGAGTTCCCTTTGATCTTCAAACTTGTAGATCTATACTTTGATGGATAACCTAAATATAACTTTGACTCTATCACCACTCCAAAGTCTACAAGGAAGAGGGCCAATTAACAAGGATCAACAATGAGATCCTCCTACACTTTGAGCCTTAATGCTCAGGTGGGTGTACCCTTGACTCACTTCTCCAAAGGAGTCTCAAAACAATATACAACTTATACCCCTTACTAATTGATTAAAGATTTTATCATTTATATGTGTGTGTGATTGATGATGATGGACTGCTTCCAAAGAATAGATTAGTGCCTTAACCCAGGGAAAAGAGTCACTTGATAACATATATCAACTAAAACCTTAACTCAAAAACACATGAACTCAGAGTAAGTTCTTTGCCTATTACTCCCCTCACTCCCAAACCTGATCATCAAATTCCAATCTAACAATGAACTCACTAAAATCACCCTAAAGGCTTTAATCCTAACTTTGTCAGGAACTCCAAGATGATCTCACAATACTCTTTGTTTACTATATGCTAATCTACTTTGTGACCTTAACATATATGAATCCACAATCAGAGCAAGAAGACAATAAAAAATTTGAGATAGGAATTCAAGTGTATTCTCATTAACTTTCAGAATCAATACATTACCAAGAAAACAAAATGCAAAGAGAAACAAAACCCTAGATCCAAGCTCTCGTTGTTCAGTATAATACCATCAACAACAACCCTTACAAAATCAAAATTGCTACAATATATACTCCCTATTCATCTTGGAATCCTAAAAGAGGATACAACAAGCTACAGATGACTAGGGTTAGGGTTTCACCCACCAGATCAACTAGAAATGGTTAAAAATTTATTGCAGGGAAGGAAAACCAGGTAGCCTCGAGCAAACGGATCCAAAATTTATCTTCATTTATGATAGATTTCCTCTGATTGTACCGAAGATAAAAAATCTACCATGTTCACCAATCTACTCACCCATCTAAAATGTGCCTCAAGCCATTCTTCTCATTCCTTGCATGGTACAGATCTCTACAATCGATCATCACACCTTGGACCACACTGCAGCAACAAACAAATCATCTCTTTCCAGCTCCAATCACTTCTGCATTCAATTTTGGTCCTTTTGGTCATAGGAAACCCTTCACAAATTTGAATTTGAAATCAAATGGTCATTTCCATGGCACCAGTAGCAAATCGGTGGTCCACATTTGAATCTCGATCAACTTTAAGTCCTGACCATTAGACCTCTCTTTTTCGCAGTCTTTATGATCTTTAACCCAACTACTACCCTTGAGTTTACTCCTAGTGACTACACGACAATGCTTTTTCCTATTCACAAAATGAAAACCTTAACCCATCTTTAACTCCATGACCTGGCAACTAAAGGAAAACATTTAACCTCAGTCCCTTATTTAGCGAACTTGTGACTGAAGGCTAGTGCCTATTCACTAAATGTTTCATCTCTCTACCAATTCATTTAGCTATTACATGAATGCTTGTTCGCTCGATCACCAGTTGATTTAGAGCATCACCAATTTATTGTACAAATTAGTGAGGGATTTGAAATTTTTTTGGGCCACTAAACACCTTATCAGAACTGCTAAGACCTTAGACCAAAACTTGGGCCCGCCTTTAATGAAATCAATGGCTGTCTTAAGTTTGCATGGAGCATAAAGATTCTATCAAAGCTTAAGACAACCATAAGATCAACCTTTAACCTCCACTCTACAGATCCTCTGACAGGATATGAAATCAACAGTTGGCGCATCTTCGCATGTGTCAAAGAAAACCCATTAGATTATACGCCAACTGTCGATGCTCTGCAAGTGTCAAAACCCACTAGACCTCAAAAAACCTGGCCCCACTTACAACATGTCTAGTCACATAACGTGGACCAATCAAATACCACCTAATTAGCACACCTAGCATGTGGACCCGCTGCACATTATCCCCTCTAAAAAAGGTAGAATTGATGGGTGGCGCATGATCTTAAACCTCTGATAGATCCCATAAGATCATGCGCCCATTGTTGATTTTATGACAATGTCAGGACCCTCTGAAACACTCAAAAACCAAGTCCCACTGACAATTGCCACTGAATTAATACATGGACCAATCAAAGACCGCCATTTGAGCATACGTGTCGACAAACCCACCTATTTGAAATGTTGTGTCATAAAGTAAGATCAATGATCATCATAAGATTGCAAGCCTTTGACAAAACCCTTGCGAACTTACGATGACCATGAGATTAAGATCTTGTCAGAGCCGGGCCCAAGAAAGTTTAAGTCAAAACATTAGGAAATATTAAAGTGCAGGACTATAGGAAAAATTAAAGGCCGTCGGAGTTAAAAAATTAGGAAAAATTAAAGCGGGGGCCGACCAAAAATATAAAGCATGTGCACACAAAGGTTTTTAAGTGGCCCAAAAAAGTAACTTTAAAATAGAACAGGGCCAGGGCAGACTTAGGTTATTTTATGCAATGGCTATTTTTTCAAAAAATTGAACTAAGGGTTTATGCCAGAGACCTAAAAACAACTACAGAGACCAGAAGAAAAGGGCTAGAGCCATGAAAATTTTTACACGTGCTAACAGTGGCTCTGTCTAGGGATGTATGCCTCCTGCAGGCATAGTAAGAACTTAGAATCACTGGTTATCCCACTAGAAAAGGCTGACAACAAAGAGCAATAGGACCAAAACCCTACAGACCAGGACAAAATAGGATAGGCGAAAACAACTTATTTATAGAATTTATGACATATACAAACCTAACTACTGTTCATGGAAAACTGAATACCTTCAATTGAAGTATCTCTTCAAGAATTCTCCATGAACTGGCAATTCTTGAATATCACCATTAAATACCTTGACAATGTATGAATCTTGGCCCCATTTCTCATGAATTAGATATGGCCCTAGCCAGATGGGATCAAACTTACCATGCTTTCCTTTATCCTCCAATCTAGCATTCCAAATTAACACCAAATCACCAGGCTCAAACTTTCTTTCAACAGTCTTCTTGTCATACAAATTCTTAACCTGCAACTACAATTTGGCATTTCTTGCAACTGACTCTCTCTTGATTTCATCTAGCTTGATGAGGTTCTCCATTCTCAACTACATCTCATCATCTATGTCATCATCATATAACTAAACAAATTTGTACATTTCCAATAAATTATTCTGAGGCATTCTTGCATGTATTCCATATACTAAGTCAAATGGTGCACAACCAATTTCCCTCTTCATAGTTACCCTATCAACCCATACAGCTAATGGAAGCTTTGAATTCCATGCCCTCTTATTCTTTTCAAGAATCCTCTTTAGGATTTTAATCAAACTCTTATTAGTAGATTCTGCCTAACCATTTCCTTGTGGTTGATAAGGTGAGGAATAAGAAATCTGAATTCCTAAACCTTTGCAAAAGTCCTTATATTCAGCAGACCTGAAGCACATGGCATTATCACTTACTATTCTCTCAGGGAAATCAAACCTTGTAACAATGTTGTTCAACAAGAAATCAGTTACCACCTTGCTAGTTGAATTTCTTGTAGGGATAGCCTCTACCCACTTTGTAAAGTAATTAGTGGCAACTAAGATCCATGAGTGTCCTCCACTTGACTTGATTGGTATCTCCCTAATGAAATCAATTCCCCATTTTTGGAAAGGAGCGTGTACTTCTACTGGTCTTAAGGGAACATTACCTAAAAATTTAAGCTTACCAGAGAACCTTTGACAAGCATCACACCTCCTTACCAACTGTTCTGCATCCTTGAAGATTGTAGGCCACCAGAAACCTACTCTCAAGATTTTATGAGTAGTTGTTTTACCCGTGTAATGTCCACCACAAACTCCCTCATGCATTTCCTTTAACAACTTGTTAGCTTGATTCTCATCCACACATTTCAAAAGTATGTAATCCAAATTCTTTCTATACAATTTATATTTCACAATTACATACTTGATGGCCTATAATTTTAATGTCCTCCTTTGATTATCATTCATTCCTGCTAGACATTTCATATTTCTTGAGTAATAGATGATATCTTGATACCAGATACAATCATCCATATCACATGTATAATCAATTTCAGCTTGATTTATCTGATTAGCATCAAGATTGGATTGAGCCATCAGTTTTTCCAATCCTTGTCCTCTAACCAATTTAGTAATTTGGATATCAACATTGAATTCTTGGATCCTATTGATCCATCTACATCTCCTCCCAGACACCTCTTGCTGTGAAAAAATATCCTTCACAGCTGCACTTGGCACAAAAGAAATCACAACTACCCCCATCAAATAACATCTAAAAGCCTTGACTACCTTCACAAGTGCATATTCTTGTTTCTCATTTATGTCATACTTCAATTTAGTAGCCTGCAAAGATTTACTGAAGAATACAATAGGCTGCTCAAAACCTTCCTTATTTTTCTGCAACCACACTACGACAATAGTATGAAAAGATGCAAAGGAAAAGATATGGATTGGGACATTATAATCAGGTGCCTTAAGCATTGGTGCATCTTTGATAGCCTACTTGATATTCTTGAAAGCCTCATCAAGCTCACCTTCCCAATTGATTGCAGATCCCTTCTTCAACATCTTGGATATAGGTCTACTGACTTCTGCAAAATTTGTCACAAACCTTCTTAACAAATTTACCTGACTAAAGAAAGACTGAATTCCTTTAATATTCTTTGGTCTCTAAATTTTATCAATAGTTTCTACTCTCTCAGGGTCAATTCTCACTCCTTGCTTCCCAACTAAGTGGCCAAGCAACTTACCTTTAGTGACACCAAATGCACATTTCCTTGGGTTTAATGAAATGCCATATTCCAAGGCCCTTACAAATATTTTCTCTAAATAAGTACAATGGTCTTCTTCCTTCTTGGAATAGGTAGTTAAATCATCTTGATAGACAACAAGGAAATCATTTATAAAATCTAGAAAAGGAAACATCCATTGCCCTCTAAAAAGTAGCACTAGCATATGTCAGACCAAAAGGTATTCTCACATAAACATATGTCCCCCAAGGTGTAGTAAAATTTGTGTTGAATTTTTATGATTCTTTTACAATTACTTGATTGTAACTAGAGAAACCATCCATCATAGACATCAATTCTAATCTGATCACTCTTTGCAACATAACTTCCATATTGGGTAGACAATAGTTATCCTTTAATGAGCTGATGTTCAGATTCCTGAAGTCTGCACAAAGTCTGATATCACCATTTTTCTTTCTCATAGGAACAAGGTTTGACACTCAAGAAGAATGCCTTATAGGCTTGATAATTCTAGCATCTCTCAGCTTCATTAACTCTTCTTGCATCTTGGGTGCTGAAGTAGGATTAATAGGCCTTTGTTTTTGCCTGAAAGGTTTAGCGTCTTCTTTCAATGGAATAATATGCTGAAACAAATCTTCTCTATAAACCTTTAGGTCATCATATGACCATGCAAAAACATGCCTAAATTTTTTCAATAATTCAATCAAATATTTTCTCACATTGTGAGACATGTCCCTACCAATGTACACCTTCTTAGGTGCCTCATGTGTTCCAAGATTTATCTCCTCTAGATCAGCATGATCTTCTCTTTTGATATTCTTTTGAACTCTATCCTAGTTATCAAAGATAGTTTCCAAAACAACAAGCCCCTTGGGCACCTTGTTAGTTCTAAGCTAAATAAATTCATTGCCAAAGACAACCTCTTTTCCCTTTATTGATTCAACCAAGGCTGAACAATCAAATTCCTGACCATGATATTGATCTTCACAACTCATAAACTTCAAGATATCATTATCATTATCAAAAACTTGCCAATTTTCAATATTGTTTGGTATACTAGGCCTAGCCTGAATTTCAACTTTAGAAATACCAGTAAATGTAATATCACTAGGATTGATTGCAATATTGGCTAACAAGTCAGCCATCTTATTGTTACTCCTATCCTTCCACTCAATATTGAAGGCATCAAAATGTTCAATCAAATCCCAAACTACATTCCTATATTATTTTAACCTTTTATTCTTGGAAGCATATACTGACCTGACTTGGGACACCACCAACTTAGAATCACCAACAACACTTAAGAACTTAATACCATGTTTTTGTGCCAACCTTAGTCCTAACAATAATGCCTCATATTCTACTATATTGTTGGTACAAAAGAAATTCAATGTGAAAGAAAATTTGTAGGTGTTTCCATTAGGAGAAATAAGTAAAATACCTGCTCTTGCTCCATCCTTGCAATTTGCACCATCAAAGTACATTACCCACAAATCACCCTTCATAGAAATAACACTTACCTCTATAGAGATAGGTGAAAAAATAGGTTCCTTCTCAAGTATAGGGATCTCTACCCTAAAAGCATTAATATCAGTATCCACAAAACATGTAGTCTCATTGTCAATACTTCTCTCAATCATGTGGCATGCTCTTGGTTCTCACTCAATTTTAAAAAAATGATCATCAATCTTGAAAGTGGCATAGGATAGATCACACTGTAAACTTCCACCCATGGCAGCACTCCACCTTCTAGATAGTAGCATCCCATAATGAGGAGGGATGTCCACCACCAAAACACTCATTGTTAACTCTTTCTCTAGATATGCTACCAGCCTATATGGCATTGCATTGATAGTCCCAATGACTGGTACCTCCCTCTGATCCATTGCACAACATCTTCCTTGAACTATATCAACTTTAAGGCCCAATTTTTCCATAATCTTAAAAGGCATAATAGTATTAGAGGCACCACCATCAATCATACAATTTCTTAACTTCATTCCATTCATAAGGACACTTAAAAAGAATGGATCAATGTTTTTAAGGCTAGCATTGATAGAACTGTCCAAATATATAGGAGGAATTTGAGATACAATTCCCTGAGCAGCAACACCTTTCAAAGCTTTATCCTGAGATCCATTGCATGAAACATCATTATTGTGAACATTATCTACCCATGCAATAGCTTTGTCTTTGTGTTCATGGATCCTCAACAATTCCAACAATGGAACCTTAACTATAATTTGGGACAATACAGATAACATATCAACAAGAGTAGATGAAGGAATATCAATCTACATAGCCTTAGTATCCTTTTTCTTATCTGATACATTAGGTGTATTGGCCACCCTCATTTTTTCAATCTTAGCCATTGTGTTAACTAGCTTCTCAATCTCACTAGAAAACCTTTCAACTCCAACTCCCTTAGGTTCACAATTCTTACCTTTTACATTCTTGAATTTCACCATGTGATCACCTTTTAATTTGTTCTTATCAGGCTCTCTGGAATTGGTACTCTTTATAAACATTCTTGTAGCTCTTCCATTTGTATCCCTTGCCACCATGCCTCTAGTTTGCACTTGGGAAATCATTTCTGCAGTAATCCTATCCATCTCTTCTCTAGAAGTTCTTCTTAAATTTACTGGCTCAGAAGAAGAGTTCATGTTACATGTCTTCTTATCAATGTCTTCACTATTAGAAAAAACCTCTTGATGAAAAAGGGCTTGAGTGTTTGTCTTCACATTTACATCTGCTTCCTCATCAAAATCAGAATCATCTTCATATGCTAGATATGAAGTAGCCATGTTGCATCCAACATCATCTTGATCTTCTTCTTGATCTATCTCCTCATTGTCATAATCTTGATTTGCAGCCATAGAATGTGAAACCACACAATGCTCTATAGAATGAGGGGACTGGCATGCAACACACCAAGATATTTCCTCCATGAAATTTATTGAAGCTTTTTGTAGAGGGTTAGGGACACCTCTATCATTGTTTACTCTTGCAACAGGGACAATAAGCTTGCCATCCTTCCATTGGGTGTTGTAGGGGTAGTTTTGCAATCTATTTTGCTTATTGAAATTATTGTTGAACTGAGGCCTTTCATTAGTAGGAGTACTGATGTTCCTATTTGCAAGTGCCTTCAAATCCTTCAGTGCATTGAGAACCTTATCCAATTTATCTTCTTCTTGCCTCCTAGTTCCAACATTCCTATCATTTTCCTTTTTGTATTTCTTGTCCCCAAATAATTTAGGGTCATCTCTCTTCCAACCCAATTTCTCTGATATCTTCATATTGTTCTCAATATTTACAACAATCCTAAAAGTATCTCTAAGATTTATTGGTTCTTTTTCCCTCAACAAGTATCCCATCTTTCCATCAAATTCATTGAAGTATGTAGTTAGACAAACATTGCCATCTAACCGCATAACTTGAAATAACTTATGCATACCCTTCTGAAATCTCATGTTGAATTTAGTTACAGACTCATTCTAATTTTTTATTATAGTATTGAATTCATTCAACATGAAACTAGCATTAGGCTTGTCACCATACTACTCTTTAAAACATCTTTCAAAAGAATCCCAAGTATCAATACATTTATCAGGAAGTCTCTTAAACCAATCTCTAGCATCCTCCACTAGAGATTGAACAAACAATTTCATGACTACATCCTCATGCTCTACCTCATAATCATTAAGCATATCAACAAATAAACTAAGATGCTCCTCACAACTAATAGCATTATTACCATAAAACTTAGGTACCTTATCTCTTATATCATTTGGAAAAGCATTTGGGTAGCCTGGTATCCCATCAAAACTAATTTTCCTATAGCCTTCAAGTTGCATAGGTCTTCTTTGAAATCCTAAACTAGTGTTCCCACTAGAATTATTATTTTTATCTACAGTCCCACCCACTTGCACATTTGAATGTCTATTAGGATCAACAAATGATTTGGTAGATACATTAGGAATTAGATTACTAGTAGTAGCATTGATAAGTGGAACAGTAGTGTTCATAGATGACATACCTAGTTCAGTAGAAGAAGGACCATGAACATTAGCTGATGAAGCCCTCAAGAACTGGATCTTTCTTCTTTTCTCTGCAATAGCAGCATCAAATTTAGCTCTTTCCAACTCTTGAGCAAGAGCTTCATCCTCTTTTCTTTTTCTTTCTATCTCTATCTCCCTATTTGGTTTAGGTGGTGGGATCCCTAGTATTGTCATTGGTTTGCTTATTTGGACACCTACCATCTTCTACTTTCCTTTTTCACTAATAACTATAGTAGGCCTAGTGATCTCATGTCCATTCTTACCCTTAGGCAAAGGAGCATAACTTTGCACTTGTCTGATCACAGGGTCCTCTTCATCAAACTCATGATCTTGCAACAAGCATTCTTGCTCACTTCTTAGAGCTTCAAGATCACCAAAAACATCATGCTGCAACACCCTAGGAGCAGAAGCAAGCATCTTGTTTCTCTCCATTTCATTGATCTTTCTAAGGAGAGACTATCTTTCTATTAGAGCATTCACCTTTTTAGCTTCTCTCTCCTCTTATAAACTCTTATGTATGGCATCCTCCTCTACCAACTATAATATTAGTGCATTTAAATCATGTGGATCTATCATTTTGTCTTCAGAGCCTGATGACACATCCATATCAGTAGGATGCTGATATGGGAAATGCACTTGTCATGGTCTCATGGGCTCCCTTCTGAAATTATCTTCATCAAGATCTAAATCAATCTCAAAACCCATCTCTTTGGCTTGTTCATCCTGACTTGCAGGCAATGAACCCTTGTCTTGAAATACAACCTCTAGGGTATCATAAAATTTATCTTCAGAGCAACCACCATCTGATCTAGAAACTCTATCTTGTGAACCTTCCTCACTTGAGGAAACATGTGGTGCTCTACCTCTGGTATTTCTTTGTTCTCTTATGGGAGCACTAGTAGACTCACCATTTCTTATGATCCAACTCTTCTTCTTCTGTCTAGGTAATTGCTCCATAGTGACCTCTGGATTTTTTCTAACAAAGGACCTAGTATTCCACCTCTTGTCCATCTTTTACATTATGACACTGGCTCTTAACCTTTTGAGTCACCACCCACCTAGATGGGAAAACCTTTAACTAAATACAATAGGAAAATAAGAGTGCACTTTGAAAACTTTTATCTCTAGAATCTTCCCAATAGAGTTGCCATTTTGTTGGGAGTTCCCTTTGATCTTCAAACTTGTAGATTTATACTTTGATGGATAACCTAAATATAACTTTGACTTTATCACCACTCCAAAGTCTACAAGGAAGAGGGCCAATTAACAAGGATCAACAATGAGATCATCCTACACTTTGAGCCTTAATGCTCAGGTAGGTGTACCCTTGACTCACTTCTCCAAAGGAGTCTCAAAAAAATATACAACTTATACCCCTTACTAATTGATTAAAAATTTTATCATTTATATGTGTGTGTGATTGATGATGATGGATTGCTTCCAAAGAATAGATCAGTGCCTTAACCCAAGGCAAAGAGTCACTTGATAACATATATCAACTAAAACCTTAACTCAAACACACATGAACTCAGAGTAAGTGCTTTTCCTATTACTCCCCTCCTCCAAAACCTGATCATCAAATTCCAATCTAACAATGAACTCATTGAAATCACCCTAAAGGCTTTAATCCTAACTTTGCCAGGAACCCCAAGCTGATCTCACAATACTCTTTGTTTACCATATGCTAATCCACTTTGTCACCTTAACATATATGAATCCATAATCAGAGCAAGAAGACAATCAAAAGTTTGAGATAGGAATTCAAGTCTATTCTCATTAACTTTCAAAATCAATACATTACCAAGAAAACAAAATGCAAAGAGAAACAAAACCCTAGATCCAAGCTCTCCTTGTTCAGTATAATACCATCAACAACAACCCTTACAAAATCAAAATTGCTATAATATATGCTCCCTATTCATCTTGGAATCCTCAAAGAGGATGCAACAAGCTATGAATGACTAGAGTTAGGGTTTCACCCACCAGATCAACTAGAAACGGTCAAAAATTTATTGTAGGGAAGGAAAACTAGGCAGCCTTGAGCAAACAGATCCAAAATTTATCTTCATTTATGATAGCTTTCCTCTAATTGTACTCAAGATAAAAAATCTACCACACTCACCAGTCTACTCACCCATCTGAAATGTGCCTCGAGCCATTCTTCTCATTCCTTGCATGGTACAGATCTTTGTAATCGATCATCACACCTTGGACCACACTGTGGTAGCAAACAAATCATCTCTTATCAGCTCCAATTGATTTTGCATTCAATTTTGGTCCTTTTGGTCAGAGGAAACCCTTCACAAATTTGAATTTGAAATCAAACAGTCATTTCCATGGTGCCAATAGCAAATCGGTGGTCCACATTTGAAACTCGATCAACTTTAAGTCCTAACCGTTAGATCTCTCTTTTTCACTATCTTTATGATCTTTAACCCAACTGCTACCCTCAAGTTTACTCCTAGCGACTATGCGACAATGCTTTTTCCTATTCATGGAATGAAAACCTTAACCCATCTTTAACTCCATGACCTGGTGACTAAAGGAAAACATTTAACCTCGGTCCCTTATTTAGCGAATTGGTGACTAAAGGCTAGCACCTATTCACCGAATGTTTCATCTCTCCACCAATTCATTTAGCTATTACGCGAACACTTGTTCAATGGATCACCAATCAATTTAGAGCATCACCAATTTATTGTGCAAATGAGTGAGGCCTTTGAAATTTTTTCAGGCTACTAAAAACCTTATTAGAACTGCTAAGACCTTAGACCAAAACTTGGGCCCACCTTTAATGAAATCAACAGCTGTCTTAAGTTCGCATGGAGCATAAAGATTCTATCAGAACTTAAGACAACCATTAGATCAACCTTTAACATCCACTCTGCAGATCCTCTAACAGGATATGAAATCAATGGTTGGCGCATCTTCACATGTGTCAGAGAAAAACCATCAGATTATACACTGACCATCAATGCTCTGTAAGTGTCAGAACCCACTAGACCTTGAAAAACCTGGCCCCACTAACAACATGTCTAGTCACACAACATGGACCAATCAAATACCACCAAATCAGCACACCTGGCATGTGGACCTGCCACACATTATCCCTCTGAAAAAGGTAGAATTGACGGGCGGTGAATGATCTTAAACCTCTGACAGATCCCATAAGATCATGCACCCATCGTTGATTTTATGACAATTTTAGGACCCTCTAAAACACTTGGAAACTAGGTCCCACTGACAACTACCACTGAATTAATACATGGACCAATCAGAGACTACCATTTGTGCATACATGTCGATGGACCCACCTGTTTGAAACGTTGTGTCATAAAGTAAGATCAATGATTGTCGTAAGATTACAAGACTCTAACAAAACCCTTGCAAACTTATGATGACCATCAGATTAAGATCTTATCAGAGCCAGGCCCAGGAAAGTTTAAGTCAAAACATTAGGAAATATTAAAGCACAAGACTATAGGAAAAATTAAAGGCTGCCGAGGGTAAAAACTTAGGAAAAATTAAAGCAAGGGCCAACCAAAAATATAAAGCATGTGCACACAAAGGTTTTTAAGTGGCCTGAAAAAGTAACTTTAAAATAGAACAGGGCCAGGGAAGACTTAGGGTATTTTATGCAACGGCTATTTTTTCAAAAATTTGAACTAAGGGTTTATGCTAGAGACCTAAAAACAACTGCAGAGACCAGAAGAAAAGGTCTAGAGCCATGAAAATTTTTACACGTGCTAACACATTAAACAAGGAGAAAAATCCTCAACACATCTTGGAAACCATTGAATTCAATAATAAATGAAACCTGACACCAACACTATTCCTTCCATTCACTTCTACCAAGAATAAAGCATTGAATCCATTCAACATTACATATAATCATTAGATAGTTACATTTTCTGACTGGGTAGAGGAATAGTCATGTACAAAAAATCAAAACTACTTTCACCCTTGCACAAGCTATTCCAAACTTCAAGTAAAATGAGCAATATGCTATATCAAATCATTCATATTCATAGTAACCATTCAAATGATCATTTTGTCAATGAACCCTTTGACTGTACCACTATGACAGAGAAAGGAAACTTAGTAAAACTAGTGTATGCCACTATTTGTGAGGGTACAGTCATGATAAGTGCCTCTCAAACCTCTCCAAACATGTAAGATTGTCTTTAAATACTTTATTGATCTCTTCTAAACATTAACCAAATCAAACCTACATTTGAATCCACACACAATAACCCCAAAATGAAGGGTTTTGTATCCTTTAATGAATCTCAGTCATTGGTAACACATGGAGAGTCAAACCACTAGTCTCCAAAGCATTCAATAAGTGACTAGATTGAATTTAATACATACCAAAGGACCAGTTGTATGAGTGGATTGTGCAGGAACAGTTAACATTAAATAAGGAGCAAACTCCTCAACACATCTTGGAAACCATTGAATTCAATAATAAATGAAACCTATCACCAGCACTATTCCTTCCATTCACTTGTACCATGAATAAAGCATTTAATCCATTCAACATTACATATAATCATTAGAAAGTTACATTTCCTGACTGTGTACTAGAGGAACAGTCATGACCAAAATGATCCAAACATTTGAAAATAGTGAATCAATATCCTTGAGCACAAGCACCAATAACATCATATAATGGAGATAAAGCACGGACTAGGGCACAACACCAGTAGAATGCAATCATTTCAAAGAGCATTCATGATCAAATAAAATACGATGCATTTGAAATTTACAGTCGAATATGATGCCAGATGCTTGAAAGATGAAGAAATCACATACCTTCTCTCGTGCTCAGCTTTCGCTCCTTTTCTCCCTCTCCTTCTCTATCCAATCGAAATAAAAATGATGAGGCCATTTCACTTTTTTTTTTCATAGCCAAATCTTCCATGTACCACACCAAGAACATGTCATTGGTTCAATTTTGTAAAAAAATTTTTTGTGTAATTAGTAATTCACAGATTAAATGTAGATAACACATTTATAAGTTTAATTATCATGTTATTATCATAGATAAAGTATGTTAAAGAATTGTTGGGACTGGTCCTTTTGTGTGTATTAAACATAATAGAATTTTCAGCATATTATTATTATTCTATTTCTTTGTTTTAAACATGCCATTGGTTTAGTTTTGTAGATTTTGTTTTTTTGTTAAATGCATTTTTCATGAGGAGGGGTCTTCTTCTGAGGAGATTGATGAAGATTGTGTACCTCAAAAACCAATTCATAAGGTACCAATCATGTTTCCTATTCACTTATATTTTTGGATTGGTAAATCTCTTTATAAGTTTCATGTCCTTTCTTTTGATTACTATGGATGAGATATATATCTTACATTTAACATTCAACTTCTTTACATTTTAGAACATGTAGTGTGTTTTTTGAGGATTTTACCAAATCAACTTTTAACATAAACCAAAAACACCAAACTAATATCTTTCCCTTTCAACTTGACAAAATATTTGCATTTGACCAATAACTGCAAGCAACTGAATGATAAATCCACATACATGTATCTTTGTAAAATACCTGGAAGATAAAAAAGATGGCTAAGTGGTTGCCGCCATGATTTTTATCTACTAAATATAGGGAAAAAAAAGCACCAAAAAGGATCGAATAGAAAACATGATTGATCATTTTAGAGAGCATTCATGATTAAATAAAATGCAATGCCTTCTCTCGCACTTGATCAACTTTCACTCGCTCCTTTTCTCTACAATCAAAATAAAAATGATTTGGCCATTTCAAAATAGTGAATTGATATCCTTGAGCACAAGAACCAATAACATCAACTATTTTGATCTATGGGTATCCTAATGTTGGCAAGAGTTCTTTTATTAATAAGATTACTCTGCAAGCTTGAACAAGCAATATATTTTGGAAAATGAAGAGTGGAAAGATGATGATATTCCTAAGATCATGGATGGACACAATGTTGCAGACATCTTTCTAGCTTGGCCCTGGAACCTTTGACAATTGGGGTAGGATCTAGACCCAGGCTAAAAAGATTTCTTCATTTCTATTGTGGAATATAGGCTTTGCTGCTGCAACAATGACAGAATGCGATGTAGATATCACAATATATGAGAAACATAATTGTAGGTGTCATGGTCACAATTTTTTGGAGACACAACATAATTGAGTGCTATTCCCAGATGATGCAAAGCAACCACTAATTTGCATCACCTGGGAAAACCACTCAATTATGTTGTGTCTCCAAAAAATTGTGACTGTTATACACTAAGTTTGCACCCTTGTTTCAAGCTCTCTTGGTCTTGATAACTTAGTATAACATGGGAATCATCTCTAGGTTGTGGGACCTATGCTAACTGAGATGAGACCTCTGGGTTCTAGGCTGGTTCATCTTGGATAATCACCTTAATTTTCTCTTAATAGGAAAGTAAATTTTGAGGGGAAAAGGGATAGAAGGAATGCATGAAAAGGAAATTACTGAAAGCAAACTATCCTACTAGGTGATACACCAAAATGAAATTAATCATGATACATTGACCAAATCAGCATGAAAGCTCTCAAATCTAATAGAACACAATCTTTCTAAATAGGCTTGCATAAGTGTTTCACAAAGGGGTCTGGACAAAAGACACAAACTGTGACCTATAAGTAGACGTTCTCTTCAGCAAAAGGGCATAGGAATGAGACAAAATGACAGGGGGCTAAAGTATACCCACAAACTCACTCAAATCAAATCAGACACAATAGTACACAAATAAGCTAAAAGAAAGAAGGGCCCTAGAACTCAAATATTTTTCTAACAAAGCCAGTACATCATATTCAATAAGAGAAATATAGACAAGGGAAAGACCAGAGGGTAGAACAAATGCCATGGATAGCCTCTATTGATTCTGAGATTTCAATGAAAGATAACAAACTGTAAAAGTCAGAGGGCAGAAAGAATGCCATAGATAACTCCTAGAAAGAGAAAAACTCTTTTTACAAAATATAAACTCTAAGCTCTAAAAGCTCCAAAAAACAATATATACATCTCCCTTAATTGCATGCAGGCAAGAGAAAAACCTAATTAGGGTTTACAAATTTTGTCATATAATAATCAAACCCTAATCTTGTCAATTCTGATCATAAATTTAATTTTGAAAATATCCTAGCCAATCAGATATTTTGCATGTCCACCTTTGCAAGTTGAAAACCTCACACCAAACCATGACCTGTCTCTGTAAGTCAGGCCTATCATCAATGCTTAAAATTAGATCCTTATAGATATTTGAGTTTTTTGGAGTACAGAAGGCCAAAGGTGGTGCTAACCTTTAATGCCTCTTCGGTAGAAGAACACTGACATGGTACCCTAAGAAATTAGCAAGCGGCAGCCATTAGATATTCTTCATCATCCTCCCAATTGCAACTATCTCCAAGGCATAAATTCTGAGCTACCTACAGCCGCATTTGACTGACAGCAAGAAACTAGCAAGAAAAATATTTAAATTTTGAAAATAATGGCTAGCTGATCCAATTTAAAACATGGTCATCGATATCAATCTTTCTCAGTAGATGAATGGCCCATATCAACTTTGTAACAGTCATAAGCTCCTTTGAAAATTCAAATGCCACATCACCATTCAGAAGCCAATAAAAAATGAAAACCTCAGCAAAACAGAGCGCATTGGACCCACGACCCATTGAGATCTTCATCAAACAATTGTCATTATACCACACCCTTAACTCTCGAGCACTTTTCCTCAATAATATAACAAAAATCATAGATCCTGTCTAAGCTTTAACTTGCCTCATAAGCCAAAGACCACGGGCCCACTAAAAAACTTCCACATCACAAGCCAACCAGCCAATAAGAAGTGTACACCTTGGACTACATGGCAGTGGACCCAGTAGCATGAAGCACTGCATCGGAATGAAGATCAACAGTCATTGAAAAACTACAAGGGGGAAGATTAAGCATTATGAATATGCAACAACCATCAGATCAAGAGATTAACCCTATTAATCAAGGCCACTTAGGATCTTTAATAAACTAGGCCTAGACCTGCCATGTGTCACTCTTTTATTTGCTATTGACCGCCCCCTCGGATCTATCTAGCATAGGACCCACCTGACAAGAGCACTAAGCTAAATAAGAGGATCAATGGTCATCATTACATCATGATGTTAACCTTTGATCACATCTCCTTAGTGGTATAATGACGATCATAGCTTCTATCTGAGCTTTAACTACTAGAAAATTGAGATCGCCAAACAAACTGTAACTACTCGCTAGGTTGCTAGGTGTTAAGGAATTAATCACAGGGAATAGGAGATCTCTTGACCAGTTAGAAAATAAAGAGCATGTGGAAAAAGAAACCCTTAAGTGACTGAAAATGTAATGGTGAAATATAACAGGTTAAAGGGTTTAGGGTTTTTGGCTCCAATGGTCACATTTTTGAATTGAAAGGCTCGCAGACTAGGGAGCTAAAAGATTTGCAGAGACCAAAAGGGGAGATGGAAGCCATGAAAATTTTAGAGGTGCTCGGTAGGGTTAAAATGCAGACTAGGGATGGAATTCATCTTATAACCAAAATTGAATAGATATGAAATTTTGGGCAATATTTTGGCGATTTCTACTAGATGTGAGCCTGCTAGACATTGATCAGTGGCCTTGAGAAATCCATTGGGCATAGGAGTCATCATTGAAATATAAAACTTGCTTGACAGAGAGAGACCTTGAGCTGAAAGACAAAAATTGTGCATGGGCACTTCTTGGAAAGTAGGAAAACTAAACTAGAAAGCAGGGACAAAAAATAGGAAACATATTCACAGAGATTTACAAGGAGGGATTAACCTCAAAGAAAGGCTTCAGGTGGAATCCGTTAACTAAAATAGGCAAGGCATCTCCTTCAAGAATTGATAGCTAAAAAGCATTAGGCCCCTTGCAGTATATAATAACAAATGGTCCACCCCAAAAGGAATAAAACTTTGTGCGTCTTCCAGGCTTTGATCTGAATTCATCCCATTTGAGAACTACATCTCCAACTTTGAAATTTCTGGCCCTGGCTCTTCTGTCAAAACTTTTCTTTGTTTGAACTTGATGGAACTCCATGTCTTTCATGGACTTTTTTCTAAATTCTTCTAACTCCATTAGCTGAGCATACCTAATTTGTAAGGGATCTCCTTCTTCAAACAAGGCATATTGAGTACCCAAGTCCAAAGCTGGCAATTTAGTTGAAATGGACAACTTAGCCTCTCTTCCATACACTAACACATAAGGAGAATTCCCAATGATCTTTTTTGGGGTAATCCCATCTAACCATAAGGTAGACTTCAACTTAGTATGCCAATCTCTTTGGTTGTCCTGTAGATTTTTCTTGATTATCCTAATCAAGTTCTTATTAGTTGATTCTGCCAAACCATTGCCTTGAGGGTAGTAATTTGAACTTGTATTTAGATAGATGCCATTTTTGATTGCCCATTCTGAGACTTTAAGGCCTATGAATGCCAATCCATTATCTGATATTATGGAGTCTGGAGTGCCAAATCTATGAATTATATCATCATAAAAACTTAAGACAACACTCTCATTTGATTCTTTTAAGGCAACTGCCTCTATCCATCTAGTGAAATAATCTGTTGAAGTGATTATCCACTTATGTCCTATACTAGATGGAGGATTGATCGTACCAATAAAGTCAATGCCCCATCTCATGAATGGTTGTTCTATTCTGATTGGCTGAAGGGGTAGAGCTGCAAGCCTTTCTTTTCCTACAAACATAGCACACTTGATGCATTTTTTCACATAATCATGACTATCCTTAAAGATAGATGGCCAATAGTATCCAGCCCTCATTATTTTAAAAGTAGTAGTCCTAGGAGAAAAGTGACCTCCAAAAGGTCCATCATGAAATTTAAATAGGACATCAGCTATCTTTTCTGAATCAATACATCTTAAAAGGACACCATTGTGATACTTTCTAAAAAGAACCTCATCTATCAGCACAAAGGGAATAGATTGTAATCTATAATATCTTCTCTTTGTTGAATCTAGGTCTGCAGGACATTGTCCTATCTTTAAGTAATGAATCATGTTAGGCAACCAACCTGATGCCTTGGTATGTTCCTCTATAGAATGCACAACTAGAGGTGCATCTTTTTGTTCTGATTCCTTTGAAATTTCATCCTTTGCCAAATGTTCACAAAGACCCCTTCCTCTAACCAGCTTGGTGGTTTGGATATCAATGTCATACTCCATTACTTTGGTAATCCAACCAGCTCTTTTCTCATTTAGGTCCTTGGAAAGAAAAAAAAATTTGACACTTGGATGAGTAACTTTCATGTGTACCTTGCTATGGGTCAATAGATATCTAAACTTTTTAAGGCTCTTCACCACAACAAGTGAATGTTTCTCTACAAAAGAGTACCTTTGTTCATACTCTTCTAAACCTTTGCTGAAGAAAGAAATAGGCTTCTCCAACCCTTCTAAATTTTCTTGAGTCAGCATTGCAGATATAACATCATGACCTCCATAAGCATAAATGATAAAATCCTTACTGAAATTTGGGTTTAATAGAGTAGGAGCTTTTGTCAAGGCTTCTTTGATGGCTTGGAAATTAGCTTTTCCTTCTTTAGTCCAGCTAAAAGTTGAACTCTTTTTCAACATGGTTGTCAAAGGCTTTAATAAATCTACAATATTAGGCAAGAAATGCCTAACAAAATTAATCCTTCCTATGAAAGATTGGAGACTTTTCTTATGATGTGGAAATGGTAGCTCTAGGATGCCTATAAACCTCTCAGGGTCTACTATAATTCCTTTCTTGGATACTATATATCCTAACAACTTTCCTTCATAAACTGCAAACACACATTTCTTGGGATTAAGAGATATCCCAAACTCTCTACATCTTTCAAAGATTTTCCTCAGATGTTTGATATGATCTGATGCATGTTTAGAATAGAAAATTATGTCATCTATGTAGACCAATACAAATTTGTACATGAGGCTTATAAAGGCCATATCCATTGCCTTTTGAAAAATAGCACCTGCATTTGACAAACCAAAGGGCATTTTTTGATAAGCCATGGTTCCCCACTTGGTTGTAAATGCAGTCTTATATTGATCCTCTTCATTAACTAAGATCTGATTGTAGCCTAAATAGCCATCCAATAATGAAAATCTCTACGATCCAGAGAAACATTGTAAAATTTTCTCCATAGAGGGTAATGGATGGCAGTCTTTTAGAGAGGCCCTATTAAGATCCCTGAAGTCAACACATAAGCTCAACTCCCCATTCTTCTTCCTTACAAGAACAAGGTTGGAAACCCAACTAGTATGCTTGATGGGGTAGATGATGCCACTTTCTATCAATTTGAGCACCTCTTTATGCATAAGTGGCTCAAGCTTGGGATTAACAGGCCTTTGTTTTTGCCTCACTGGTTTTGTATTAGGCTCTAGTTCAATAGTGCGCTGAGCAAGGGCTGGATTAAAACCTTTGAGGTCTTTATATTGCCATGTAAAAACATCACTGAATTCTTTGAATAATTGGGTATAAGCCTATTTTTCTAAATCAGTGTTTACCTTTCCAAATTGTAAGCTTTTACTTGGTTCCAACTCTAATTCAACACAATGTTCTTGTTGAACTACTAGGCCAGCTTTACTCTTCTTAAATTGATCATCCTTGTTGAAGATAGTCTCTACGGTGACAAGACTTCTAGGCATCTTATTAGACTCGAGTTGTATCACTTGGTCACCATAATTTTGTGATAGCCTATCTTGGTTATGCTCTGAGAAGACATCTTCTTCAAACAACAATTGTAGAATTTGCTCATCATTGTCAAACACTTGCCAATTAGTATCATTATTAGGGATAGAAGGTCTGACAATCACTTTGATATGCTGTTAGGTCTCCTCCTTTGAAATACTATTAGGAATGTCATATTGAGACCCAATAGTAGCTAATCTATCTGCATTTTGATTTAGCTTTCTAGGGATGGCAATAATATTGTATGCATAAAAGTCTTCAATTGCATCCCAAACTCTATGTTTGTATGCTCTCAAGGTGTTATTTTTAGTTGCACTTACCCCTCTCACTTGGCTGACTACTAACTCACTGTCACCATAGACCTTTAAGGCCTTGAGCCCTCTCTTTCTATCCCACTCCAGTCCATTCACTAGAGTTTCATACTCTGCAGTGTTACTAGTGCAGGAGAAACTAAATCTGAAAGTCGTATAATATCTTTCCCCTTTTGGGGACACTAGCATAGTGCCACCACTAGAACCATGCCTACTTCTAGCACCATCAAAAAACATTTCCCAAACCTGATTGCCTTGATCCTCTGAATTAGTGCCCTCTTTGAGGAGGCTTGGCTCTATGGATCCACTTTCTTGTATTAAATAACTTCCCAAGCCATCATCCTAGATGACATTTTCTTGAGCTTCAAAAACCTTTTTTGATTCTAGTTCATCTAACAAAATATCAGGGATAATTTCTGTCTTAGTGTTTGGTTCTCTGATAGTTGGGAAATCACTATCATCAAATATAGGGTAGTTTTTATTGATGGTATTCGACACATATGGTTCTATATGGTGTGTTGCTAATGATTCAGATTTGATGGTAACCTTGGTATCATATCTTGTCTGAAAAAGCATGTGAGACCAATCAGAAGAAAGGTAGCCTCCTATTTTGGCTGTAAACTCTCTTGATAGACATATGGCAAATAAAGCAGGGAGATCTATGATATATATATCAAGTAGGATGGAGAAATTAGGACTAGCATGAAGGATTAGACTGGTATCCTTAGCCACACCTATAGTATTAACTGAGGATCCATCAAGTTGTGTAACCTTCTTTTGGAGGGGTTCATATTTAAGTCCTAATTGGTTAGCCACCTTTTTGGGAATTACAATACTAGTAGCTCCACTATCTACCATACAATTATGTACTAAGGATTTTCCAATAATTAAAGATACATAAAAGGGAGGTGGTTTTGAGTTCCTACCTTGCCTAGTATTGGCTTTGGAGTTGCAACTTGGAGCCTCCTTTTCTTGATCAGTGCTGACTAGTACTAGCTTTGCAATCTCTTTTGTATGCTGAGGAGTTGTCATTTCAGTCATAGCTTTCTTCAAAATCTCAGGTTGCCCTAGAATAGCTAAAGAGTCCCACATAGACATGGTGATTTTCACCTTCTTCATGTTGTCTACAATGTTGAAAGGTGTCACAGTGTGTACTCTTTGTTGTGCTTTTACTATGATGGGCTCCACCTCTTTGAGAGTCTGGCCTTCTTTGCTTGTAATGACAGGAGTCTTCTTAAATATGATGGGAGTAGCTAGCTACATTGGCTCTATGGATGTAGTGGCTTTAGTCCTAGAATCTGCTCACTCCATATCTTCAGCTCTTCTCTTTGACCTTGTGTTAGCAGCAATGGAAGGTTTACCAATGACTCCATTGAAGTCTTGTTGTTCCCAATTGAAAAGATAAATCTCATTATCTTGTGGTTCTTGTTGAGGAACTGATCCATTGGAAAAAGCCTCTGATTGAGCTTGTGAGGCATTTTGAACCATCAGTGCTTGGTTCATCCATCCATTTGAACATGTAGCCTGATTATGAGGCTGATTACAAGGGAAACACCATTCATTGTCCATAGCCATATTATTTTGACTAGGAACCATGTCCCTAACCGGATTCAAAAAATTGAGAGGTGCAGGGTTATATGGTTGGAATGGTCTTTGATTAAAATTTTGTCTTTGCCCTTGATACCCTCCTTGGTATACTAGCCTATTTGGTTGATAAGGTTGTCCTTGTGGCTGAAAGGGTGGTCTGATTCCTTGCCCTTGCCTTTTTAGGTTTGTGACCTCCTGAGTCAAAGTCTATAGAAAATTTGTCATTTCTTGCTGACTAGTTTGTTGACTATTCTTGATCTCTTGCAATTCTTGAGAGAAACTTGTTTTTAGCTCCTGACCGCTAGTACTAGCCTGAGGTGCTAATATGGTGGGAATAGGGGTAAATGGGGGTACTTGTGCAGGTGCAATGGGCTGAAGACTAGGAAAGATGGGCATGGGTGGCCTTCTAGCTATCATACCTGCTTGGATTAAACGATTTTTAGCTCTGACAACTGTATCAAAAGCTTGGGGTAAAGAGGTACCACCCATAGATTGGATCATGATAGAGATTTGACCATTAAAACTTTGCAAGAAGTATAAGAAAGCATGGTTAGCTAATGGCCTTACCGAGACTGGAATTATATTCCATGTCATGAGAAATCTATTGTTATAATCTATCATTTGTTCTTGAGGGTCTCTTTTAATGGTTGTCAACTGCTCAACCAAAGAAAAATTATCTGATTTATCCTCAAAATGCTTACTCAATGCATCTCCTAATTCATCCCATGAAGTAATGGAGCCAACAGTTCAAGTTATAAACCATTCAAGAGCCTTACCTTTGAGAGGCTACTAATAATTTGGTGGCCACATCTTCTTGAGTTATATTGTATATGTTGCAGATAGTGGTCACATCTATTATATGCTTAAAAGTAGTGGTTTGTCCTTAACCTATGAAATTAGGTAGACTCTTTAGTGCCACCAAGGGCACATCATGATGTTGAGAAAATTTCAATGGACTCCCTTGGTTGAAAGGTGCAAAAGCAAACTGTCTAGCCATTGTAGGAACTAAAATTTGATGCGTAGCAATTGTGTGAGTTGTATTTGATGCTAGATTTGAATCTTCTTCTAGATCTCTAGTTAGAGATCTCCCTCTTCTTATGAGATGAAAGTGAAAAGGTCTCCTTTCTGAAGTATAAGGAGGTGTAGACTAAACTCTCCTTATAGGAGATGTTCTCTAAGTTGATCTACCTTTGTAGCCTCTTTTTAAGGGAAACTTTGAAAATTCAATAGGCTTTGAGCTTCTAGTCTCAATCTTTCTCATAAACTTTGGACAAGTTTAGCTTGGATCTATGAAATCAGTGGATTCAATAGATATACTTGAATATCAACACTTAAAAGGTCTGTATTATGCAATTAGTATATCAGGGATAGCATAATATTTAAAGATGAATCTAAACCTTGTCCCACTGGGCATGCCAAAATTGTTATACACTAAGTTTGCACCCTTGTTTCAAGATCTCTTGGTCTTGATAACTTAGTATAGCATGGGAATCATCTCTAGGTTGTGGGACCTATGCTAACTGAGATGAGACCTCTAGGTTCTAGGTTGGTTCCTCTTGGATAATCACCTTAATTTTCTCTTAATAGGAAATTAAATTCTCAAGGGAAAAAGGATAGAAGGAAAGCATGAAAAGGAAATTACTGAAAGAAAACTATCCTACTAGGTGATACACTGAAATGAAATGAATCATGATACACTGACCAAATTAGCATGAAAGCTCTTAGATCGAATAGAACACAATCTTTGTAAATAGGATTGCATAAGTGTTTCACAGAGGGGTCTGGACAAAAGACACAAACTGTGACCTGCAAGGAGACATTCTCTTCAGCAAAAGGGCACAGGAATGAGACAGAATGACAGGGGGCTGAAGTATACCCACAAACTCACTCAAATCAAATTAGACATAGTAGTACAGAAATAAGCTGAAAGAAAGAAGGGCCCTGGAACTCCAAGATTTTTCTAACAAAGCGAGTACGTCATATTCAATAAGAGAAATAAAGACAAGGGAAAGACCAGAGGGCAAAACAAATTCCATGGATAGCCTCTATTGAGTCTGAGATTTCAATGATAGATCACAAACTATAAAAGTTAGAGGGTAGAAAGAATGCCATAGATAACTCCTAGAAAGAGAAAAACTCTTTCTACAAAATGTAAACTCTGAGCTCTAAAAGCTCCAAAAAACAATATATACATCTCCCTTAATTGCACGTAGGTACGAGCAAAACCTAATTAGGGTTTACAGATTTTGTCATATAATAATCAAACCCTAACCTTGTCAATTCTAAACATAAATGTATCTTTGAAAATATCCTGGCCGATCATATATTTTGTGTGTCCACCTCTGCAAGTTGAAAACCTCACGCCAAACCATGACCCTATCTCTGTAAGATGGTCATATCATCAATGTTTAAAGTCAGATCCTTACAGATATTTGAGTTTTTTGAAGTACAGAAGGCCAAAGGTGGCACCAACCTTTAATGGCTCTTTAGTGCAAGAACATTGTTAGAAATGAATGTTGGATGTTAGTAGTCATTCTATAGCAGTTGTTGCTACATTCATGACTATGATGGTCATTGATGTCAACACAGTGATCTTCTGGAGACTAGCAGAGAAGAAGATAGTCTTTTGATTAGCGCACATGGGATATTGCAAATAGGGCTATGTGATGTTGAGGTTATATTCTTTGATATGATATTTTTCTATGGTTAAGAGTGCAGATAGAAATTTATTTATTCATAGAAGTTATGAGCATTTTGGTGGAAGCGGTATTCAGGCAGTGTTCCTGAGTAAGCGGTTTGTGGAAATCGGATGATATCTCCTAATTGGGATGGAATCTAGTTTTTCATAGTTAAAGGGAAAATTGAGACTCATTGGTAGTGGCATGGTTCATAGTGAAAACTTTGAGGTCCCACAGGTGAAGAGTTATTACATCTAGAACCTGATAGTTTTGTGTAATTTTGATGTAGCGTGTAGAAACTTTTATTTTGTATTTGAGTGTGGTATAAAGGAAGGAATGTTTTTATTTATTGGATTAGTAGTAGTAGCAATGTGAAAGAAGTGTGATCATGGTATGGTTGAATGTGAATGTAAGCATGAAGTGAAGAAAAGAGCTAATGAAATTGTGAAAGTGAAATTGTGAAGGAAGACATGCGAAGTACAGAGATCTAGAATTGAGATTTGGTGTAGCAGTGAGTGCGGTTTGGCATAGTAAGGAGGTAACATACTTCATATTATTTTTTTGAATAATATTAAGGTCATTTGGATAGTGTGTTCAGTGATCTTACCCTGAAGCTGTTTGGCTAGTGGGTCCTTCTGTCTTCCATAACTCCTAATAGGGTTAGAATCTTTTAATAGGGATTCAAAATATCCTAACAGGGATTCATATGTACTGAATGTATTTCATAAGACTCCTAATAGAGTCCATCATTTCACAAGGAATATTTATATTAGTGCATCTTTTGTGGGCATCATTCCCATCGGGGTTTACGCTTTGATCAAGAGGTTCCCTAGTCAACATATCTTGTGTTATTGTGTCATTATGTATGAATATCTTTCTATGGTTGGTAATTACATTGCTTACATGGCTAAATGTTGTTGAAGTTGATAAAGGTTATAATTATCTGATAACTAATTCACCCCCCCCCCCCCTCTCAGTTATCTTGGTGGACTTTACTTTCTAACAATTGGTATTAGAGCAGTAGGTCCTTGAAAGAAAAGTTTAACAGCTTAAGGAGATCTTTGGTGAATTTCAGGAAAGAAAGCCCTAAGTTTGATGGAGTAAAATTTGATAGCTAGAAAGAGAAGATGAAGACACATCTACTATGTTTAGGATCAAGTTATTGGTTGATTACAAAGAATGAGAAGACTATCATTGGAGAAGATAATCTTGAGACAGGATCTAAAGATGAGCTAGATCTATTCATGTGTAACATACTTGCAAGAGAAGCACTTTTGACAACACTTCTGGAGAATGAATACAGCTAGGTAAAATGTTTAACAAAAGCCCATGAAATTTGGAAAGCTTTACACTCTAATTTTGAAGGTGATGAACATGCAAAGAGAGCTAGATTACATAATTGGATATGTGCATTTGAAGATATAAGAATGATGGAAGATGAATCTATTAGAAGCTATATTGGTAGAATGTCAGAAATTGTTGTAGGAATACAAGCTTGTGGAGGAACAAAGATAAAGAATGAAGTGATGTGGAAAATTCTGAGGACATTGACTCCTATATTTAAGCATACAACACAAATGATTGAACAAGTTATACCTTGTACTACAACTTTACAAGAGAGACTCTTCTTGGAAGATTGGAAGTAGCAGAAATGAACTTGAGGGTATCAAGAGACTTACCTAGAATGGAGATAGCATTCAGTGCTCTTAACATTCATCCTACTTTGTCAAGAAGTACCAGTGTGAGTGGAGATTATGCCAATAGTAGAAGATCTAGAAATGAAGAAGATTGAAGAAGGTATTGCCTTGCTTGTGAAAAGAGAACCAAATGGTAAGAAAATTTTTAAATGTTGGACTTGTCAAGAATGTGGTCATTTTGCATCTAAGTGTCCTAAGAGAATTAAGAAGTATAGAAATAATTTTAAGCCTAGAAGATCTAAGGAATGTTCTTATGCTAATGATGAAGATCTTGAAGCTAGTATAGAAAGAACTTTGAGTGAAAGTGATACTGAGATTAATGATGAAATAGGATTTGTAGCAATTAAAGAAGAGAATTCTAAATCTAATGTTAAGGAAGAAAAATAATTAGTTTTCCAAGTTGAAAAGAAAGCTGAATGGATTATAAATAGTGGTTGTTCTCATCATATGACTGGTGACATGAAGAAGTTCATAAAGTTTAACAACTATGATGGAGGAATTGTTAGAGTTGGTAACAATGCACCTTGTTTGATTAAAGGTATAGGATCTATTACTCTTGATGGAAAGACTAATACTGATGATGTTTACTTTGTTGATGGATTGAAACATAATCTTTTGAGTGTTGGATAGTTAGTGGATAAGGGATATCAAGTTTGGTTTACTGAGAAAACTTGTGTGATAAAGGATAAAGATGGAAATCTGATTGAAACTAGATCTAGAACCAGAGGTAATGTATTTCAGTTGAATCCTACTAAGATGACATGTTTGATTACTAAAATTGATGATAGTTGGTTAAGGCATTTTATGATTCTTGTTGATGATTTTACAAGAATGATGTGGATTGCATTTCTGAAAGAAAAATCTGAAGCATTTGATAAGTTTAAGATCATTAAGAATAAATTTGAGAATGAATCTAGAATGAAGATTAAATGTTTAAGATCTGATAGAGGTGGAGAATTTACTTCTAGAGAGTTTAACACTTTTTGTGAAGTGAATGGTATTAAGAGATAGTTTTCAGCCCCTAGAACACCTGAACAAAATGGTATTGTAGAAAGAAGAAATAGGTCAATGACTGAAGTAGCGAGAGCTATGTTATTTGAGAATGATTTGGTGAAGAAATTTTGGAGAGAAGTAGTGAATACAATAGTATATACAATGAACAGAGTACAAATCAGAGCAAACACAGACATGACACCTTATGAATTATGGTTTGGACATGCACCCTCAGTTAAGTATTTTAGAATTTTTGGAAGCAAATGTTATATAAAGAGAGATGATGATATTGGAAAGTTTGATCCTAGAAGTGATGAAGGTATTTTTCTTGGATATTCTTTGAAGAGAAAAACATATAGATGTTACAATAAGAGAACTAAAACTATTGTTGAAAGTATAAATGTTAAAGTTGATGAGAAGTTTAAAATTTAGGAAAGAATGCTTGACTATGAATCTGATGAAGAACCTCATCCTCAGCCTAACATTGAAACTACTAAATTATTCTATGAGACTGACAGTGAATTATTGAATGAGAGTCCCGCAAAAGAAACCAGAGAGGAATCTAGAGAAGAATCTACAGTTGAAGCAAGATTAGTAACTATGACACCAAACAGGTATATATCAAGACATCATCTCATTGAACAAGTTATAGGAAGTTTGGAAAGAGGAGTTCTAACTTGGAATAAGGTACATTTATATTTGATTTCTCAAATTGAACCTAAATCTACTAGCGAAGCTTTTGAAGATAAACATTGGATTAATGCTATGAAAGAAGAACTAGATCAAATTGGAAAGAACAAGACATGGGAATTGGTCCTTAGACCTAAATACAAGAATGTGATTAGAACTAAATGGGTATTTAGAAACAAGATGAATGAAAAAGTAGTAAGAAACAAAGCAAGATTAGTTTGTAAAGGATACTCATAGCAAGAAGGAATTGAATATGAAGAAACTTTTGCACCTGTGGTGAGAATTGAAGTAGTAAGAATGTTCTTGGCCTATGCATCTTTTAAGAAATTCAAAGTGTATTAGATGGATGTTAAGTTAGCATTTATAAATGGAGAATTGGAAGAAGAAGTCTACATTGAGCAACCTAAAGGTTTTCCTTTAACTCAAGAAGGAGACATGGTATGTAAACTGAAAAAAGCATTATATGGACTAAAGCAAGCACCTAGAACTTGGTATGCTAGACTAGATAAGTATTTGTTGAAATTGGAATTTACTAAAGGAACAGATGATAGCAATCTATATACAAAAGAAATTGAAAATGGTTTGTTGATTATAATTATTTTTGTTGATGACAGTATCTTTGGAGGAGAAGATGAAGCTAGTGACAAATTTGCTGATGAAATGAAGACTGAATTTGAAATGAGTATGATTGGTGAGATGAAATACTTTTTGAGATTATAGATAACATAGAATAGTGATGGTATCTTTGTATCTCAGACAAAGTAATTGAATGATTTGCTGAAAAGATTTGGAATGGAGAATTGTAAACTAGTTGGAACAACTATGGCTATAGGACATAAACTATCTAGCAAAGATGAAACACCAACAGTTGAGAAGAAGAAATAAAGATCCATGATTGGAGGATTGTAGTACTTAACACATACTAGACCAGATATACAACATTCAGTTGGAATGGTAGCAAGATTTCAAGTTGAACCTAGAGAGTCACATTATGTAGCAATTAAGAGGATACTGAGATATTTAAGAGGTAGAATGGATTATGGATTGTGGTATGAAAAATCTAACGACTTTACCCTATGTGCATATACAGATGCTAATTGGGGAGGTAGTGTTGATGAAAAGAAAAGCACTAGTGGTGGAGCCTTTTTTCTTGGAGGAAGATTAGTTTCTTGGCTAAGCAAGAAGAAAAATTGTATTTCATAGAGCACAACAGAAGTAGAGTATGTAGGAGCAGCAAACAATTGTAACCAGATAATTTGGATGAAGCAAATACTGAAAGATATTGGAATTAGGTTTGTTGAGCCTATTGTCATATATTCCAACAACACCAACACAATTAGTATGTCTAAGAATCCTATTTTACATTCTAAGACTAAGCATATAGAGATCAAGTATCATGTTGTAAGAGAGAAAGTTGCTAAAAAAGAAGTAAGACTGGAGTACATAAGCACAAAGGAATAGATATAAGACATATTTACAAGCCTTTGCCTAAGGATACATTTGAGAATTCGAGAGGTATGCTTGGGGTTATGCCCCAGCCTACTTTTGAGTAATAATGTAGTTGGTTGCATCTGTCTAGTGGTATATGAGCTCTATCTTTCTTCTGGATTGGATGTTGGTACTTCCTCTATGGGGGAGTATGTGAGCTAAGTCATGATGACTCTTGTGAATGTATTTTTCTAAACAAT
Organism: Chamaecyparis obtusa; assembly: GCA_027943335.1. Classification (NCBI taxonomy): domain Eukaryota; kingdom Viridiplantae; phylum Streptophyta; class Pinopsida; order Cupressales; family Cupressaceae; genus Chamaecyparis; species Chamaecyparis obtusa. Next base: position 386,491 of record BSBK01005659.1, read on the forward strand.
GTCTATTGACATTGAGTTGTTGTTGACATAGTGATGAAATTTCTATCATTGATGTCAATGGGGGAGAAGTGTACATGAAAAAACACTTTTACCTATATGAGTCTAAAATGGATTCAACCTTATTTAAAATGTTTAGGGGGGAAAAGGGATCTATTCTCAAACCCAAATTCCCACCAAGGAGATCCAATTTGATCAACCTAAGAGGCTAATGCAGAATCAGATCAATTTGATGGAAAATATGGAAGAAAGAACAAATATAATGTTTCCCCTAGGTAGAATGTATTATGTTTGATATTGAAATAATTGAAGTGCATGTACTAACCTTGAATTAGGGCAGATCTAGAAAATGCTGAATTCTGTTCTATATGAACTTTCTACAGATTCCGTCACCTATTCTAGACTGGAAATATTGAGGCAGACAAAAACCAGAAATCTTTTCTCCAAATTCACATAGGTCAACTTTGACCTTTTAAAAGGTCAAAGACCACATTTTTATTCTGAAGTCCGATTCTAATTATGTTTGTAGATCCTAAAAGATTTCTAAAAAGGGTATTCAAATTCACTCTTAGATATGAGATTTCACACTTGTACCTACAAGAAAATGGGGGTTTTTGGTTGTATGGAGGGTTTGCCTTAGTCAAACCCCAATTTAGGAATTAACCTTGAAATTGAATTGAAATGTATAGTGCATAAACAAAGTAATTGAAACAAATCACCTTGCTTATGTTGAAGTCCTTGAAGAGGATTCAAATCCTCAAATCCACAAGTAAGAATGCTTCAATGGATGGAAAAATGTCTCTAATCAATGGTATTTTGATCTTCAACACCAATCTTGATTTGATCTTTGCATATGAAAAGGCTTGAATGGATGGAGAATAATGGATCTTCAAGGGGGCTCCAAAGAGATTGAATCCTTCAATATCTAGCAATGGATCTCCTTGAGGATGAATGCTTGAACACTTTAATGCTTGAACACTTGGATGCTTGAACACTTGGATGCTTGGACATGAAATCTTGAGATGTGATGTGAAAACTTGATGTGTATATGAGAGAGGAAGGCCTCCTTTTATAGTGATCTAGGGCACACTCCTCTAGATGGGGCACCTTGGAGAATTAAATCCCAATTAGGTCCTCACCTTTAGAAAATATACCTTGATTAAATACAATTAAAGGATTTACCATTTCGGAGCCCAAAACAACTGACCAGGAGGTAGAGAAATAATTTTCCCGAAAGCCAAACTACCAACATTTGAAAATTTGAAATCCTAGTGGGAAGAGGTCAACATAGAGGTTGAACCTAACTTCGTCAAGGTCAAGGTTGACCCTGACCTAGTCAAGATCAAGGTTGACTTTGACCTCAGACCTTAACTTTGCCAGAATCTAGAGCAGAGGTTCTAGGTGATGCCAAAGATGCAGGATTTGATGTCAGATCAGGACCTAGTGTCCAAAATAGACAAAAAATCCCCTGATTGATATGATGAAGGACTAGGAGGTCTCATTTCTAAACCCTAACTAGAAAATAGAGCCATGGAATAGGGAAAATCAGGAAAAATCCTTAAGACCTTAACCCTAATTTCACCTATAATGAAGGAATCAAGGGTAGAGAAGAAGTGGAAAGTAGGGAGAAATCCAAATACATGCAAAGACCTAATTAAGGCACTTAACATGATCCCAAACCACTTACTCAAAGGGCTAAACACTCTTAACATGGAAGTGATGGAATATGGATGAAGTGACTGAGAGGGGGGGGTGAATCAGTCAACCATAAAACTCTTTTCCTTATTATTTCTTTCCAGATCCCTTAGGATATCTTAATGAATATTATCTATTTAACACTCGGTAAATAGATTGCAGTAACTTGGTAGATGCAGAAAGTATTAGTAAAGTTATCTTTTAGATATTCATCAGTACTTGTATATGATTAAGATAACTATTAAGAACACAAGAGACACAGAATTTAACATGGAAACCCAATATGGGAAAAACCACCAATGTATCTAGATACTAATTTTCACTTTTCTGAAGTGATGCCCGGTTAGAAGCCAACCCGGTAAAAGGTTACAAAACACACTGTTAGGTGTGACCTTGTTAGAGGATTTAATCACCCTGCTAGGAGTGGCCTGGTAAGAGGTCTTGAAAACAATTCAATGGAATTGTCACCTTGTTAGAGGATTTACAATATGGTTGTTAAACCAACTTGGTTAAGAGATTTATAATTCACTGTTACAATGATAAAAAGGTAACAATGAAAATGACCTGTATAATAATGCAACTGCCTTGCTGATTACAGATCTCTATTCTGTATAAGTGTGATCCTTCCTGATCGAATATATCTCTGCTGCTCCTCAAGGATATCTGGTCATCCTTCACAATTTCACACACACCTTTCCTGTCTTTTCTTCTATATATCTTCTTCTATATTTCTCTCATTTATTTTTCACATTTGACCTTTTATTTATATGATTTTAGATTTGTCAAATCGGCATTACTTAGTATAACAGTCGGCTGAATTAAGAAAACTTTATTTGCAAAAATCCTTCAAGGGTCGATAGTGCTCGATGACCATAATTAAATCTTCTACAATCTTTGGAGACCAAGGGAATTCAGTAAACACTGATAATCCTTTTTCTTTGATAACCGACTGAACTCGGTAGATGCTAACTTTTCTTTGACAACCGACTGAACTCGGTAAACATTGATTTTCTTTGATAACCAACTGAACTCGGTAAACACTAACTTTTCTTTGACAACTGACTGAACTCGGTAAACACTAATTTTACTACCAGGCAGACTGACTGAGCTCAGTAGGTACTAAATGTTGCAGACTATGACATTGTGTGACATCAAAGACAATACATAATTTGAGTAGCAATTTTCTTCAGACAATTGTTTCCAACAATCTCCCTCTTTGGCATTGATGGAAACATAATATGTCATAGCATAAGAAATTTTGAAAGGATTAGCTCAGTTCAGATTCAAATCTCCCTCTATCAGCAAACTTCCTTTTTCTTGAAAACTCTTCCTCTGACTATTGAAAATTTCTTGAAGTAATAGCAAAGACATAGCAAACACTCCCTCTTTGACAACACATGCCAAAGATAATTCACATATTATCAGCGTAAACTAATGTACCTCAAGTACTGATTCATATGCAATGATTCCTTGAATATGCTACATCAACATGTTGATTTTCAATCATGTTCTGGTTGATGCATCACTAAAACTATATTTAGTGAGCCTCGGATAGGGGAATGACCCCTAACTTACCTCTTAGATACACAAATGCATCCTTAGGTAATGGTTTGGTGAAAATGTCTGCAATCTGCTCTTTTGTATGAATATATTCTAATCTGATTTCCTTGTCCTGCACCAATTCTCTGACAAAGTGATATTTAATAGCAATGTGCTTGGTTTTGGAATGCATTACTGGATTCTTCAAAATGTTTATTGCACTAGTATTGTCAAAAAATATAACAACTGGTTCTTTGATTTCAACCTTCATACCTTGTAATAACTGTTTAAACCAAACAATATTTGAACAATTTATTACAGCAGCAACATATTCTGCTTCAGCTGTGGATTGAGATGTGCAATTTTTCTTTTTACTGGTCCAGGATACTAGTCTTTTTCCAAGAAAAAATGCTCCACCACTTGTACTTTTTCTGTCATCAATGTTCCCTGCCCAATCAGCATTAGTAAACACTTTTAAGTCTAGATTGCCTCCAAATTTATACCACAAACCATATTCTTCAGTTCCTCTTAAGTACCTTAAGATTCTTTTGATTGCCATCATATGATTTTCTTTAGGTTTTGTTGAGAATCTAGCTACTATACCGACTGCTAAGGCAATATCAGGTCTTGTATGTACTACATACTGCAATTTTCCAATCATAGATCAGTATAAGGTCTGATCTACTTCTTTTGAATCATCATTTTTGGTAAGACTTAACTGGTTTTGAATCTTCCATACCAAACTTCTTAAGTATTCCCTTAATGTATTTAGATTGAGTAATGTATGTACCATTCTTGCTTTGCTGAATTTGAAGACCAACAAAGAATTTTATTAAACCAAACATAGACATTTCAAATTCTTTGTTCATTTGCTCTGAAAATTCTTTGCACTAATCATCATTCCCTGTAAATATAGTATCATCTACAAATATTTCTGCCAATACAATTTTGTCATCCGGTCCTTCTTTAATATATAGATTGTTGTTATCATTGGCTCTTTTGAAATTAATCTGAATCAGATAGTTATGGATTCTTTCATACCATGCTCTAGGAGCTTGTTTCAAACCATACAATGCTTTGTGTAACTTGCAGACCATGTCCTTTTTATCTAGATCAACAAAACCTTCAGGTTGTTCAATGTAGACTTCTTCATCAAGAATTCCATTGAGAAATGTAGATTTTATATCCATCTGATATACCTTAAATCCTTTATGTGCTGCATAAGCAAGTAGAGTTCTTACACCTTCTAATCTTGCAACAGGAGAAAAATTTTCACTATAATCTATACCTTCTTCTTGCGAATAACCTTTACATACCAATCTAGCTTTGTTTCTAGATACTTGACCGTCTTCATTCAGCTTATCCTGAATACCCATTTTGTTCCAATTACATTCTTATCTTTAGGTCTAGGTACAAGAGTCCATGTTTTGTTATTTTGTATTTGTTCTAATTCTTCATTCATTGCTTCAATCCAACTTTCATTTTTCAATGCATCTTTGATATTTCTAGGTTCAAAATCAATAAGCAGACATGTACCTTTTAGCTTGCTTCTTGTCATAGTACCATCTGATTTGTTTCCAATAATTTGATCTAGTGTATGATGCCTTCTAACATATTTGGCTAGTATAGGTTCCTTGCTTTTTGAATGAGTCATGTTATTGTCTTCTAGGATCTCTTCTTTAGGTTGCTCAAGCTCGGTAGATATTTGCTCGGTAACTTCAGGCTGAGACTCGGTTTGAATTTCTTCCTGTGACTCAGTTTGAACTTCTTCCTGTGACTCGGTTTGAACTTCTTCACTTTCTGACTGAACTTATTTTATTTTCTTGTTCTTCCTAAGTGAAACCTTGGCCTCAAATGCTGACTCAATATTTTTGGAATTTGGAACATAGTTGTCATAGTTGTCTAACTCAAAGGCTGTCAATCTTCCAACTAAAGCATCCAAAGTTATATTGTGGTTTGTTTCACATCTTCTTTCTTGAATAGCTGATACTCTTATTGCATAGATACAGAGTATTTTTCTGAGTACCTTGCTTATAACAGTTTCATTAGAGATTGTTCCTCTAGAAGCTCTAATTGCACTAACACTTGCTTTGATCCTTTCAACATATTTTGTAATGTTTTCATCTTCTTTCATATTCATCTTGTCAAACTATCCTCTTAGGCTTTTTGCTTTGCCTCTTTTCACATTTGCATCACCACCATATATTTTCTTCAGTGTGATCCACATTTCATATGCAGTAGTGCATTCTTTAATATCATCAAATTCTTCATAGCTGAGAGCTGATGCAATGTCTATCATCATGGTGTTATGACACTTTTTCTCTGCAATGTCTTCAACAGTTAATGTGCCAGTAGGAACTGTGTATTCTTCATCAATGTATTTGCATCTTGAATCACCAATGGAAGCTAGATGAAGTCTCATGAGACCTTGCCATGCTGAAAAGTTATCTCTGTTGAGCTTTGGAATTTCTCTCTTGTAAGACATCCTGATCTTTAGCTTAGGTCCTTGAAACCCTTCCTGCAAGCACCAAAAGCTTTGATACCAATTGATGGAATATGGATGAAGTGACTGAGAGGGGGGGGTGAATCAGTCAACCATAAAACACTTTTCCTTATTATTTCTTTCCAGATCCCTTAGGATATCTTAATGAATATTATCTATTTAACGCTCGGTAAATAGATTGCAGTAACTTGGTAGATGCAGAAAGTATTAGTAAAATTATCTTTTAGATATTCATCAGCACTTGTATATGATTAAGATAACTATTAAGAACACAAGAGATAGAATTTAACATGGAAACCCAATATGGGAAAAACCACCAATGTATCTAGATACTGATTTTCACTTTTCTGAAGTGATGCCCGGTTAGAAGCCAACCCGGTAAAAGGTTACAAAACACACTATTAGGTGTGACCTTGTTAGAGGATTTAATCACCCTGCTAGGAGTGGCCTGGTAAGAGGTCTTGAAAACAATTCAATGGAATTGTCACCTTGTTAGAGGATTTACAATATGGTTGTTAAACCAACTCGGTTAAGAGATTTATAATTCACTGTTACAATGATAAAAAGGTAATAATGAAAATGACCTGTATAATAATGCAACTGCCTTGCTGATTACAGATCTCTATTCTGTATAAGTGTGATCCTTCCTGATTGAATATATCTCTGCTGCTCCTCAAGGATATCTGGTCATCCTTCACAATTTCACACACACCTTTCCTATCTTTTCTTCTATATATCTTCTTCTATATTTCTCTCATTTATTTTTCACATTTGACCTTTTATTTATATGATTTTAGATTTTTTAAATCGGCATTACTTAGTATAACAGTCAGCTGAATTAAGCAAACTTTATTTGCAAAAATCCTTCAAGGGCCGACATTGCTCGGTGACCATAATTAAATCTTCTACAATCTTTGGAGACTGAGGGAACTTGGTAAACACTGATAATCCTTTTTCTTTGATAACCTACCGAACTCGGTAGATGCTAACTTTTCTTTGACAACTGACTGAACTCGGTAAACACTAATTTTCTTTGATAACCAACTGAACTCGGTAAACACTAACTTTTCTTTGACAACCGAATGAACTCGGTAAACACTAATTTTACTGCCAGACAGACCGACTGAGCTCGGTAGGTACTGAATGTTGCAGACTATGACATTGTGTGACATCAAAGACAATACATAATTTGAGTAGCAATTTTCTTCAGACAATTGTTTCCAATAGGAAGTGCTTCTATTTTAAGATGATACATTAAGCCCCCACTTTAGCAAGAGTATGGACTCGATGCAAACTCTTGGTAAAGGAGATAAAAATAACAAGATAATCTTATCATAATCTAAGGGACAAAGAGAAATCCCAAGCCCCTAGGGACTCATGTCTTCGTTGAATCCTAGATCACAATAAGAGAGACATCTCTAGAGAGAGAAAGAAGGTGTGATTACCTCACCCAATGAAAAATTATGTCCCATTGTGAACCACACAGAAAAATGGTGCAACTAGAAAGATGGAATTGAATCGCCTAGTGAATGTGGCTACTCCCTAGTCAACCTATCAAAGATTTATTCCTAGGAATATTCTATTCCATAAGAATAAAATTGAAAAAGGGGATCCAATCTTAAGGACACCTTTTTCCTTAAGGGATCAAAATATATGTGCATTTGAAACTAGAGGGATCAAGAGATCCTAATATAAATCCATACTTTGAGGATTAGTTCTTAATCCAAAAAGAAAGGAAATTTTTTTATTTTTTTTTAAAGTAAATTTAGAGTGCATATCTTCCTTAGGATATAGCAACTTATGTGTGTTACCTTTAGAAAATCTAGCATAGTGTGTGCATGTGCAATAAGTGAGTAGAGCGTATGCCCCCATGTTAAAGTCATTGCTGATGCTTAATAGGAGCAATGGCTTTAACAAAAACATAAACAACTCCACTGATTATGTTTCCACGTCGAGATGCCCCTAGATGAAGACAAATCAAGGGAAATATCATAGAAACATATAGAGAACACAGAAGAAATCTACCTACCATGGGGTCAATATGATCATAAGATAATATATATATATGATATTATTGCAAATGAATTGACATCATTCCCCAAAGAAAGTAGAACTGCAATCACAAAGGAGGAAAGATCACATAAGATATATGAAGAAGAATCCTTTCGGACCATGACATGGAGACCAAAAATATTTAGTGCTACCATATCTTGAATCAAAGTAGTTTACAAAAGGAAATTTTTTTGAATAATAGCACATTTACAACATAACATTGAACAACATATAGAAGAATAGAGATACATATAGAAGAATGGAACAATAGTTTCGATTCTTTCATCATCTTGCACCAACTGAGTAACAAGAATCATATAAAAGAACCTTAACAACATTTAGCAACCACATTATGGGAGAAGCATAGCACAGTAGGCAAACACACAACAAAGCTACCATGAAGGACAAGCCAATCAAACATGTCACCTACTCTCCCCATCTTGTTGTATATCATTTAGGGAAAGTGGGTAACTCACAAGAGGGACTATATCCAATGCAATAGGAATGATAGCTAGTTCCAAACAAGAATCCTCTTGAGAATCACTATGTTCGACACTAAGTGTAAGAGTTAATTGAGATGAAAGCATATGTGGCAAATCAATGTCAATGTCAATAGTCTCATATTCATCATTAAGATCATTACCATCATCAAGAGTATCTTCTTCATCTAAATTAATCAAAATAGGATCTAAGATATGAATAGAATAATCATAATCATGCATGTGAACATCATTATTAAGAACAACATCTTCTAATACATTATGTATAGTTTTATCCGAAGAAAGTAGAGATATTTTAGCTTTAGCATGAGCACGATGCTTTTTACGACATTCATTAGTGGATCGGTTACATTTTGATTTATTTGAAATAAGTTTAGAACTAGGAGGAACAATTTTAGGATCCTTCATAGGTTCTTTAGGAAGATCAATAGGATTATCAACCATAGGAGAAACAATCATAGGATCTTTGATAGGTTTGGTAGGAGGAACTTGATTAACAGAACTAGAAGCCATAGTTAAAGGAGGTATCAAAGGTGTAGGTAAAAAACCATGATTAAGATCCATAGGAGGTATGCTTAATTGAAGAACCTTATGATGCTTATAAGCTTGATATGATCAAAAAATATTATCAAGGTGAGGAGGACATGAATTAGGTAATGAAGGCCAAAAGAAATCTAGAGCAGCACAATCTCTAGGCCTAGAAGGTTGATATAGACTATGATTGATCATCTTCACTTCACCATCATGAATGAACTTAAGACACTTATGGATAGAGGAAGCAATAGCATGCATGGCAGTCAACCAAGGCAAACCTATCTTAACTTGAAATTGATCAGAAGTAGGAACCACAATGAAGGTAGTGTTCACAATTTTTCCACAAAGCTCAACTGGTAAAGTAATAGAACCAAATGATGGATAAAGAAAACCATTACAAGTTTGAATCCACACATCTGATGTATCCTAAAAGTCACATTGTAATCTTTTCATAAAAATATTTTCTTTAGTGATAAAATTGACTAAGGAAGTAGGATCAACAAGACAACCATGTGTAGGTATCTAAGCAACCCTAGCAGCAATGTAAAGGGGACCATCATGAGCCTTAATAATCTTAGAGTCATCAAAGGTAATCAAAAGTTCCTGAGGTCTTTTATTCTTGAATTGTTGTTTAGGTTGAGTTTTCATTTTAGGTTTAGGTTTGGCGTTAAATTGAGCTTTAAGTTGAGTTTGAGGTTGAAATTGAGGTGGAGATATAGAGTGACAAACATGCTCCACTTGATTAACAACATGATTAAGATCATCCATCTTTGAATCATATTCAATTTCCATAGAAGATGGCTGAGCAATAGTATTAGTATCATGCGAAGGTAAAGGGTTTGTATAGATTTGAAGGTTCTAATTAGTAGGAGAAATAGATGGATTCCCACTACTATCTAGATTATCAACAAATAAAACCTTAGAATCAATGAGATCTTGGACCTTATGTTTTAAAGAAAAAAAATTCTCAGTATCATGACCATTCTGCTGATGATATTGACAAAAAGCATTCTAATCAAAAGATTTAGATGCCATTGTAATAGGTGAAATAGGTCGAATAGGAGGTAAAGTAATCATGTTAGTAGCTAACAACCTATTCATAATAGTATGTAAAGATTTTGAAAGAGGTGTAAACGTATGATTTAGTCAAAAAGTAGTGGATGTAGCAGCGGCATTGTGAGATGCAACAACAACATGATCAACGACTGCATTTGTTTGTTTGTTTATCATGACATAGTTGTTGAATTTTTTAAACTTGTTTGGATTAGGAGCAGCATCACTCTTATCAATTGGAACAGGAGCCATTGGAGTGTTTCTCTCAAATTGACTCACTTGTAATTGATAATGATGAAGCATTGCACAAAGTTGTTGAAAAGAGGTAAATTCAGTTAGCAGAATCTCATCTCTAATATCCTTTTGCAAATTTGAAATAAACATACGTTGAATATCAATATCAGGAATAGGATAGGAAATCTAAGCATGCAAATGCTTATATCTACCAATAAATTCAGTCAACTTTTCTTTAACACCTTGTTTACAATGCATTAAATCTATCAAAGATACTTGCGGGCCAATATTATTTTGAAATTGTTGAATAAAGGTATTAGCAAGTTTGGGAAAGGAATCAATAGAGTAAGGAGGCAAAGAACAATACCATTGTAAGGCCTTGTCATGAAATGTTCGAGAAAATAGCTTGGCTAAAATCCTATGGTCATAAGCATAGTCACTACAAAGGATTTGGAATGTTTTAACATGATGAATAGTATCTCCTTTTCCATTATAATTCTCAAGATGAGGCATATCGACTTGCTAAGGAACAAGAGTTTGAATAATATCCAAGGACAAAGGACTTCCCATGTCACATGTAGGAATACTAAACTTGTTTTGAGATAAGGAAGCAAGTTGTTGTAAGGATGACATAGTCTAAGCCAAACTAATGATGGTTGAATCATTAGAGGAAATAGGAGGAGTAGCAACATTAGACACACTTGGTAAAGTGTAAGAAGCTACAAGAATAGAGGACATAACTAGAGGAACACTAGGAACTACAGTTGGAAGCGGATTGGAATAAGTAAAAGGAACATTATGATATGAAAGTTGTGATGTAGGAAGGGACATAGGAGGAACACTCAAAGGAATAGAGGGAACCGTCATAGTCACCAAATAAGGAGTATAGATAGGAATACTAGGTAAAGGATTAGAAGGAGGTTCAACACTAGTGATAGGAGGAGTTAACCCTAAATCTTGAGCTTCTGGAGCTAAAGGTTTAACATTTGAATGCACAAGGTGAGTAATACCATGCAAGTGATTAACACCTTGATCACTATTATGGAGAGGTTTCTTAAGGGCCTCTATAGCTTGAATAGAATCTTGATTATGCTTTTCTTGGAGGAGTCAATTACCCATTTTATCAAGTTCAGTGGAAAGTTTTTCAATTTGTTCAGGAGGAACCCTTAAAGCATCATCCTCATCATGAGATGAGTGAGAAGAGTTTTGCTCCATAAAAGGATTAGAATCATGAAGAAGCAAGTAATCACCAGGGTTCCTAAGGAAAGGACAAGAAGATTCAGGATCAAAGGCACCCATGAGTCTATGACTTTGCCTAACTGGAATATTATAAGTAGGACTAGTGGTAGTAAAGCTCATAAACCAATATAATGCAAATGAACTAAACTAAGAACACATAAAATATGAATATTAAATCTAGTTAGCATGCAAGATCTACCACAAAGGAAAAATCTAATACTAACAAGACAATATAAATAGGAATCTAACACAATAGGGCATCCAATTCCAAAAAAGAAAGAGAGTAAGTATATCGGGTTCACCAAAATATATGAGGTTAAAATGGATTCAACCTTATTCAAAATGTTTAGGGGGGAAAAGGGATCTATTCTCAAACCCAAATTCCCACCAAGGAGATCTAATTCAATCAACCTAAGAGGCTAATGTAGAATCAGATCAATTTGATGGAAAATATGGAAGAAAGAACAAATCTAATGTTTCCCCTAGGTAGAATGTATTATGTTTGATATTGAAATAATTGAAGTGCATGTACTAACCTTGAATTAGGGCAGATCTGGAAAATGCTAAATTATGGCTTCTATATGAACTTTCTATAGATTCTATCACTTTCTCTGTATTGGAAATGTCAAGGCGGACAAAACCCAGAAATCTTTTCTCCAAATTCACACAGGTTGACTTTGACCTTTTAAAAGGTCAAAGACCACATTTTTATTCTGAAGTCTAATTTTGATTCTATTCATAGATCCTAAAAGATTGTTGAAAAGGGTATCTAAATTCACTCTAAGATCTAAGATTTCACACCTGTACCTGCAAGAAAATGGGGGTTTTTGGTTGTATGGGGGCTTTGCCTCAGTCAAACCACAATTTAGGAATTAACCTTGAAATTGAATTGAAATGTATAGTGCATAAACAAAGTAATTGAAACAAATCACCTTGCTTATGTTGAAGTCCTTGAAGAGGATTCTAATCCTCAAATCCACAAGTAAGAATGCTTCAATGGATGGAAAAATGTCTTTAATCAATGGTATTTTGATCTTTAATACCAATCTTGATTTGATCTTTGCATATGAAAAGGCTTGAATGGATGGAGAATGATGGATCTTCAAGGGGGCTCCAAAGAGATTGAATCCTTCAATAGCTAGCAATGGATCTCCTTGAGGATGAAAGCTTGAACACTTGAATGCTTGAACACTTGGATACTTGAACACTTGGATGCTTGGACATGAAATCTTGAGATGTGATGTGAAAACTTGATGTGTAAATGAGAGAGGAAGGCCTCCTTTTATAGTGATCTAGGGCACACTCCTCTAGATGGGCCACCTTGGAGAATTAAATCCCAATTAGGTCCTCACCTTTATAAAATATACCTTGATTAAATACAATTAAAGGATTTACCATTTCAAAGCCCGAAACAGCCAACCTAGAGGCGGAGAAATAATTTTCTCGAAAGCCAAATTGCCAACATTTGAAATTTTGAAATTCTAATGGGAAGAGGTCAAGGTTGAGGTTGACCCTAACCTAGTCAAGGTCAAGGTCAACCCTAAACTAGTTAGGTTTGAGGTCAACTTTGACCTTAGACCCTAACTTTGCCAAAATCTGGAGCAGAGGTTCCAAGAGATGCCAAAGATGCAGGATTTGATGTTAGAACAGGACCCAGTGTCTAGAATAAATAGAAAATCCCCTAATTGATATGATGAAGGACTAGGAGGTCTCATTTCTAAACCCTATCTAGAAAATAGAGCCATGGAATAGGGAAAATTAGGAAAAATCCTCAGGACCTTAACCCTAATTTCACCTATAATGAAGGAATCAAGCATGGAGAAGAAGTGGAAAGTGGGGAGAAAGCAAAATACATGCAAAGACCTAATCAAGGTGCTTAACATGACCCCAAACCACTTAATCAGAGGGCTGAATTCTCTTAACATGGAAGTGCTTCCATTTTAAGATGATACAGTACCATTTGTTGCAGAGAATTGAATAGGATAAAGAAGCAAGATTTCAAATGTTTATCAAAGCAGCTGTATTGGATTTTTGGAGCATTGGATGTTTTTCATCTATGTTGTCATCAATTATAATGGGGGAGATTATTAGGAATGAATGTTGGATGTTGGTAGTCATTCTATAGGAGTTGTTGTTGCATTCATGACTATGATTGTCATTGATGTCAACACAGTGATCTTCTGGAGACTGGTGGAGAAGTAGACAATTTTTTGATTAGCACACATGGGATATTATAGATAGAGCTATGTGATGTTGAGGTTATATTATTTGATATGTTATTTGTCTATGGTTAGGAGCACAGATAGAAATTAATTTATTCATAGAAGTTATGAGCATTTTGGTGGAAGCAGTATTCAGGCAGTGTTCCTGAGTAAGCGGTTTGTGGAAATCGGATATCTCCTAATCGGGATGGAATCTGGTTTTTTGGATTTAAAGGGAAGGTTGAGACTCATTGGTAGTGATTTGGTTCATAGCAAAAAATTTTAGGTCACACGAGTGAAGAGTTATTACATCTGGAAGCTGACAATTTTGTGTAATTTTGATGTAGCGTGTGGAAACTTTTATTTTGTATTTGTGTGCCGACTCATTTGTAATTATTTGAATGTGGTATAAAGGAAGGAATTTTTTTCTTTATTGGAGTAGTAGTAGTAGCAATGTGAAAGAAGTGTGAGCATGCAATGGTTGAATGCAAATGTAAGCATGAAGTGAAGAAAAGAGCTAATGAAATTGTGAAAGTGAAATTGTGAAGGAAGACATGAGAAGTACAAAGATCTAGAAATGAGATCTGGTGTAGCAGTGAGTGTGGTTTGGCATAGTAAGGAGGTAACATACTTCATATTATTCTATTAAATAATATTAAGGTCATTTGGACAGTGTGTTCAGTGATCTTACCCTGAAGCTATTTGGGTAGTGGGTCCTTCTGTCTTCCATAACTCCTAATAGGGTTAGAATCTTTTAACAAGGATTCAAAATCTCCTAATAGGGATTCATATGTATTGAATGTATTTCATAAGACTCCTAATAGAGTCCATCCTTTCACAAGGAATATTTATATTAGTGCATCTTTTGTGGGCATCATTCCCACCGGGGTTTACTCTTTGATCAAGAGGTTCCCTAGTCAACATATCTTGTGTTATTGTGTCATTATGTATGAATATCTTTCTATGGTTGGTAATTAAATTTCTTACATGGTTAAATTTTTTTGAAGTTGATAAAGGTTATAATTATCTGATAACTGATTCACCCCCCTCCCCCCTCTCTGTTATCTTGGTGGACTTTACTTTCTAACAAACACCGACATGGTACCCTAAGAAATCAGCAAGTGGTGGCCATCAGCTTTTCTTTATCATCCTCCCAACTATAACTATCCTGAAGATGTAAATTTTGAGCTACCCACAGTCACATTCGACTGATAGCAAGAAACTAGCAAGAAAAATATTTAAATTTTGAAAACAATGGCTAGTTAATCCAATTTAAAATGTAGCCATCGATATCAATCTTTCCCAACAGATGAATGACCCAAATTAACTTTGTAACAGGTGCAAGATCCTTTGAAAATTCAAACACCACATCACTAGTTGGAAGCCAATAAAAAATGAACACCTTAGCAAAATAGAGCACATCAGACCCATGACCCACTGAGATCTTCATCGAACGGTTGTCGTTATACCGCAGCCTTAACTCTTGAGCACTTTTCCTCAGTGGTATAATGATGATCATAGATCTTTTCTAAGCTTTAACTTGCCTCATAAGCCAAAGACCATGGTCCCACTGAGAAACTTCCACATCACAAGCCAGCCAGCCAATAAGAAGCATACACCTTGGACTACATGGCAGTGGACCCACTGGCATGAAGTGCTGCATTGTAATGAAGATCGACGATCATTGCAAAACCACAAGGGGGAAGATTAAGCCTTACAAACATGCAACAACCATCAGATCAAGATATTAACCCTATTAATCAAGGCTGCTTAGGATCTTTATTAAACTTGGCCCAGACCTGCCATGTGTCACTCTTTTATTCATTGTTGACTACCCCCTCAGATCTATCTGGCACAGGACCCACCAAAAAGGAGTGCTAATCTAAAGAAGAGGATCAATGGTCATCATTACATCATGATGTTAACCTTTGAGCACATCTCCTTAGTGGTATAATGATGATCGTAGATTCTATCTGAGCTTTAACTGCTAGGAAATTGAGACCGCCAAACAAATTGTAACCACTCGCTAGGTCACTAGGTGTTAAGGACTTAACTATGGGGAATAGGAGATCTCACAACTAGTTATAAAATAAAGAGCATGTGGAAAAAGAAACCCTTAAGTGACCGAAAAGGTAACAGTGAAATATAACAGGCTAAAGGGTTTAGGGTTTTTGGCTCCAACGGTCACACTTTTGAATTGAAAGGCTTGCAGACCAAGGAGCTAAAAGATTTGCAGAGATCAGGAGGTGAGATGGAAGCCATAAAAATTTTAGAGGTGCTCGATAGGGTTAAAACATAGACCAGGGATGGAATTCAGCTTATGACCAAAATTGAATAGATATGAAATTTTGGGCAACAGTGACCATGATGCCTACATTTATGTTTCTCAGCTATTGTATCCTAGGACCCTTTATGACCCTTTACAACCCTTTACGATCCCTAAGAATACATCTTAGAGGTCTTAAAATGTCATAAAGGGTCATAAGAGGCTCCTAAGAGGGGCCAGGTGAGCTTCCACCTTCATGTGGTTGGCCTTGTTAAGTAGAGAATGTTAAACTATTCTCGAAACAAAGAGAAGCTCAATAATTTAAGGCCTCAGTCCACGGAGATGCTGAAAAAATGATAGGAATCAATGATGGAGAGTTTTTGGATTCTAAGAAGATGTATATGGAGTGGAGGCTAGATTGAGTACCAGTGCCAAGATGATGATTCAGTAACCTACTTCTATAAAACCTTCACAATTATCTCTTCTTTGGTGTCCAATCATTCCTCTTCTCAAAAATGGTTATCTAGAAACTTTGGATACTATTTCTCATCCATGCATGAAATGTGCTAGTGATCGTATAAAATTACTTTAGGCCTCTAGTATTGATGAGATGTACAAGTGTAAAATGTTTTTATGAGACTGGGATCAATTTGTGTAGTGTACATAAATGCAAGGTGGTGATTATTCTTGATGATTGACAAGTATAAGTCTTCCAAGCCTTACCCAATAGCTTGGACTAAAGATAACACAGCTTAAGAGATTATCATAGGTTGTCTCTTTCTTCAGTTTATATCATTGACAAAATGTTTTACCTTTCATTAGCTCATTAAATCCAAGGATTTGAAAGAATTTAATTGAATATTTTCATGACAACATATATTATTTAAGTTGATGTTGGAAAAATTTATCTACTTCGTGCACTTGTAGATTATTAGGATGGTGATAAAGAAGCATCTCCTCCCATGGCCATGCTTCTTTATTGTCATCCTCATAGTCTACAAGTGTGTGAAGTAGATAAATTCATGAAACATCCACTTAAATAATATACGTTGTCATGAAAATATTTTATTAAATTCTTTCAAATCCCCAGATTTGATGAGCTAATCAAAGGTTAAACATTCTATCAATAATATAGACTAAAGAAAGAGACAACCTATGATGGTCTCTTGAGCTGTGTTATCTTTAATGTGCATATTCATCAATTTTTTGACACTTTATAATTCATTCTGACGAAAGTGCTATACATCTGACATCATTTCCCATCAGAATGTAGGCCAACACGTCACCTATATGAGAGATAAAATGTCAGAGAGAATACTTTATGACAATTATTGTGATAGTAATGTTATACATCTGATAGGGAAAATTGTTGGAGATATGTTTCACTACCGTCACTCTTCTAACAGCTAAAATGTCATAGATATGCAATTTTCAACAAACTATTCTGAGATTAATGCTACATCACCAATGGGTTTATCTATTGGAAGTTGGTTGTAGATCTATCGCTATACCAACAGTTCTAATGTTGGAAAGGATATCTTTTTGATAGTTCCGAAAGTGATTGTATATTCCCAATAGGTCTTTGTGTCAAAATTTTGATAGATGGACTGTAGGAAATGCCATAACAAAGTTGTTATCATGTGCAAGCTTCCAACGTAATGGGGTGTTGGTAAACCAATGGATATCTCTTCCATCACAATTTCCAATGCAAAAATGGTGACAGACACGTGTCAAAATTTTGACAAATGAGCATTGTAAATCCAACAAATGGCTATCAAAATTTGACCTCAAATGTACTAGTGCCAATATAGCTTCGAAAGGACTAATAAGACTTAGTTAGAACTCTTCCACAAGTCTTCTAACAAGT
The DNA here is from genome assembly GCA_027943335.1 of Chamaecyparis obtusa. NCBI lineage: Eukaryota > Viridiplantae > Streptophyta > Pinopsida > Cupressales > Cupressaceae > Chamaecyparis > Chamaecyparis obtusa. Next base: position 404,171 of record BSBK01005659.1, read on the forward strand.
CTCAACTTCCTAATCAAACAAGTCTATCATTAACCACATACTACACTAACACACTCCAAATAATGTCTCTTCAACATTCAAACCCCTTTCTTGACTGCTTCAATGAATTTTCAATATTTAAACATACATCTTCCTTGTTGTCACATTGAGATGTCATGCCTAGGGTTTCTTGCAAAAAATTTCCACCTTGTTGGAATCTCCTATGATAGACATAATTTTATAAGGCATAGGAGACCTATCAAACCTCATAGCTTCAAGGAATTTGGATGAAGGATGATAGGTCGTGATTCATGATTTCACTGGGCCCTAGGTCTGTATGGATTTCAAAAGACCTAAGAAAGATGTGTTTGCAAAATTAAGTAGAGATTACTTCAGAACTTCCAACCAAATGGAAATGAAAGGTAACACTCCTACATTCATTAACCTCAAAATTATTCATACTTATTGATCAAAACAATATATATAATCTATAGAATTTAGATGAATATATAGAAAAGTCTAACTATATTATTGCTTCTCTTCTATCACAATTACACCAACATACCCAAACATCACATCAAATGTCTTCTGATATTTTAAAACTCATTTCCAACTATCACAACCACTTCCAACCATATTTCAAATGACTTGACCATTGGAACAACAAAAATGAAACTATTTGCCAAAGTTGCAAAGTTATCATGACAATTTTTTGACAACTTAATTACATCAAAAGTGACTCAAATAGACAATTCATCACCCATTTGACCCTATTCAACCATAAATGTCCTAAATGTATTACTTTTTTGAGATTTTTCTTACAATTGAATCAAACCATTACATCTTGCACCCAAATGACTCTTGGAGATTTATTACATCACTTCTACCCTACTAGCAACTAACATGCCCTTTGGCTTACATTAATTTATTGAGGTACTCTTGCACCATATGGCCCAATGGATAAGGCATTTGATGATGTGGAGAAGATGGTAGAAAATTTTCATCAATAATTAGATGGATTATATGAGAAGGATTATGCTATTATTCTTGTCAATGGATATAATGCAGTCATTGCTAGTCCTATATATCAAAACCACATAAAAAATGCAACACTTTTCTCTTGAAAGAAATATAATAAGTGAAAAGGATATGGCATATTTTGTTTATGTAGTTCTATAGGTAAAGCCCACAAGAATCACTTCATTAACTATCCCTATTTTTCTTTTCAAATATATATGGTTTTTCTCACAAAATTAACTATTTTAAATCAAATTTAATCATAAGGAAGAAACCGACTGGGTTATTCATTTTGGTATAGGATCACAACCAAGCACTACCAAGCACTAACCAAGCACTAAATGCTCTCATAGATCATATAGTAACCAAGCACTAATGATCTAACCAATAATAGAGGATTGAATAGAGTAAGAAGTCTTGTTTTTGTGTGTTTGAGTCTTTTAGTAGTGTGTGTAAGTTTTCCATAAAGTCCTTCTATGTGGCGGTAAAGCTTAGGTGGCAACTCTGTAAGCTCAATGAGCCTTTAGCCATTAAGGAAAAGTAGGACAAGTTATGAAGTCTTTTTTTTAGAAAATTTTTGGCATGTTTGAAACAGTGGGAAAAGAAAATGAAAAGGTTTTTAGGATAATTTCACATGTCAAATAAATGTAATAGTTGCATCACTACAAGTTTTTGCCAGTTGGTAAGTGTGTGAAAAATTATCTTTTTTTTCATCTCGACTGTAATAGCTACAAAATAATTGTGATGATTTCCTGGGAGTTATAGGTCAAGATCCTAAAAAAAGAATGAAGGCAGAAGCTTTGAAGGATGTTGTTTTTAGAAGAAGAATACAATAAGTTCCTAGTCTTTTCCAACAATTTTCACCATTACTAATCTTTGCATAGCTCTACACGATCACATATGTGAAAAAAATTTCATGCATGTTCTAACTTACCTAGTTATCTTTTGTTTGAAAGTGATATAAGGTCGTGAAGTGAAAGGAGATAGAATTTATCTTGTTTTTCTTATCTGTGGGTTTGACTATCATCCATAGTTAGGGTTTTGAGCCAGAAATGGTTGTAACTTGAACTCTCAAGAGCAGCTCATGGCTATTGAAGAGATTCAAGGTAGGAGTGTTTTCTTATGTTTTTGTTTTCCATTTTTTATATTATGTAGGAAGGAATAAGGGAACTGATGATCTACTAGGTGAACATATCAATGTGTTCATCGAGTAAAACTATGGAGACAACAACAAAAACCTCTATATCGTAGTGTTCCAAAAGTTGAAATTCAAGATTTGGCAATTTTTTTAGGTCCCTCAAAATAATTTAAGTGTTAGAGCCTTAAACCAATCCTTTAGAAGATAGTTGCTTCTTTAGGTAAGTCAAATTAGGTCTATTTTAGATCTATCATCATAGTAAAATCATACCTATTGATTTTTATCAAGTAAATGTCTCTTTTTAATCTTCTATGACTTGAAAAAGGGTATCCAAATCTATAGTTTAATTGCCAAGTCCTTCGAAGGATTTTGAAAAATTGAGGGAAATTGACCTAAGAAGGGCTACTTGATTTTATGAGTCTTATTGCTGAATCACACCATAACTGATTATGGGTGACCCCAAATGCTAATAAATTCTCTCCCCTAATATTCTTAGACATTTCCCACAATTATATACCATCATGCTAAGTCCTAGACTGAGTTCCTAGTTCATACCCTAATGACCCTCTATACAGAGTCCTATATGCTTTGAGACTTATCATGCACTATCTTGAAGACATAATTATTTTCATGGGTTCATCCAACTACTCAAACTTAAGGAGAGTGGTAAAGCATAGGACATGGGCTCAAGGTATATGTTGAGTTCCTTGAGAAGCCAAAGAAAGTAGAGTTACTTGTGGAAATCATTGGTCTATAGGTCCTTTGATGTACCTTAGTTTAGTTAATTATCCTCCTAAGGGTTCCAAGGTTGAACTCTGCATCAATTTTTGGTATCAGGGTGAAAAGAATTGTTGTTTTTTAGTTATAAGGTTTTTTTACATGTCAAATTGGGAATTTGTAGGAGGAAAAATAATGGTGACTAATGTAGGTTAGCCAAAAAGGTCGAAGAAAAAGAAGAAGTGAATATGTTATTAAGAGAAAGGTTGTTACAAATTGAAGACAAATTGGATCAAGTGGAAAGTGTAGTTGAAAGCAAGGGAAAACAAAATGTGAAGAGAGAGGATGATGAGGATGAGGAATTCCTTGAAGATGATGAAGAAAAGATTCCTAAATAAGAGAATGCTTTTATAAAAGAACTTTAAGCATTAGGAGGTAAATCACTAGAACTATCCATTTTTAATGGCAAGATGGAGGAAGAGACAGTCATAGAATAGATTGAAGCATTGGAAAATTATTTTTATTGTGAGAAAATTTTAGAAGCACATAAGGTAAAGATAGCCAAGTCAAGGTTGAAGGAAGTACCACTAACATGGTGGAATTTTGTGTGGGAGGAAAGATTCAAGGAAGATAAGAAGAAAGTCTACTCATGGAAGAAAATGGTGGCCATGGTAAGGGAGACATACATCCCTAAAGACTATGAAGTTCAATTACACTAGAAGGTGTAGAATCTTAGGCAGAGAGACATTGACATTTGCACTTACACTGAAGAATTTTAAATGTTAACTCTTCGGTCAAAACTTACCAAACCTTAAAGTGTTAAGGTAGAAAGGTAGTTAAATATTATAAGGATTGGAATTCAAGAGGAGTTACAGTTACTAAGATCCAATATAGTGTACAAATTTTATCAACTAGCCTTAAAGGTGGAGGAAAATATTAGAAGACAATAAAATAGTGGTAGAGGTAGAGTGAAACAATCCTTCAGAGGAAGAGGCTCATTTAGAGGAAGAATCCCAAATTTCTAGCCTCAAACAAGTCAACATCAAGAGGGAAATAGATTTGATTCCTTTAGAGGAAATTTCATAGGTAGAAGACCAAGATTTAGAGGTAGATCACCAAGGCAATCAAATATAACAATAAGGTGTTACAATTGTAATCAAGAAGGGAACATAACACATAAGTGTCTTGGGAAGGAAAGTTCAAGTTTGCAAGGAGAAATAAGAGAACATTTGGTACAAGAATTAGACTTAAAACATGATTTAGATTCATATGGTTACCTAGAGAAAGGAGTGGCTCTCATGATGAGAACCCTCTTAAAGATGCCTACACAATCAGAGCCATCACAAAGGAAATCCATTTTCAAGAAAAAATATAAATCAGGAGGGAAAGTTCATAAAGTATTGATAGAATTTGGTTCAACCAAGAATTTTGTAGCTCTTGAGATGGTTGAGAAGCTAAAATTAGTGATAATACCCCATCCATACCCCTAAAAGGTATCATGGCTCAACAAGGGACAATAAACATTAGTGGAGGAACAAGCTTGGGTTGAATTCCAAATTGGAGCCTACAACAACAATATTATGTTTGATATAGTCAATATAGAAGCTTTTCATTTACTGTTTGATATTTTGTTTAATATAGTCAATATAGATGGAAAAAAAATCAAAGAACTTCTTGAATTTGGTCTAGTTGGAAAGTGCTTAAGCCCTTGTGTAGTACCTGTAGTACTAGAATCGAACAAAGAAGGAACATGGAGGATTTTCACTGATCACAATGCACTCAATAAGATCACAATAAGGTACCAATTTCCTATGCCTAGAATAGAAAATTTACTTGATTTTTTGGGGGATGCTAAGTATTTTTCCAAGATATATTTAAAGAGTGGTTACCATTAGATAAGGATTAGACTAGGAGATGAGTGGAAGAAAACATTTAAAAAAATGAAGCACTCTATGAGTGCAAGGTGATGTCATTTGGTTTATCTAATGCACCAAGTACATTTATGAGGCTCATGAATGAGCTCCTCAAATATTTTTAAAGGAAGTTTGTAATAGTCTACTTGGATGACATCTTAGTCTTCAACAACACAAAGGAGGATCATTTAAAGCATTTGGACCTGGTATTGAAAATGCTACATGAAGAGAAATTAATCGTCAACATGGAGAAGTATCCTTTCATGCAAAAAGAGGTGACATATTTTTGTTTTTTGATCTCCAAGGGCACTCTTAAAATGGACCAAGATAAGGTAAGTGCCATTATTTTTTGGCCAACTCCTAGGATTGTTGTAGCAGTTAGAAGTTTTCATGGTTTAGCTACTTTTTATAGAAAGTTCATAAGAAATTTTAGCTTGATATCTGCACCCATACTAAACACCATAAAAGGGGGACACAAATGTAAGTTTGTATGGACCAAAGAGGTAGGTGAAGAGGTATGGACCAAATTTTTCCTTTTTCTTTGATGCTTTTCTTGATACTATGAACTACCTTGCCAATATGGTTGCTCTTGAGCTTGGCACTGCTAGCTAGGACTTTGGCCTTGTTCTTGATAAAGTGGTCTAACCTCTTGATTCTACCCCTTTAGGTTTGTGACCTCTTTAGTAAAAGTTTGCAGAAAATTTTTCATTTCTTGCTAACTAGTTTGTTGACTATTCTTGATCTCTTACAGCTCTTGAGAGAACCTTGCTTTTAGCTCCTGACTACTAGTACTAGCTTGTAGTGCTAATATGGTGGGAATAGGGGTAAATGGGGGTACTTGTAAAGGTGCAACAGGCTGAAGGCTAGGAAAGATGGGCATGGGTGGCATTCTAGCTATCATACCTACCTAGATTAAACAATTTCCAATGCTGACAGCTATGTCAAAAGCTTGGGGTATAGAGGTACCTCCCATAGATTGAATCATTAAAGATATTTGACCATTCAAGATTTGTAAGAAGTATAGGAAAGCATGGTCATCTAATGGCCTCACCAAGACTGGAATTTTATTCCATGTCTTGAGAAATCTATTGTTATAATCTGTCATTTGTTCTTGAGGGTCTCTTTTAATGGTTGTCAACTATTCAACCAAAGACAAATTATCTAATTTATCCTTAAAATGCTTACTCAATACATCTCCTAATTCATCCCATGAAGTAATGGAACCAATAGTTAATGTTCTAAACCATTCAAGAGCCTTACCTTTGAGAGAGGCTTCTAATAACTTGGTGGCCACATCTTCTTGAGTTATATTGTCTATGTTGCAGATAGTGGTCACATCTCTAATGTGCTCAAAAGCTGTAGTTTTTCCTTCACCTATGAAATCAGGTAGACTCTTTAGTGCCACCAAGGGCACATCATGATGTTGAGAAAAGACTAATGGACTTCCTTGGTTGAAAGGTGCAAAAGCAAACTATCTAGCCATTCTAGGAGATGAAATTTGTTGAGTAACAATTGTGTGAGTTGTATCTAATGCTAGATTTGAATCTTCTTCTAGATCTTTGGTTAGAGATCTTCCTCTTCTTCTGAGATGAAAGGGAAAAGGTCTCCTTTTTGAGGTATTAGGAGGTGTAGACTGTACTCTCTCTTTAGGAGATGTTCTCTAGGTTGATCTACCTTTGTAGCCTCATTTTAAGGGAAACTCTAAAAATTTAGTAGGCTTTGAGCTTCTAGTCTCAATCTTTCTCATAAACTTTGAACAAGTTTAGCTTGGATCTGTGAAATCAGTGGAGTTGCCAGATATACTTGATAGAAAAAATTCTAAAAGTCTGTATTAGGCAATCAGTATATTAGAGATAACATAATCTTTCAAATAATAAACTTCTTTTGTTGTCCCACCGGGCGTCCCAAAATTGTTATGCCCAAGGTGGGGTGTTTGCTGAATTTGAATTTGATCTAAGTCCCATCGGGCATACCAGAATTGTTATACACTAAGTTTGCACCCTTGTTTCAATCTCTCTTGGTCTTGATAACCTAGTATAACATGGGAATCATCTTTAGGTTGTGGTACCTATGCTAACTAAGATGAGACCTCTAGGTTCTAGGCTGGTTCCTCTTGGATAATCACCTTAATTTTCTTCTTTGATAGGAAAGTAAATCTTGAGGGGAAAAGGGATAGGAGTGCATGAAAGGGAAATAATTGAGAGAAAACTATCCTACTAGATGATAGACCGAAATGATGGTATGAATTACAGTATAGAGGATGAAATCAGTGAACAAACTTAGGTCTAGGAGATCACAACTCACTAAATAGGCTTGCATCAATATTTCATAGAAGGGTCTACAATAGAAAGAGGCTATTCAGGGAAAGAGAGAATTTCACAAACAATAGCATTCCTAAGAATTTAGACACAATCGATGACCTACAAACAAACATTCACCTCTGCAACTAGGTATACGAATGAGATAGATTGTCAGGGGGTTGAAGTATACCCACAAGATCATTCAAATCAAATCACCCACAAGAATACACATGATTTGTAGAAAGAAAGAGGGATCAGGAACCCTAAGATATTATTGAAAACATACATATACTCAATTCATGAAGAGAAAATTCAGACAAGAAGGTATAGGGACAGAAAGAATGTCACAAAATACCTTTCCAATATCTAAACATCAATGAAAGGTTACAAACTATAGAAAGTCAGAGGGCAAAAAGAATGCCATGGATAACTCCTCAAAAATAAAATCTCTCTTTTACAAAATGTAAACTCTGAGCTCTAAAATCTCCCCAAAAAGAAGATTAGATACATCTCCTTTATTGCACACAGGCAGGAGTAAAATCTTATTAGGGTTACATAGATTTTGCATATGATAATAGAGAACCCTAATTCTATCATTTCTGATCATAAATGCATCATTAAAATATCTTGGCTGATCAGATATATGTCCTTGTACATAAATCCACCAACACAACTACCTGTAGATGAGCTACCTTGATCCATCTACTTCACTTCAAGTTGAAAATCTTACACCACCACCATGACCCTGATTCTGCTGAATGAAGTTTATCATGAATGCTCAAATCTGATCATTGTAGATATTTTGAATTTAAATGTATAACTGGTCATAGGTGGCACCAACTGTTTAATGCCTCTTCGACATAAAACCATTGACATGGTACCTTAGGAAAGAAGAAATCAACACACAATTGCCACTCTAATCTTCCTCATCATCTTTCTAAATTGCAACCATCTTGAGAACATCAATTCCGAGCTACCCCCTTTGTCACACATGGCTTGCTGGATCAAACACTGGCAAAAACCTTGCAGAAAGATTCAAATTCAGGCTCCAATAGCTACCAGGTCTAAGTTTAAAATGCAACCATCGATCACATTCCTCCTGGTAGATTGGACAACCTAGATCATCCCTCACAATAGTCACAAGCCCTCTAAAAATTCACCAACCACATCACCAGTCAAAAACCAATGAGAAACAAACACCTTAGCAACATTTGACACCTCAGACCCATGGCACTACTTATCTTTTCATCGAGCAATGGTCACATGATCATAAAGGGGCAAAATATTACTTGTGACCATGCAATAATCATAGGTCTAATTGCATTGTCATCACCTAAAAAATTTTGGCCCACTGATATATCCTCATCATCGCCCTTTGGCCAACTGAAAATGAGCACCGCTACATGACTAGCACCTTGGACCCACCTATCAAATCACCATTCCATCAAATAGTTGTCGCAAGATCGCAAAGGGGAAGAACACTCCTTACGATCATGTGACAACTATAGATTCTTTTGCACTTTAACCGCCTCAGAACAGAGACTGCAAGACATAACATTAACCACCCACTAGGGTTGCACAAACACACAACTATGAAAATGTTGGGTCACTGAATGGAAAGCACTTAAATGCCATTGATAAGAGATCAAGTGACTACATAGTTTCCCAATCACCCAATAAGAACCTATCCACCAGAAAAAATTGGAGATCAAGTGACCGAACTGCCAAGAAGAGCTGGGTCCCACGCAGTCGCAATAGATGAAAAATGTTGACATCAGAGATAAGTGTGTAGATGTGAAAGGCAAAAGACCAAAAAAAATTAGGGTTTTCACTTAAAACCAAAAAAAAAACATCAGAGAAATAGAAAACATCGAGGGTTTTTATACTTGGACAAATTTGACATCACTCGACATAAACTATGTCCCTACAGACCTTAAAACTTGAATATCTCCCTGGTTCTTTCGATTCAACACATGCAATCTGAACTAGAGCATGGTGGCACATTGAGGAACATGGGGGCAAGGTCACAAACCATAAAACCTTGTGGATCAACTTCATAAGTGAAAACAAGATTGTGGCCAAAATTGTACGATAGGAGATTTTGGGTAACATTTTGGTGATTTCTATGGGATATCAGCCTGCTAGACATTAGACCAATGGCCTTGACACAATCCATTGGGCATAGAAGTCATCATATGAGCACAAAACACTTCCTTGACAAAGAGAAAGACCTAGAACTAGAGGGACAAAATTGTCCACGGGCACTTCTTGGAAAGCAGAGAAACTAACCTAGAAAACTGGAAGAAAGCAGGAAAACTAACCTAACCTAAACTAACCAGTACAAAAAATTGGTCAAATGAATCCATTAACTAGATTGTTGAAATAACTACCCTTCCTCCTTAGGATAAAATATTTTACATATATGAAGATAACAAATAAGGAATGAAGTACACACAATGGTGTGAAGAACTAATGCACTACCTTTTGAAAGACATAAACAAATTGACTCATCTCCACCATTAGATTCTTATTTTCATTATCCAAGGGTAGATAAGTGAGTTGAGTTTGTTCCTGTCAAGCTGCAAGTTCACCTCTAGCTTTAGCCTCATTTGAACACTCATGTTTGGACACAAACATGACTGGCTTTTTATGGCTAGCCTCCATTCTTGCTAAGTACCTTAAGGGGAAACCCCTAGAAAGAATGAACTTAGGGCTCCGTTTGCTAGTGTCTGGATGCATATCATTAATAACTTTAGCAGGAGGATCAAGAATTTGTCCCTCCATGATAATCTGCCATATATTTTCCTCTTCTGTAGTTGGGACATAATTAACCCCCTGAAACACAAACCTTTCCTCAAGAACACACAAGCCATTATCCTTTTCACGAAGATGAGGAACATCAACAAGAGTTGAGAAAAAAGCATCAATTATCAAATCAAAATCATCTTGCTACTCTAAGTTAGCAGCAACTGTATCATCTTTATTTTCGTAATGAGAGGGTTCAATTAGTGAATCTTGTACTACCTCATCCTGCTCAATGTAAGAAGGCATCTCATCAAATAGATCAGCTGGGCTTTCACCTTCTTCACTTTCTTTCTTATCCTTATCTGACTTCTCTAATCCATGTTGATGTAATAACCCTACTTTTTCCTCATGATCATCATGAAAAACTACACCTAAAAGACAAAAATCATCTCCTTTTTGGTGGCCTGAAATGCTATGAGGTGTAGGGGTTCTTTAGGAATTGGTTCATAGGGCTTTATCTACTGCAGGACTGGCTCACTATCACTTAGGAAGTGAAAACTTTTAGGTTTCTCCTTTATAAGGGGAAGATGAGGTGGCTAGAAATTTGGGATAGGCTCATGAATGGGCTTAGGCAAGAAACTTGGGATTTGAACCTTGTGAGTTTCTTGTCTTGGCACTTGTTGCGTCCCATCCTTAGGGAGATATGCTTGAGAGGCCATTGTCTCTTATTGTAACATTTTTGACCTTTCTCCATCAGGAAGCTCATAGTTCAAGAGAACAAGCCAAAAATTTGTAGCCTCCTTCCCAAAAAATGGATTTAGGTGATTGCCAGCTGCTTTGATGCTTTGTGTTGCGAATGTCCTCATAACTAGATTATATGGATGGAAAGGCCTTTTTACCAGATTTTTCCTTTTTCTTTGATGCTTTTCTTGATACTATGGCCTACCTTGCCAGTATGGTTGCTCCTGAGCTTGGCACTGCTGGCTAGGACTTTGGCCTTGTTGTTGATAAGGTGGTCTAACCTCCTGATTCTACCCCTTTAGGTTTGTGACCTCTTTAGTCAAAGTTTGTAGCAAATTTTTCATTTCTTACTAACTAGTTTGTCGACTATTCTTGATCTCTTGTAGCTCTTGAGAGAAACTTGTTTTTACCTCCTGATTGCTGGTACTAGCTTGAGGTGCTAATATGGTGGGAATAGGGGTAAATGGGGGTACTTGTAAAAGTGCAATAGGCTGAAGGCTAGGAAAGATGGGCATGGGTGGCCTTCTAGGTATCATACCTACCTGGATTAAACAATTTCCAGCTTTGACAGCTATGTCAAAAGCTTGGGGTAAAGAGGTACCTCCCATAGATTAAATCATGATAGATATTTGACCATTCAAGCTTTGCAAGAAGTATAGGAAAGCATGGTCAGCTGATGGCCTCACCAAGACCAGAATTCCATTCCATGTCTTGAGAAATCTATTGTTATAATTTGTCATTTGTTCTTGAGGGTCTCTTTTAATGGTTGTCAACTGTTTAACCAAAGACAAATTATCTGATTTATCCTCAAAATGCTTACTCAATGCATCTCCTAATTCATCCCATGAAGTAATGGAACCAATAGTTAATGTTCTAAACCATTTAAGAGCCTTACCTTTGAGAGAGGCTGCTAATAACTTGGTGGCCACATCTTCTTGAGTTATATTATGTATGCTGCAGATAGTGGTCACATCTCTAATGTGCTCAAAAGCTATAGTTTGTCCTTCACCCATGAAATTAGGTGGACTCTTTAGTGCCACCAAGGGCACATCATGATGTTGAGCAAAGACTAATGGACTTCCTTGGTTGAAAGGTGCAAAAGCAAATTGTCTAGCCATTGTAGGAGCTGAAATTTGTTGAGTAATAACTGTGTGAGTTGTATTTGATGCTAGATTTGAATCTTCTTCTAGATCTCTGGTTAGAGATCTTCCTCTTCTTCTGAGATGAAAGGGCAAATGTCTCCTTTTTGAGGTATTAGGAGGTGTAGACTGTACTCTCCTTGTAGGAGATGTTCTCTAGGTTGATCTACCTTTGTAGCCTCATTTTGAGGGAAACTCTAAAAATTCAGTAGGCTTTGAGCTTCTAGTCTCAATCTTTCTCATAAACTTTGAACAAGTTTAGCCTAGATCTATGAAATCAGTGGAGTCACCAGATATACTTGATAGAAAAACTTCTAAAAGTCTTTATTATGCAATCAATATATCAAAGATAACATAATATTTGAAATAATAAACTTCTTTTGTTGTCCCATCGGGCGTGCAAAAATTGTTACGCCCAAGGTGGGGTGTTTGCTAAATTTGAATCTAATCTAAGTCCCACTAGGCATGCTAGAATTGTTATACACTAATTTTGCACCCTTGTTTCAAGCTCTTTTGGTCTTGATAACCTAGTATAACATGGGAATCATCTCTAGGTTGTGGGACCTATGCTAACTGAGATGAGACCTCCAGGTTCTAGGCTGGTTCCTCTTGGATAATCACCTTAATTTGCTTCTTTGATAGAAAATTAAATCTTGAGGGGAAAAGGGATAGAAGGAATGCATGAAAGGGAAATAATTGAAAGAAAACTATCCTACTAGGTGATACACCAAAATGATGGTATGAATTATAGTATAGAGGATGAAATCAGTGAACAAACCTAGGTCTAGGAGATCACAACTCACTAAATAGCCTTGCATCAATATTTCATAGAAGGGTCTTCAATAGAAAGATGCTATTCAGGGAAAGAGAGAATTTCACAAACAATAGCATTCCTAAGAATTTAGACACAATCTATGACCTGCAAACAAACATTCACCTCTCCAACTAGGTATAGGAATGAGACAAATTGTTAGGGGGTTGAAGTATACCCACAAGATCATTCATATCAAATCACCCACAAGAATACACATGAATTGCAAAAAGAAAGAGGGATCAGGAACCCTAAGATATTACTAAAAACATCCATATACTTAATTCATTTAGAGAAAATTTAGACAAGAAGGCATAGGGAGAGAAAGAATGTCACAAAATACCTTTATAATATCTAAACATCAATGAAAGGTTACAAACTACCAAAAGTCAGAGGGAAAAAAGAATGCCATGTATAACTCCTCAGAAAGAAAATCTCTCTTTTACAAAATGTAAACTCTGAGCTCTAAAAGCTCCCAAAAAAAAAGATTATATACATCTCCCTTATTGCACATAGGCAGGAGCAAAATCTTATTAGGGTTACATAGATTTTGCATATAATAATAGAGAACCCTAATTCTATCATTTTTTATCATAAATGCATCATTAAAATATCTTGGCCGATTAGACATATGTCCTTGTACATAACTCCACCAACACAACTACCTGCAGATGAGCTGCCTTGATCCAGCTACTTCGTTGCAAGTTGAAAACCTTATGCCACCACCATGACCCTGATTCTACTGAATCAAGTTTATCATGAATGCTCAAATCTGATCATTGCATATATTTTGAATTTAAAAGTATAACCAGTCACAGGTGGCACCAACCCTTTAATGCTTCTTCAGTGCAAAACCACCAACATGGTACCTCAGGAAAGAAGAAATCTACACGCAATGGCCACTCTGATCTTCCTCATCATCTTTTTAAACTATAACTATCCTGAGAACATCAATTCTAAGCTACCCCCTTTGTGACATATGGCTCGCTGGATTGAACACTGGTGAAAACCTTGCAGAAAGATTTAAATTTGGGCTCCAATGGCTACCAGGTCTAAGTTTAAAATGCAACTGTCGATCACATTCCTCCTAGTAGATCGGATGACCTAGATCATCCCTCACAATAGTTGCAAGCCCTCTAAAAAGTCACCGGCCACATCACCAATCAGAAACCAATGAGAAATGGACACCTTAGCAACATCTGACACCTCGGACCCAGGGCACCACTTATCTTTTCATTGGGTAGTGGTCACATGTTCACAAAGGGGAAGAATATTCCTTGCAATCATGTGACAACCATAGATCTAATTGCATCATCATCACCTAAAAAATTTAGGTCCATCGATATATCCTTGTCATCACCCTTCGACCAACCAAAAATGAGCACTGCTACATGAATGGCACCTTGGACCCACCTATCAGATCACCATTCCATCAAATGACTATTGCAAGATCACAAAGGGGAAGAACACTCCTTACGATCATGCGACAACCATAGATTCTTCTACACTTTAACCGCCTCAGAACGGAGACTACTAGACATAACATTAACCACCCACTGGGGTTGCGTGAACATGTGACTGTGAAAATGATGGGTCACTAAATGGAAAGAACTTAACTACTAGAGATAAGAGATCAAGTGACTACATAGTCACCCAATCGCCCAATAAGAACCTATCCACTAGAAAAAACTGTAGGTTAAGCCACTGAACTGCGGAGAAGAGTTGGGTCCCACGCAATCGCAACAAATGAAAAATGTTGACATCAAAGATAAGCACGCAACTACAAAAGGCACAAGATTGAAAAAAACCATGATTTTCACTTAAAACCAAAAAAAAAAACATCAGAGAAATAGAAAACATGGAGGGTTTTTATACTTAGACAAATTTGACACCACTAGACATAAACTATGTCCTTGCAGACCTTAAAACTTGAATATCTCCCTAGTTCTTTCAATTCAGCACATGCGATCTAAACTGGAGCATGGTGGCATATTGAGGAACATGGGGCCAAGGTCACAAACCATAAAACCTTGTGGATCAACTTTGCAAGTGAAAATAGGATTGTGGTCAAAATTGTATGATAGGAAATTTTGGGTAACATTTTGTTTAGTAAAAAAATCAATGAATCCAAGAAAAGATAATCCTCTTATGATCTTGAAATGTATTCCCTTGTCCAACCCATCAAAAAGTAGAGACACTACTTGCTGCCTAAGGAGTTCATTGTGTTCATCGATAACTAGGCCCTTAGTTTCATCAATAGTCAAGACAAACTCAATCATAGGCACATGAAATGGGTGGAAACACTCCAAGATTTTACATTTTCCATAAAGCATAAAAATGGAGTTTCCAATAAGGTTTCCGATGCCTTATGTAGAAGGGTCTTAACCATCTTAGAAATTCAATTGGAAAGTATAGGGATTTCTTCCTTGTACACTAATTATAATAATATAATGGACATTTATTGAGCATGTACTAACTTGGATTATAGGTATAATCATGAATATTCTGATTTTCTATTTCAAGAGGGACTACTATTCAAAGGTGGACAACTTTGTGTACCCAAGTGTTCCATGAGAACAAAAATCATATAGGAGAAACATAGTGGAGTTATGTTTGGTCATTTTAGATTGGATAATACTTTAGAGTTGGTTAGAAGACACTACTTTTGGCTAAGTTACAAACAAATGTAAGGAAGTTTTTGGAAGAATGTACCATTTGTAAAAAAGGTAAAGGGAAGAGTACAAATGTAGGATTATACAAGCCTCTCTCCATTCCTCCCAGGCCATGGGAATGCATAAGCATGGATCTTGTCATCAGATTACCAAAAACACAAAAAGGGTATGATAGTGTCTATGTTGTGGTAGATAGGGTCTGAAAAATACAACATTTCTTTCCATGTAAGTCTACAAATGAAGCTTCTTAGATCACAAATTTGTTTTTCAGAGAAAGAGTTAGATTACATGGATTTCCTTTAAACATTGTATCTGATAGAGATGTCAAATTTGTCAGTCACTTTTAGAGAACCCTATGGAAGAAACTCAGTACAAATCTATCTTTTTCATCTACATACCATCCTCAAACAAATTGTCAAACAAAAGTGGTCAATAGGTCCCTAGGAAACTTGCTGAAATGTCTTACTAAGAAACATGGAGAGAACTAGGACAACATGCTAGTACAAGTAGAGTTCTCATACAATAACACAGTTAATAGGAGCATAGGAAAATATCCATTTCAAGTTGTATATATCATACACCTAAGGGGAGTTCTTGAACTTAGATATAATCCTAATTCAACTCCAATTAGTGTAGATGGAGATATTTTTGTAGAAGCTATAAAAAAAGTCCAAGATCAAGTTAAAAGGCAATTAGAGAACTTAAATAAAAAATAGAAACAACTTTCTGATCAGAAAAGAAGAGAGTTACAATTTAAGGTTGGTGATTTAGTATGGGCTTATTTGAGAAAGGAATGATTTCCTCAGTCCAAGCACACTAAGATACTACCTAAAAAGGTAGGACCCAACCAAATCTTATAAAGTATGGACATAATGCATACAAGATACAAATCCCATCAAATTTTGACATATCTCCTATATTTAATGTGTGTGACCTCACTCCATACAAGGGTGGAGAGATAAATGAGAAGTCCTTACAAGAAGAAAAGGTAGTAGCAGACCTTCACAGGGTTCCTGAGCCAACTACACCTTAGATTGAAAAGATCTTAGATACCCAGGTCAAGAAGACAAGGAGAAGGAAATATATCAAGTACCTAATCAAGTGGAAGGATAGGCTGACATCAAAAGCCATTTGGATGGATGAGTTTTAGATCAAGAAGCATGGTTCATCATTGGAGCATCTCATCTCAAGTGGACTTGAGATCAAACAAATTGGGGAGTTTGGTGTGGGAACATAACTGATCACCAATCAAGCACTAACCAAGCACTAAATTCTCTCACCAAGCATATAGTAACTAAGCACTAATGCTCTAACTAAGCATAGAGGATTGAATAGAGTAAGAAGTCATGTTTTTGTGTGTTTGAGTCTTTTAGTAGTATGTGTAAGTTTTCCATTAAGTCCTTCTATGTTGATGCAAGGCAGGGAGTAAGAGGGGCCAAGCAATGGCGCACCATGATGATCCAAGCCTGCTCAACACATGCCAAAGTAACAAACAAAAATAGTGAGAGAGAGAATGCAAGATCCTTGAGATATTATCATCAAATAGAATCATACATGCCAAGCTGTAAGGTCTTCCTAGTTACGGCCTGATATTACAACTCATAAGTCCTCAAACATGCAAGGATTTGGTACAAATCTCTAATCTAATGTCTACTATCTTCTCTCCCAAAAAATCCCCCTAAACTACAACCAAACAACTACATTTATCCAAGAGGATACTGAACTAAGTCGGCCTTCAGATCCATAATTAATGAAAGTAATAGTCAAATCTAGGACCACATGCTTCCCAATGATGGATTCTAGTATTAAATCTATGATCCAATATAAATGCACAAGTCAGCCACAATAGGAAACAAAACTAAACCTGTTGGTAAACATGATAACAGAGTAGCAGATAGATAATGTCGAGCACTAGTGAAATAACCGACCACCCAGGAGAGAATTGACCACACTTGGTAACCAAAGGAAACTGACCAACTACCGACCAACTTAGTCAAAGAAGGAACTAAGCAACACAGACAAACTCCAAATTATTTTTGGTGACACAAGATTGCCAAGGACCCGAGATGCTCCTGCATTAGACACCTGGGGTTATTTTGAAATGATTGTCTAAATCATTTGGTATGCCTAGTCCAAGTTGCATCCAACTTAGGATATGAAATGCATGAACTATCTTCCATCGGTCTATTCTTCCACTTAACTAGATATTCCATATATTGTTTTCATCCTGTGCTCTTGCCAACTCTTTCCTTCAAAATTTGTTCAGCTTCATCATTCTGCTTCTTAGGATTTTTTTTAGTATTGTCACTTCTTCATCAAGTTCATGATACTCATACAAATTAGCAATATTGAAAATAGGTGATATGTCCATGTCATCATGTAACTCAATCTCATATGCATTTCCACTGTCAAATTTCTTCAGAATCTTGCAAGGTCAAAACTTCTTCATCTTCAACTTCCCATATGTTCCAACAGGAAATCAACCTTTCTTCAAATGAACCATCACTTCATCACCAACATCAAAATTCTTATGTCTCCTTGATCTTTCAGCTCTGTCTTTATATTTCTAATTACTATCTTCCAGCTTTAGCTTCACATCTTCATGTACTCAACAAACTTTACTCCTTCAACACTTTTCTTATTCTCATCAACAATGTCTCTCAAATCAGATATTCCTCTCGGTTGTGTGCCATTCACAATCTCAAATGGTGTTTTTCTAGTACTCCTATTCATTGAATTATTGTATGCCAACTCTTCTTGTGCCAACACAAAATCCTAATTACTCGGTGTGTCTCTAACTAAACATCTCAAAAGATTTCCCAAACTTCTGTTCAAAACTTTAATTTGTCCATTGGTTTGTGGGTGAAATGTCAAACTATATTTCAACTCAGTGCCAAATTTCTTCCAAAGTGTTTTCCAAAAGTATCCACCAAATTTACTGTCTTGGTCAGAGATAATACTCCTCGATAATCCATGTAATCTGACAATTTCCTTAAAGAAAATATCTACTACATGTACTGCATCTGATGTCTTTCTACATGGTATAAAATGTGTCATTTTAGAAAATATATCTACAACAACAAATATTGAATAATTACCTCTCACTGTCTTCGATAATCCAAGAACAAAGTCCATACTAATGTCAATCCAAGGTTTCTCAGGAACAACAATCAGTGTATACAATCCATTATTCTGACTTACTCCTTTTGCAACTTGACAAATTCCACAACTTTTCACAAATTTCTATACATCTCTATACAACTACGGCCAACAGTATTTCTCCTTAAGCAAATTCCATGTTTTATCAATACCAAAAGGTCCAGCCAAACCGCTACTATTCTCCTTTATCAAATTATATCTCATTACTCCTCTTGGTATACAAAACTAAATACCTTTAAATAACATACCTTCCTGAAAAAAATATTCATCCCATTTAGTATCTTGTTGATCTTGCATAGGTGATCTACACTTTCTCCATGGCTCAAAAAAATTAGGGTCATTTTCATACAAACCTTTCATCTCATCAAAACCAAGAACTTCAATTTTCATCTATGTCATCAAAGATATTCTTCTACTCAATGCATCATCAACTCAGTTACTGACTCCACTCTTATGCTTTATCACAAATGTGTAACTCTGCAAATACTCAACCCATTTCATATGTCTCTGATTCAACTTATTCCGACTACCCAAATATTGTAAAGCCTTATGATCAATATACAACACAAATTCACTTGGTATCAAATAATGTCTCCATTTCTTTAGTGCTTGAACAATAGCATAGAATTCTTTAACATACATAGAATATTTCCTTCTAGCATCATTCAACTTTTCACTAAAGAAAGCAACAGGTTTACCTTCTTGACTCAACACAGCTCCAATTGCACTTCCGTTTGCATCACATTCTACTTGAAATACTTTACTGAAATCAGGTAATACCAAAATAGGTAATTCAACAACCTTCTACTTCAAAGCTTCAAAACTTTTATCAGCTCCATGTGTCCACTTGAATTCTCTTTTGTCTCCTCTCAAAGTCTCAATTATCGCATTACAAATTAAACTAAAATTCCTTATGAACTTTTGGTAAAAAATTGCCAAACCATGAAATGATCTTACCTCACTATCATTTACAGGTGTAGACCAATTGAAAATAGCTTCAACCTTTTTAGGATCCATCTTCAAACCATCAACCAAAATAACAAATCCCAAATACACAATCTCCTCTTTCATGAATGAACACTTTTTCAGATTTATCAGCAACTTTTCCTCTTTCAATCTCTGCAAAACTTGTCCAACATGCAACAAATGTTCTTCTCTGGTCTTACTGAATATCAGAATATCATCAAGATATACAATCACAAATTTACCCAAGAAGTTCTTCAAAAATTCATTCATCAACCTCATAAAAGTACTCGGTGCATTAGTTAAACCAAAAGGCATAACCAACCACTCATACAAACCTTCCTTTGTCTTGAAAGTAGTCTTCTATTCATCACCTTCTTTGATTCTGATCTGATGATACCCATTTTTCAAATCAATCTTTGTGAAATATTTTTCTCCAGTTAAACTATCCATTATATCATCCATTCTCGGTATAGGAAACCTATACTTCACTATTATCTTATTGATTGCTCTAGAATCAAGACACATTATCCATTCTCCATTCTTCTTCAGTGCCAATACAATAGGTACTACATAAGGACTCAAACTTTCTGTAATCAAACCTTTCTCTAGCAACTCTTGAATCTATCAGTTCAATTCCTAATTCTCGGTAGCTATCAACCGATGAGGTGCCTTATTCGGTAAACTAGCTCTAGGGATTAGATCCATACAATGATCAATGCTTCTTTTTGTTGGAAAACCATTAGGTACATTATCAAAAATGATATCACTATACTCAATAAGAAACTTATCAATCTCCTCAGGGACATTATCCTTTGTTTTCTTACTTGACTTATTAGGGATTACAACAAAACATACATCATTCCTCTTCAATGAGCTAACAAAATTTCTTCCTTCCATCAAACAAACTTTCACAGATGTGAAAACATTACTAACAGATTCTTCCATCAATGGTAACAAGATTTTTTTCTTTCCATCAGCCACAATAGTATATTTATGCAAACTCCCATCATATATAGAATGTCTATCATATTGCCAAGGTGTACCCAAAAAAATATGACAACAATCCATAGGTATGATATCACACAAAACCTTATCATAGTATTTTCCAATCTTCAAATTCACATAACATTGTTCACTGCCCAGGAGTGTATGCTCATCTTTGATCCATGAAATTTGATAGGGCTTCAGATGTACCAACCTTTCCAACTATAGTTTTGTGACCATCTCTTCAGATGCTTGATTTTTCAAGCTACCACTGTCAATGATTACCTTCCAAACTTTATGAGAAACTCTACATCTGGTCTTGAACAAACTTTTCCTTACCAGATCTTCCTTCTTTCTTTCATTCCATAGTGCTCTCCTTACCATCAATTTATTTTCTTTCTTAGGTTCATTCGGTGACTCTTATTGCACCAAAGCATTTCTACTACAACCAACCTTCTTACTAGCCTATGTACATTCAAAAGATATATGTCCTTCTCCACAATTATAACAAGTTCCTCAGAAACTTCCTCTACCATAACCACCTTGGTAGTTACTACCTCTACCTCTAGAACTTTTACCTTTCCACTCGGTCTTGCCTTTGTCCAGATTTGTCTTTTTAGGTTCAGATCTACCATTTTCACCATTAGATCTACCTCTTCCTCTAGGGAACCTTCCACCATGACCTCTCTGTCTTTGCTCCTATCTTTTGTTTAGTTTCTCCTCGGCCTTCAAAGTAAATTGATAAGCATCTTCAATGTTCTCCAAATTGACCATACTAATTTCCTCTTGGATGGAAACTCTCAAACCATTCAGGTATTTGCTGATTATTTCCACATCATCTTCATCATGTTCAATTTTGATATCCAATCTATATAATTCCTTAGTATAATCCTATACCGAGCTATCTTTATGTCTCAAACTTTTCATTTTCCAAACTAGGTTAATCTGATAATCATAGGGTAAGAACTTTCCTTTCAATTTATTCACCATTTTACTCCATACCTTGATTTTGTCTTTTCCTTTCCTCTTCTGATCCATTTGTAGATGTTCCCACCATAAGGATGCATGACTATTCAACTTTTTGCTTGCAATCTTCACCTTCTTATCCTCATGGATGTTTTCATATTCAAAATACTTTTCCATATCGGTGATCCAGTCCACCAATTCATCAGAATCTAGCTTTCCACCATACTCAGGAGGATTGAAATGTGGTGTTGACTTCAGACTTGTCAAAGCCTTCAAAAAAAAATTTTCACCTTGATCCATAATAGGTGCAGGTTCTACATTCACCTGTTCTTCCTCAATTTCATCATCACTAACATCTTCAAGATGTCTGCCTCTTCTTTGGGTTGTTTCAATTGCCTCTAGCCTAGTAGCAATTTGCCTTAGCATATCATCCAATCCTAGATCTGCATCTCACCTCCCATGAACCATCTTGATAACCCTCTACAATTGTAGGTCAGATCACAATCTGCTACCCCACAACAATCAACTTAGGGCTTCAAGAGGAACCTACAAACCTAGAACCACAAAACTAGATCAAGATCTCACCTCGCTCTAATACCATGTAACACAAGGTAGGGAGAAGGAGGGGCCAAACAATGGCACACCCTAATGATCCAAGCCTACTAGAGAACTTGACACAAGGTAGGGAGCAAGAGGGGACAAACAATGGTGTACCCTAATGATCCAAGCTTTCTCAACACACGCAGAAGCAAACAAACACAAGAGTGAGAGAGAGAATGCAAAAAATTTAGATATTATCATCAAATAGAACCATACATGCCAAGCTGTAAGGCCTTCCCAATTACAACTTGATATTACAACTCAAAAGTCCTCAAACATGTGAGGATCTAGTACAAATCTCCAATCTAATGTCTACTATCTTCTCTCCCAAAAACTTCCCCTAAAATACAAACAAAAAACTACATTTATACAAGAGGATAACAAACTGAGTCGGCCTTCAGATCCATAATTAATGGAAGTAACAGTCATATCTAGGACCACATGCTTCCCAATGATGGATTCTAGCATTAAATCTATAATCCAATATAAATGCACAAGTCGGCCACAATAGGAAACAAAACTAAACCTGTCGGTAAGCATGATAACCAAGTAGTAGACAGACAATGCTGAGTGCTAGTGAAATAACCAACCACCCAGGAGAGAACTGACCACACTTGATAACCAAAGGAAACTAACCAACTACCAACCAACTTGGTCAAAGTAGGAATTGAGCAACACAAACAAACTCCAAATTTTTTTTGGTGACAGAAGATTGCCCAGGACCCGAGATGCTCCTATATCATATGTGGTGGTAAAACTTAGGTGGAAACTTTATAAGCTCAACAAGCCTTTAGCCACCGAGGACAAGTAGGAAAATTTATGAAGTCTATTTTTAGAAAATTTTGGGTGTGTGTTCCAAACAGTGGGAAGAGATAATGAAAAGGTTTTCAAGGGAATTCCACATGTCAAAGAAATGTAATAGTTGCATCACTATAAGTTTTTTCCACTTGGAAAATGTGTGAAAACTTGTCTTTTTGCTTCAACTTGTCTGTAATGGCTTCCAAAAGCATTGTGATGATTTCTTGGGAGTTACAGGTCAAGATCCTTAAAAATGAATGAAGGTAGAAGGTTTGAAAGATTATTTTTTGAGAAGAAGAATAGAATCATTTCCTAGTGTTTTCCTGCAACTTTTTCAATTACTGATCTTTGCACAACCCTATATAGTCACATATGTGAAAAAAAATTTATGTGTGTTCTAACTTACCTGGTTAGCTTTCATTTGCAAGTGATCTAAGGTTGTGAAGTGAAAGGAGACAAAATTTATCTTGTGTTGTTGATCAGTGGGTTTGATTGTAGTCTGTAGTTAGGGTTTTGAGCCAAAAGTAGTTGTAACTTGAACTATCAAGAGTGTTGGCTCATGGCTATTGGAGAGATTCAAGGTAGGAGTGTTTTATTTATGTTTTTTTTTTTCATTTTGTATGTTATGTAGGTAGGAAGAAGGGAACTGATGATCTAGGTGAACATCTCAATGTTTTCATCGAGTAAAACTTTTGAAACAACAAAAGAAACCTCTATACCAAGGTGTTCTAGAAGGTGAAATTTAGGATTTGGCAATTTTTTTAGGTGCCTTGAAATTCTCTAAGTGTTAGAGCCTTGAACCAATCCTTTAGAAGATAGTTTCTTCTTTAGGTAAGTTAAATTAGGTCTATTTTAGATCTATCATCATAGTAAAATCACACCTACCGAGTAAATGTCTCTTTGTAATCTTCTATGACTTAGAAAAGGGTATCTAAATCTATAATACCCCTCTAACCCTAATATAAGTTTTGTGTTTTTGAAAGAATTAAGATCCTTCGATGTTTTCTTATAGCTTATGTTGTACATGATACTTGTTTGATCTATTCCTATAGTTGTTTATAATAATTTCATAAGCTAGTACTCAATGATTCTAATATCAGACATACTATCTAAAGGTATCACTTTTGTATGTATTTATCTCCATGTATGTATTGAGTACCTACAAGACCTTTATGAACATAGTTAGGATGTTATATGATATGTACTTGATAGATATATATAAGTGGTTATTTATATTTTCTTCTATTAAGGTTACTTTGGATGAATCTTGTATCTCACTTGATGATTTGATTATGTTGATTTATTATTAGTATTGATAAGAGACTAACACAATGCTTGAGATTCTAACCTTCGTTATGATGATGCTACATGCTTTGAGTGTATATATATACATGATGTGTTTTCATGATTCAGGACGAAGTCGTAGTTACTCACATAGCTGAGGTCCACACAATGTATCGATCTTGGTCATCTGTCTGCAATGTTTTCTTTTATACGTATATCCGTGCATATGTATTTCTTCTTTATGATGCAAGCTTGCAGGTACCGGGCATCGACTTCACCTGGCTTCACAGGTCTGAGCATGCCCTCAAATCCTAGATGGTTGTTGTTATGGAGATAGTACTAAGGCCCCTACATGAGTCTTCCTTTATCATTATTCCAATTTGGGAATATTAGGGTTCCTTCTTTGTTAGTCAACCTTTGGGTCAAAAACCCAAATCCAACGCACCCGGTTGGGCATGGTTGTAGTTAGTGCCTTGTGGCCACTTGAATTCATTTGGTTATATGATTTGTTTACTCATTTTATTTATTTCTCCTTCTTGGTATGATTCTTAGTTAATCTTTCTATGTTGTGTTTCAGGAGTTTGGCTTGACTTTCCTTGTTGACTTTGGTTGACCTTGTTTGATCTTATAGTTTTCTCAATATGTTTCATAGTTGATTTTTATGGCCTCTTTCGATGATTATATTTATTTTGAGGCATGTGATTTTATTCTACCTCAGTGTTATATCCTATAGTAATTATAAATAGGTAATAACATTGTGATCTATTACTTCATAATCTTATAGATTATAGTGTTTGGTATTTGGCATGTATATATATATATATATATATATATATATATATATATATATATATATATATATATATATATATATATATATATATATATATATATATGGAAATATATATATGGGTGCACACATATATGTATTTATATATATATAATTTATATGTGATTATATGTTAATTATTGTAGATATTGTTGATGGTGTATATTTCGGGATTAATGTAAAGTATAATATTATTAATAATTAAATATTAAATAATGCGAGGTATATTATTCTCAATTGTTAATTATTAATAATGAGGATAGGTTATATATATAGATATTGATGTAATTAATGATGGCATATGCATATATGTTAGGATAATATTACATGTGTGTATGAATGAATACAAATAATCTTTTATTGTATATTTGAGTAATATAGTTGTATGATATTAAGTTATTTTATAATACCCTTTAGTTAAGAGTTAGTTGGGAATTGGTTACTTTTCCTCTCAACCTTTGGAAATCTATTTATATGCACTACTTTCTCATTTGAAGAGAGGGGATTTTGGGGCTGAAGCATTGAGGAGAGGATGGCCTTACTTTTCATGGAGATTTTGGAGAGAAAACTTGGAGATGTGAAGGAGAGTTTGTAAGCATGTCTTTAAGAATTTTTGGTTATCTTTGCTTTTGGGAGAGAGACATTTTTGTGAGAATTTCAGTAGTTGAGAGAGGGATTCTTTGCTGTGGAATTATTTCTTTCTTTCATGGAGATTTTTGAAAGTGGATAGGGTTTGAAGGATGCATCTCAAGTTTGGATTTGTCTTCTCTTTTGTTTCCTTCCTTCTTCGATTCAACCTTCGTAGGACATGAGGTATGGATTGAATATTTTAGTTACTTGATGTATCTGATAGATTATAGATCTATTTATATATTATCATAATTTATTATATCTTTACTTTCCATTTGTATGGTTATTTTAAAGTTTTGAGTTTTTGTTTGTAAGAATTGCATGTGTTTTCCTAGGGTTTTTAGCAACCCATTTTTGGAGATCTATTATTATAACAATTTAAATTGCATCTATGATTTTACTAAATTGATTTTATGGAAGTAAAATTCATATATCTCAAATGGGTATCTCTCTGATTTTATTTTTAGGGTCGAATTAATGCCTTACTTTTGACATTTTGGCAGACTATGCCTGTCCATTCTTGACTCCGAATTTTTTGTCAAATGTATTCGTATGCTACAGGCTGATATGATTATATAAAAGTCTAAATTTGATATCAGAGATTATCTTAAGTCTTATATTTCATTTCCAATTGGTTTGGTGAATTTTAATTATGTTTTGTGAAAATTAAAACCGTTTTAGTGAAGGCAGGTCTGAACCCTAACCAGAATTTTTTGTTTTAAACCAGAAGTCATAACTTTCTTTCCCACCATTGGATCTTCCTAAAAATAAAATTTAGAGTCCATAATTATGTTATCTAAATCTCCACCAAAGATATTTCCTTTATTTTATGTTTTGTGGAAGATATGGATGACTGTTCTATGATGACTATTCTTGGCATTTAATCCTTGCTTGAAATAATTCAATTTAAGAACATCATTAAGTTTTAAGGTTTCGTATGGTTACCAGAGGCTATTAGAATTTTTTTTTGGTTAATTGGATCTATTTATACTCTGAATATGTTTATAATATCACTTGGATGTCTTCTTATATGTTTGGAACATTCTGAATGCCATATTGGGTTTAGGGTTGTCAAGTGGACTAGGGACAACATATGTTTTCCTAAACTCAATCAAATGTTGTTATGGAATTGATATGAATTCTTGATGATGAATCTATTATGTTCTTATGATTTTTATATGTATGTTAGGGAACCTAAGTACACTAGGTGAGTGGCTCATAGTGAGGGGCCGGGGCCCTAAGTGGCTAGTACCAGGATAACCTACTATGAGTTATTTAATCAAGTGATAACCTAAATAAATGAATAGGGAATGGGAGATTATTGGAATGAGAAATTACACATTAATCAAGATTAATTATGCCTCGCCCATGCCTTTAGTGCTAGTAAAGACTAGGGATGGGAGTGGGAGAAGGTACCTATGCGTAGGTACAACTGAATGACCTTGTCTATACGAGAGGCATTCAGTTCCGCATGTGCCTACTTGGGGGCCGGGGCCAAGAGTGTCTAGTACCAGGACAATCCAAGGGGTTAGGGCTATGCGATGAAACTCATCTAGCTTGTAGCTTAGAGTCTCTATCAAATTTTATCATGCCTCTGATATTCCTTGTGGTCTTCTTGTCTTTTCTTTTTTTGTTGTGACTTTGGGGAACTTTTATCACCACCTTAGGAATTCTCTAGTTGGTACCTCTTGTATGGGCCTTTGGTTCTATCTCCTAGCTCAGGGGAGTAGGCCTATTGGTTCCACGTGGTTGGGTGGTTAATATTTATATCGAGGTATTGTTTGTGATTCTCTGGATGATCCTAGCACATATTCCTTTCCAGATCTGCAGTTGAAAATTTTTTATTGGATATTTTAATATGTTAAGATGTACTTATGTATTTGAATTCATGTAATTTTTAATCTCCTAAAAGGAGTCTTGTATTATTGATGTAATCTCAATTCAAAGCAATGCATAAGGGAATGGGTAGTTCTAGGTAAAAGAAAGGAAAAATAATGTGGAATATTGGACATGTTACTAGCATTAAAAGAAAGTGTTTATGTTATTTCTCCTATCCTCTTATGTTGTCCATATGTAAAGGAAATAATCTTAAATATAGTTATATATAATGATGTATCACAAAAATAATGTATTCTCTCTTGATGAAAGGATCCAACGAAATTATTGAGAAATGATAGGTTAGTGATTGGAATTATTAACAATGAATGGTTATGAAACAATGCAATAAAATAGTAACTTGATTATAATGTTAATACTTGGTTCATGTTAATGAAATACCTAGGATAATGCCTACCTTAATGAATATTAATCTCTTACCTAAATTATTAGAGAAAAGTGATATAAAGGATAGTAGATGTAGATGAAATCAATATGAATTTATGGAATGAGTTGATAAAAGGAATAATGATGTTGGATGATTAACCTATGTTTAATAAAAGAAATAAGTTAGGGACATTTAAGTTGGTGCATTAAAATGAATGTAGATCTTTTAAGCTCATGATTCCGTGAATATCTTATGCATATAAATGGTTTATATGATGTTGCTTAGGTAGCGACGTTAGGGAACCCGGGAGGACTTAAGTTGTATAAATCTTACATTCAAGTAGTAGAAAATTATTTCTTCTTTTAGAAATATGAAGTGTAATGATGAATATTATTCTAGTTAAAATAAATAAATAAATTAAAAAAAATTCACTACTTTTATTTTATAGAGGTTTTATGTCTTGTCCTCTTGGGTTGCCTGGCGGGGCGTTACATCTGGTATCAGAGCCCTAGGTTTCTACACTGGGAACTCTAGGACTCATAGCTCACCTATGTATAACCTTGAATATCTTCAATTTGTCTCTTTTTGGATTATGTTGTTATGCTAAAACTTGAATCTTAGGAAACGAAGGCTACATTTCGTGTTCTCATGTTGTATTGTCTTACAAAGGTACACCTATTCCTCTATGATTGAGTTATATTCTAACAATTACTTATGTTTTTGCATAATGAGATCAATGATGTGTTAAGTGTATGTTTCCTATAATATTAATGGAATGGTGAAGAATTCTTGAGACTTGTGTTTGTTTTCTTGAAGGGTAATGGTATCCCTAGAAGGGTCAAAAGTTAAAGGATACTAAATGTTTTGAATCTTAATTATGGTCGTAGATAATTTTACCCCCTGATCCTACCTATAATATAATGTTGTGCACTCTATCTTCTTACAAATACCTAGTTGAATTTTATCCTACTCAAGGTATCTTAGAAATAGATTTTTTTTGGATCCTTAAAAGAAAGAAATGATTGTGGTAGTACTTGATAAGATTAAAAGGGAAATAATTAAATTACATGGCTAATAATATGTACCTAGGAAAGAAGTGAAAAAAATAAATAAATAAATAAGGAACAAATAATCTACTGTCATATGTATTTCTCTCTCTCTCTCTCTCTTCCCTCTTAAGAAATAAGTTTTGCATGACTAAAATTGTTTAGACAAGGCAATAATATATTAGGAAAATTTGTAAATACTCAATTAGGAAACCCTTGGGTGAAGGACCTATGTCCCCAAGATTTTATCATAGGCTATAATTCACATTTTCATTTAAGAAGAGGAATTTTTGTCCCTATCTTGGTAAGAAGTTATATCCTTTCTGCATATCTTATTAAATTGCACAAAAAGGATTTAAGATAACATAATCAAGAAATTCTAGGGAAGAGTATGTGCGATGATGGATTATCTGTACTAATGATAGAAGTATTTTTATTAAATATATGTCTTGCAAAATGCCTAGTGAATAGTTAGGATCCTAGATGGGTATTTTGGAAACAAATTCATGTTTTGTATATATTGTGATCAACACCATAGCAGTAAGAAATTAACAACATTAAGTGATTGAAAAACTATGAATAAGGAGTTGTTGTGGTAAATAAATGTTATAGAAATGTACCTTACTCAATTTCTACTTAGAACTGATGTTATCTCAAAATTTTAAAGTGTATGAGGGTAATGTTTCAAATAGGTAAAGGGTATAAATTAAAGTTATGTACAGTAGTTAATGTTATTAATTTAGATGTTGTGGTTATAGTAGTAGGACTCGTATACTTCTTTCTCTCTTGATGGATCTATGATCATTATGAAATAAAGAATTTGAAATAACTCTTAAGTAAATGCTAAATGGAAACCTCCTGACATGCAAATTAGGGAAAAGTGCATAGATAAATAGTAAGCTTTAAGAAGGAATCCCAACTTAATGAATAATAGTGCAATAAATTATAAATTGTTTAGATCTCCTCTAGGGTGTGAATGTGTTTTTGGAAATCAAGCACTACAACTATTGTGAAAGATGACTTAGAATATGTATATTGTAAAATTTGTGTGTCCTATGTCATTGGAATTCTACTTAAAGCTTTGATGGAAAGGAATATTTCTTATAAAACTATGTGTTGATGAAAATGGTAAGTTTCAAGTATCTAGATTGTTTTATTTTCATGATTACAAAAGTAAATAAAAATTATTTGATGTATTCCCTTCATGATCATAACAAATATAAATATTACATACCTCTCTATGTTTGGTATTCATAGCTTGTAAGGGACACAAATTTTGGACCCTATTTGTAATAAGGTCTCACAGGTTGTATTATGTAGGGTTAGATTATGTCTCAAAAGGGAAAATATATCATAAATTATTTCTTTCTTTTTATACTGGTTACCATAGATAGGAACTTTGATATTGTGAAAGGAAGTGATAATCTCAGTTAGTAAAACATGCAATTTCATAATATATTGATATTAGTGAGTAAACATGAATACCTTAGAGTTTCGACTTGATAACAATAATTTTTATGTAATTTCAAGTATCTTGTTAACAAAATTACTGTATAAAGTGATAGAATCACATAGTTAATTCTTTTTAAAAGTCATTACTAATTGAACTGAGTTAATCTACACTAAAGTTGTAATAAGATAGAATTTACCAAAATTCTTGATAGGAGAAGTATGTGTGCAGTCATTAAATGAGGTTCTAGAATAGTAATATTACAATTCTGTTAGCTAATGTGCGATATATAGTTCACCTTCCCGACTTCCAGGAGTAAGTCAAATCTTAGTGGGGGAAGATGTAATACCCCTCTAACCCTAATATAAGTTTTGTGTTTTTGAAAGAATTAAGATCCTTCGATGTTTTCTTATAGCTTAAGTTGTACATGATACTTGTTTGATCTATTCCTATAGTTGTTTATAATAATTTCATAAGCTAGTACTCAATGATTCTAATATCAGACATACTATCTAAAGGTATCACTTTTGTATGTATTTATCTCCATGTATGTATTGAGTACCTACAAGACCTTTATGAACATAGTTAGGATGTTATATGATATGTACTTGATAGATATATATAAGTGGTTATTCATATTTTCTTCTATTAAGGTTACTTTGGATGAATCTTGTATCTCACTTGATGATTTGATTATGTTGATTTATTATTAGTATTGATAAGAGACTAACACAATGCTTGAGATTCTAACCTTCGTTATGATGATGCTACATGCTTTGAGTGTATATATATACATGATGTGTTTTCATGATTCAGGACGAAGTCGTAGTTACTCACATAGCTGAGGTCCACACGATGTATCGATCCTGGTCATCTGTCTGCAATGTTTTCTTTTATACGTATATCCGTGCATATGTATTTCTTCTTTATGATGCAAGCTTGCAGGTACCGGGCATCGATTTCACCTGGCTTCACAGGTCTGAGCATGCCCTCAAATCCTAGATGGTTGTTGTTATGGAGATAGTACTAAGGCCCCTACATGAGTCTTCCTTTGTCATTATTCCAATTTGGGAATATTAGGGTTCCTTCTTTGTCAGTCAACCTTTGGGTCAAAAACCCAGATCCAACGCACCCGGTTGGGCATGGTTGTAGTTAGTGCCTTGTGGCCACTTGAATTCATTTGGTTATATGATTTGTTTACTCATTTTATTTATTTCTCCTTCTTGGTATGATTCTTAGTTAATCTTTCTATGTTGTGTTTCAGGAGTTTGGCTTGACTTTCCTTGTTGACTTTGGTTGACCTTGTTTGATCTTATAGTTTTCTCAATATGTTTCATAGTTGATTTTTATGGCCTCTTTCGATGATTATATTTATTTTGAGGCATGTGATTTTATTCTACCTCAGTGTTATATCCTATAGTAATTATAAATAGGTAATAATATTGTGATCTATTACTTCATAATCTTATAGATTATAGTGTTTGGTATTTGGCATATATTTATATATATATATATATATATATATATATATATATATATATATATATATATATATATATATATATATATATATATATATATAGAAATATATATATGGGTACACACATATATGTATTTATATATATATAATTTATATGTGATTATATGTTAATTATTGTAGATATTGTTGATGGTGTATATTTCGGGATTAATGTAAAGTATAATATTATTAATAATTAAATATTAAATAATGCGAGGTATATTATTCTCAATTGTTAATTATTAATAATGAGGATAGGTTATATATATAGATATTGATGTAATTAATGATGGCATATGCATATATGTTAGGATAATATTACATGTGTGTATGAATGAATACAAATAATCTTTTATTGTATATTTGAGTAATATAGTTGTATGATATTAAGTTATTTTATAATACCCTTTAGTTAAGAGTTAGTTGGGAATTGGTTACTTTTCCTCTCAACCTTTGGAAATATATTTATATGCACTACTTTCTCATTTGAAGAGAGGGGATTTTGGGGCTGAAGCATTGAGGAGAGGATGGCCTTACTTTTCATGGAGATTTTGGAGAGAAAACTTGGAGATGTGAAGGAGAGTTTGTAAGCATATGTCTTTAAGAATTTTTGGTTATCTTTGCTTTTGGGAGAGAGACATTTTTGTGAGAATTTCAGTAGTTGAGAGAGGGATTCTTTGCTCTGGAATTATTTCTTTCTTTCATGGAGATTTCTGAAAGTGGATAGGGTTTGAAGGATGCATCTCAAGTTTGGATTTGTCTTCTCTTTTATTTCCTTCCTTCTTGGATTCAACCTTCGTAGGACATGAGGTATGGATTGAATATTTTAGTTACTTGATGTATCTGATAGATTATAGATCTATTTATATATTATCATAATTTATTATATCTGTACTTTCCATTTGTATGGTTATTTTAAAGTTTTGAGTTTTTGTTTGTAAGAATTGGCATGTGTTTTCCTAGGGTTTTTAGCAACCCATTTTTGGAGATCTATTATTATAACAATTTAAATTGCATCTATGATTTTATTAAATTGATTTTTTGGAAGTAAAATTCATATATCTAAAATGGGTATCTCTCTGATTTTATTTTTTGGGTCGAATTAATGCCTTACTTTTGACATTTTGGCAGACTATGCCTGTCCATTCTTGATTCTGAATTTTCTGTCAAATGTATTCATATGCTACAGGCTGATATGATTATATAAAAGTATAAATTTGATATCAAAGATTCTCTTAAGTCTTATATTTCATTTTCAATTGGTTTGGTTAATTTTAATTATGTTTTGTGAAAATTAAAACCATTTTAGTGAAGGCAGGTCTGAACCCTAACCAGAATTTTTTGTTTTAAACCAGAAGTCATAACTTTCTTTTCCACTGTTATATCTTCCTAAAAATAAAATTGAGAGTCTATAATTATGTTATCTAAATATCCACCAAAGAGATTTCTTTTATTTTATGTTTTGTGGAAGATATGGATGACTGTTCTATGATGACTATTCTTGGCATTTAATCCTTGCTTGAAATAATTCAATTTAAGAACATCATTAAGTTTTAAGGTTTCGTATGGTTACCAAAGGCTATTAGAATTTGTTTTTGGTTAATTGGATCTATTTATACTCTGAATATGTTTATAATATCACTTGGATGTCTTCTTATATGTTTGGAACATTCTGAATGCCATATTGGGTTTAGGGTTGTCAAGTGGACTAGGGACAACATATGTTTTCCTAAACTCAATCAAATGTTGTTATGGAATTGATATGAATTCTTGATGATGAATCTATTATGTTCTTATGATTTTTATATGTATGTTAGGGAACCTAAGTACACTAGGTGAGTGGCTCATAGTGAGGGGCCGGAGCTCTAAGTGGCTAGTACCAGGATAACCTACTATGTGTTATTTAATCAAGTGATAACCTAAATAAATGAATTGGGAATGGGAGATTATTGGAATGGGAAATTACACATTAATCAAGATTAATTTTGCCTCGCCCATGCCTTTAGTGCTAGTAAAGACTAAGGATGGGAGTGGGAGAAGGTACCTATGCGTAGGTACAATTGAATGACCTTGTCTATACGAGAGGCATTTGGTTCCGCATGTGCCTACTTGGGGGCCGGGGCCAAGAGTGGCTAGTACCAGGACAACCTAAGGGGTGAGGGCTATGCGATGACACTCACCTAGCTTGTAGCTTAGAGTCTCTATCAAATTTGATCATGCCTCTGGTATTCCTTGTGGTCTTCTTGTCTTTTCTTTTTTTGTTGTGACTTTGGGGAACTTTTATCACCACCTTAAGAATTTTCTAGTTGTTACCTCTTGTATGGGCCTTTGGTTCTATCTCCTAGCTTGGGGGAGTGGGCCTATTGGTTCCACGTGGTTGGGTGGTTAATATTTATATCGAGGTATTGTTTCTGATTCTCTGGATGATCCTAGCACATATTCCTTTCCAGATCTGCAGTTGAAAATTTCTTATTGGATATTTTAATATGTTGAGATGTACTTATGTATTTGAATTCATGTAATTTTTAATCTCCTAAAAGGAGTCTTGTAGTATTGATGTAATCTCAATTCAAAGCAATGCATAAGAGAATGGGTAGTTCTAGGTAAAAGAAAGGGAAAATAATGTGGAATATTGGACATGTTACTAGCATTAAAAGAAAGTGTTTATGTTATTTCTCCTATCCTCTTATGTTGTCCATATGTAAAGGAAATAATCTTAAATATAGTTATATATAATGATGTATCACAAAAATAATGTATTCTCTCTTGATGAAAGGATCCAACAAAATTATTGAGAAATGATAGGTTAGTGATTAGAATTATTAACAATGAATGGTTATGAAACAATGCAATAAAATAGTAACTTGATTATAATGTTAATACTTGGTTCATGTTAATGAAATACCTAGGATAATGCTTACCTTAATGAATATTAATCTCTTACGTAAATTATTAGAGAAAAGTGATATAAAGGATAGTAGATGTAGATGAAATCAATATGAATTTATGGAATGAGTTGATAAAAGGAATAATGATGTTGGATGATTAACCTATGTTTAATAAAAGAAATAAGTTAGAGACATTTAACTTGGTACATTAAAATGAATGTAGATCTTTTAAGCTCATGATTCCGTGAATATCTTATGCATGTAAATGGTTTATATGATGTTGCTTAGGTAGCGACGTTAGGGAACCCGGGAGGACTTAAGTTGTATAAATCTTACATTCAAGTAGTAGAAAATTATTTCTTCTTTTAGAAATATGAAGTGTAATGATGAATATTATTCTAGTTAAAATAAATAAATAAATTAAAAAAAAATTCACTACTTTCATTTTATAGAGGTTTTATGTCTTGTCCTCTTGGGTTGCCTGGCGGGGCGTTACAAAATCTATAGTTTAATTACCAAGTCATTTGAAGGATTTTGAAAAACCAAGGTAAATTTACCTAAGAAGGGCTACTTGATTTTAAGATTTTTATTGTTGAATAATGCCATAATTGATTATGGGTGACCCCAAATGCTAAGAAATTATCTCTTAATATTCTCAGATGTTTCCCATAATTATATACCATCATGCTAACTCCTAGACCAAGTTCCTAGTTCACACCCTAATGACTCTCTATACCAAGTCCTATCTGCACCAAGTCTTATCATGCACTGTCTTGAAGACACAATTATTTTCATGAGTTCATCTGAGTACTCCCACTCAAGGAGAATGGTAAAGGATAGGATAGGGGTTCACGGTATATGTTGAGTTCCTTGGGAGGCCCAAGAAAGTAGAGTTACATGTGGAAGTCAATGGTCTATAGGTCCCTTGATGTACCTTAGTTGAGTGAATTATCCTCCTACAGGTTCGAAGATTGACCTTTGCATCACATTTCTTCTATTTTCCTACTTTCATGTTTATGGTATTAAATAAGTATTTTCACATATTCCCTCATTTGTTATCAAAATTTGACAAGTTTCATCAACTTAAAGCTTGTTTTTCTCCCTATTTTTCTATAAAGGGAATTCAAGGTTGATAGAAAAAGGCTTCTAAAACTTTTCTAGATTTTGTACTAGGTGTGTAGTAGTAATATACAATAGTTTTACAAATATTTTATGGGTTCTTATGCTTGATGAACTATAGATTATACATTTTAAATAATTAATGAAAACATCACCATGTGTTGTCTCCTATAATTTTATCTCTTAGTTGTATGAATTTCCCTGTTAACGATGGAAAATTTTATCTTCATAATTTCCTTATGAATGTGTGATGCACTTCTTAGTTTTCCTTCAAGGATGGAATTAAATACTTTCTATGGGTTGTAGTAACTATATGATAATTGTAATAATTTGTTTGGAAAAAGTATGACATATGATGTAACTAATTTGAATGTTTAAGTAATGATTAAATGTTAAAGTTATAAGTGTAATTCTTATTAGATCTATTAAATATTTGATTCAAACCCAATGATGAGAGTGTTAGAAGAAAGGCTAAACATAACTCGATAAAATCAAATTTTCATTTGATGATGTTACATTGCTAAGTGATGGTTATATAAAGCCATTATTAAAATATAAAAAATAACCAAGGTAAATTTTTTTATTAATATAAATTATAAAATAATCTATTTAATATAATACAACAATGTCCCCCCTCCCTTATTACATTAATCTAAATAAGAGTGAAACACTGCAAGGGTTTTAAACCTAACCCTTCTAGAGACTTTGATGAACTATCTTCACTATTCCTCTTTCTCTCTCAAGAAACACCAAACTAATTGCATTAGTGGATCTCCTGGTTGCAAAACTTGAAACCATCTACACAAAAAACTACTCCCGCCTCCCATGCACAATGAGATATATTTCCTCTAAAATTTCAAATCTCCTCTAAGTGTATCTAATGCCTCCTC
Organism: Chamaecyparis obtusa; assembly: GCA_027943335.1. NCBI lineage: Eukaryota > Viridiplantae > Streptophyta > Pinopsida > Cupressales > Cupressaceae > Chamaecyparis > Chamaecyparis obtusa. Next base: position 440,734 of record BSBK01005659.1, read on the forward strand.
TAGTGCTCCACATGAGATTCCTTTCCTTCAAAAGTCTACATCTCCCCCTAGTCTGTCTAATGCCTCCTAAAGTTCTATGGAATAATCCCCCCTCTATTGCACAAATCAATAATTAATGTTTGCACACGAGACACCTTTCCTTTGAAATTGCACATCTCCTATGAGTGTGTCTAATGCCTCCTTAAGTGATTGAAAAATAATATTCAAATATTTCCCCCTTGCTCCTTGAAAGGAAAACCATGATGCCAAGCCCCCTCTTCTCTTTAAAGAAACAAATATATCAAGTCCCCTATTTTCTTTAGGGATAAACCTACCAAGCACTATCTTTTCAAGGACACAAATAGGTTTCTTCTCATACAATGAATCATGCTTGAGTGAGAAGCTAGCTTGGGATGATATAAAACCTCCTACCTCCATTGTGTCCATCATCATATATGATCTTGCTTTAGCTTCTAAGGAACATTATATTTATTAATATCATATTCTGATGATTCTTGAAGGTACCTATCATTATTGCAAAGTGTAGCATGAATGAGCCCATAAATAAGGTTTCATTACAAAAATTGTCCAAAAATGAATGATATTGAATGTGGACTTTGACCCATACCTCCAAAACTAATTCCATGAACTAAATTCAAAACTACCTAAATAATGTACTAAAATGCTCCTTTCAAACCTCAAATTATACACATACCTAGGAATCCAATAGTTCTTAGGATTTTATATTAATGTTATAAGGCACTCAGAGGGGGGGGGGGGGGATGAATCAGTGAAACAATAGCTCTAAATAATCTTTTCATAAACTTACAGATTAAAAAAAATGCAAATGTAATTATAACATAAAAGCATAACACATAAATCATCCACACATAACTAACACAAAAACACCAATCTTTTTTCATGGAAACCCTTGTTAGAGGGAAAAACCATAGTGGGAATTATCATCCACTAATATCACTCATGCACCAATATGATCTATCCTATTAGGATTATTACTACACCCTACTAAGGGTATACCCAGTTAAGAGTATTTATAGCCCAGTTAGAAGCTATTACAAATTCCTATTAGGAATTACCCTATTAGGGGATTTATAACTCCTTTTGAGAGTCACCTAGTTAAAGGGATTAAATTTTAGACCTATTGGGATCTTGCATACCCTATTAAGAGTAGCCTAGTTAGAGGATTTTGACTACAAGCCTGTTAGAACTTGTCTTGAGAATGAAATCAATAAGAAATGATCTGAATGTATCACAATCTTCCTAAAAAAAATTATAACCTACAACTGATTGAATATCTTAATGGAAACAATGGACAAGTGAAAGATAGTGATTGATGGTCATCGAGATACTAAAGTGATATGTAAGACAATTAAATCAGTCAAAGTATTATCATTGATGTCAACTAGTTTTGAATGTACTTATCATGATGGTTACAAACATCTAAAGAAGAAAATGGTAAAGGAATGAGATATCTACATGAAGATGAGATGGATATGACAGATATGGCTATGGTATACATTTGGTAACTTATTGATGAGTCTATGGAATCACGTTGTTGACTTTATTGTATTACATGATTTTGTTATGTATTGAATATCAGAACTGAACAATGTTATGTGATCGGTAAAAGAGGATTTTTGTATAAATTGAGCTAGTGTAGTGTATACTAAGTATAGTATTAACTGAGTAGGTAATCATCGATACATTCTATATTGATTGAGTGAAATAATCAAATAAAGTTTTATAACAGCTGATTGAATTGATGAGCTAGACATATGCTTATGATTCTAAGGTAGAAGATAATTTTTTTTATGATGATCTAAATGCTGACAAAATTCAAGATTGATCGAATTAAGGATACTGAAATGTCTTATTGACACAAATGTCAAGGAAGGTCAAAGAAGAAAAATGAACGATGGAGATTAAGAGGCAAAATCTAATGGATGAGAATAAAATAGTTTATGACATCTATTTAAAGAGACATGAGATTCATTATTGAGTCTAGGGATTATTGATACTATAGGAGAATTCAAGTGAAAGGACTATTTTCATGCACCACTAATCAAACTAGTTGAAGATAGAACTAAGTTGAACCATAGACATTACTAAGCATCAAGATGCATACACCAAGTGAAATGAAGTTGGAGGATATGAAGGATTGAATTGATTATTGATCAGAGGAGGTATTTTGAGCTTAGCTTAGATCTTAAAATCTACAAATCTTAGTTGTATTTGTATCATAACATTATCGTATCTATTTAACCATTATTACAACAAAATCTCTTAACCGAGTGAGATTTCATAATCTTTTGTATTTCAATATGACATTCAATGAATGTTGATTGTTTTCTTGTTGATCCCATAGTGAATGTTGGTCAATGGAGAACTGTTAGTGATAAATCTTATAATGCCCACCCTAGTATCTACATATTTTGGATGGACATGATTATTACTTTGATACTTTGGATTATATGTTTGGACTATGTTATTTCATGATGGGAGATTTGATTTCATACTTTTTGGTTAATAGAGTTTATTATGAGATATTAAATAATTTTAAATAAAATGATGAATGATTAGAAATAAACTATCTGTAAAATGTTTTACATTTGATTTATATGATGATGGATCTAAGCCTGCTAAGCCCATTATGTTATGACGATTACACTAGTTGATGTGAATATAGGATGAGGAGAGGCTATCATAGTTACTCCTACAGGATTTCCACATGATGTCACACTCTCCCTCCTTCTTTGCCACTGTCTGTGTATATATATGTATATGCATGTTAGTTGGTGATGCAAGATGTAGGTACCAAGTATCATCTCCACCTGGCTACACAAGTCTGAGCATGCCTTCAAAATCCTTGAACTATTGTTGTGTGGAGATTTAACCAAGATACTCTTGAGGTTACCCATGGACTTAGATTTATGTTAGGTAGATACCCTAGTTGGGAAATTAGAATGTAGTTTATGTTGTGGTCTTGTGTTTTGATGTTGGTCTGAGTTTATGTTATGAGTTAGAATTAACCTTGTTTATATGTATAATAATTATTCTATAATTATGTTATAATTTTTTGTATGTTATATAGGTATGTGTATATGTCAGTGCACACACATATACCCATGGTTATATAAATAATAATATTTGTATGTCTTTATTGATTGTGTAAATAATATGTTCTTTATAATAATTAAATAAAGTGAATTAAATAAAGTGTATAAATAAATAAAGAGTGAAAATGATATTAACAATAGTAAAAATAAAAGTAAATGCTCTTTGTAGTAAAACTAGCTATCTAGGAGGGATTTGAACTTGAGACCTCCTAGAAGTTAGGCTAATTGGTTTCCGTGTGTGCTATGTATTTTCCTTGAGAGTTATTTGTTTGGATTTCTTGTTATGGTTTTCTTTTAAAGCTATTTTAATTAAATTTATTAAAACTTTTCTAAGTTATTTATGAGAACAATTTGTTTGGTTTTTCAACCAACTATGGAAGTTGGAGAAGTTTCTTCCTGTAAAGAAACTCCTCCAACCGCATAGTTGAAGGATAAATATTTACATTTTGGGGAGTGGGAGGGAGTTGGAGTTTTTGGAAGGTTTTCAAAGTTTTCTACATTAATGTTTTTTTTAAAAGTTATTTGTAGTTTTCTATGAGATTGAGAGTGTTCTAGTTTAGAGGGAAAGTGTGTGGATTGCTTGGAGTTTGATTTCTAGAGGAAGCTTTCTAGGAGGCTACCATCTCACTCAAGGTTTGGAGGACTTGTAGAGGTGTGCTTTAGTCATTGTAAGGTTTCTTCACAGGACTCTAAGTAGGGTCTGGAACCAAGGAAATCATCTTATGGTATGTGAATATGCATATATGTGTGTGTGTGTTCTTAAATATTTATATTTTTTGTATGGTATGAAAAGTTTCTTTTGTGAAATCAATTGTAATTAGGATGATAATGAAAAAAAATATGTTAATTGGAAACAGACAAAGTGTTCTGGTTTATTTTCCTATACCCATACTTTGTTGTAAATAAATTTTGAACCCAACATTATTAGGAAAATTTATCAAGTGAGAATGTGCACAATTAGGTTTTATCCAACATATGTGAAAATTAGGAAAATCTAAAGGTACAAAAAAATGTTATGCTCACCACACCGAGACTGTATTTTTATGACAGTCATACATATATTTCTAGAAATAGTCATGCATAGATCTTTGAGACAATCTCTAAACTCACACAGATAAAGGGTCCCTTATGATTCAAACCACTAGGACACATCTAAAACTAAATTTTACTCCTCTCTTCATCTACATCCCTCTAGTAAGCAACCTATAAGAGAAGATTCATCAAAACTAAAATATGCAATATCTTGCCACCTTTCTAAGACGAGATTACTTTGTCTTCTCCCTTGATTCATAGGTCCCTACAGGTTCATTAGTTTATAGTAAAATATTTTGCCCATCAATCTTTATTAGTTTATAATTTATATTAATTTTATTGTCTATTAGGACCTATTATGGAAACTTTAGAGTCATGGATTTTAGTGTTGGGTAACTATTTGGCTTGGAGTTTGGTTTGTACCTTCCAACCTTGATCTTGGTCTTTGTCTACATCTTTGTACCTCTTTGAATGTTCATTTTATTACTTGAAGTTGATCATAATGTTGTACTTAAGGTGTCTTGATTATGTGACATCCTTGTTCTATTCTTATGTTGTTTATGGTTAAGGTTAGGGCTCGTCCCAGTGCTCTATGTACACAAGAGAGTTCCCTAAACCTATGAAATAAAGCATTTTAAGTATTGCAATTATTTTTTCATGTTTTGGGTAGGGGACTAGGTATCCTAGGTGAGTGGCTCACCATAGGTCTCGGGACCTTAAAATTAACTTTCAAGGGGGCAAACAAAAGATAATGAAAGAAAACATAATAATGGCCACATAGTCCTGTTGGAGTATTGGGACCATGTGTAACTGTTAGGATGGATCCCTATTCAGAAAGGGGGGACCGGGGTTACATGGTTTCTAGGAAGGATCCCAAAATCTAGGATATGTGATGACACTCACCTAGAGGGTATGCTAGAAACCTAACCCTTGTGATTAGTAATGTGATATCTTGTAATGTTTTGTATTTTTTCAAGTTATGGTTTGTGAAACCTTAGAATGCTTAAGGCTTTGTGAGTATCTTGGTTCTATCTCCTAGCATGGGGGGTGGAACTTCACCAATTTCATGTGGTTGGGTGGCAAAAATATTTTGAGGTCCTGTTCATGGTTCGTGACTTGGATGCATTCAATTTCATACATTAATGAAGATCTTTCTATTTTGTATTATGTATTATTGAAAAGAAAGATGAAAAGATATGTTGTAATGCCTTCGGGCCATTCATGTACTTGTTATTGTAATGAGATTTATTTATTAGAAAAATGTAATTGAAAAGAAAAGAAATGTACCTGGGAGGGATGGTTCTATGGTTTGTTTCAAGGGCTGTTATTTGAAAGATCAAAGCTGGAAATATATAATGTAATGTTGAATTATCTTCTCTATCTCTCCTATGTTGCAATGATGGGAAATGTTTATTATGCTAAGGATAAAATGTAATTTGTAAAGAATAGTTATTCAATGTGTAAGAAAGAGAAATGAAATTGGTTTATGAAGTAAGGAATATAATTGTAAATGAAATATTATTTTCTTACCCTATCTCTTAAGTTCTGAAATGTGAATGTAAAGAAAAGAAAAAAAAATCAATTTGGATAAGTAATATGTTAGTAAATGAATTCATTAAGGGAACCTTAAGGAATGTAAATGTGATTGCATTAATGATGTAATGTTAGAAACAAATTTATTAGTTGCAATTTTTGGTCATAAGACTTGATTCCCTATGGGTTCCTTGGTGGGGACATTACATTTGGTATCAAAGGCCTAGTTGCTACACTAGGAGCTCAGGGTCAATTTATGTTTGAAACTCAAAACTTTGCAACACATTGAATACTCCTTTTAAGCTAGAACCTAAAAATTATGTTGCACGACTCTTCTAGGATGCCTCCCATTACTCGTAGAAGAGCTAAGGATGGAGTTCAAGAGTCTTCCTTGAGATCTCACCTAGAGAGTTCCCATGGGGAATATGATGGAGAAAACAATCAAGACAATCATAGAAATGAGAGTTAAAATAATGACTCGGAAGGAGCCCAACTTAGACAACTTATGCAACAACTTCTACATAGACTCAATAACCTTGAAAACTGAGTCAATGTTGAAGAAGGAAACCAAGTGCAACACAAAGATAAGGAAAGGGATAGAAGCCCTAGGAGAAGGAAAGCTATGCAAGAATCTGAGGACAGGAATAGTGCTCACATGAGGGACTTTCTCAAAGTTAAGGTACCCCTATTTTATGGAAATAGAGGGGGATCTACAGTGGAAACCTAGTTGTTAGACCTTGAGATATGTTTCTTTATGTACCCTTTTAGTAGAAATATCAAGGCCGGATGCACTATTATTAATTTGAGGAAGTTTGCATCTACTTGGTGGTGTATGGAAGAAGACAAACTGCAAGTCACCATCCATAGTGTTTCTTGGGAATTATTTCTAAAGAGCTTTAAGGATCGATTCATGTTCGATCAATGGAGGTAGGGAAGGGAAGAAGAATTTCACCACCTTAAGAAAGCTAACATGATGGTGGAAGAATATGAAAGAATATTTTATGAACTTAAGCCTTTATCAGGCTATCGAGATGACATACCCATTCTTGTCCAACACTTCATCAGAGGTTTGAATGACTGAATATCAGGAGATGTAGTAGTCTTGGAACCCAAGAATCTCTGAGATGCCATCACTAAGGCATACCTAGTAGAAAGAAAGGTTAAAGGAAAAGGTGGCTATTCTAGTGGTCAAAACTTCAATGTTGGGTTAGGTTCTAAAGGAAATTTTGATCAAGGAAATTTCAATTCCAAGAACCAATAGTCATCTTTCAAAGGAGGAAAAAACTTCTATAAGAAGAAATTTTAGAATAATAACCAAGGTAATGGAAAGTTTCAACAACCTCAAAACCATAATAGTTTTTGAGCTCAACAAAGGTTTCCTCCTCCACAATTCCAAAATTCTAAGAATTTCAATAGAGGAGGTTATCAACAATCTAGTGCTCCTTGTGAAAAGAACTTTGGATGAAGCACTAGGTGTTATTCTTGTGGACAAAAAGGACATATTATGCTTCATTTCCCTTAGCGCATGAATATCACTAATCAAAATCAAGCAATTTCAGAGCCAACCGTGGGGGATGCCAGTTGGTCTCATAGGGTATTTTCCACAATAGATAATATACAAGGTGATCACCAAAACAATGTCATAGTGACTTTAGGTTCTTTAAAGGGTAAAACCATTTATATTCTCTTTTACTCAGGAGAAATTGACTCCTTCGTATCTTCCTCTTTGATAGAAAATTTTGGGATAGCAGTAGTAGGGAAAGGAGTTAAGTGGTCGGTAGAGCTAGCCTCAGAAGCCAAAATGACCATAGATTTGTGTGTTCAAGGTTGGAACTTGGGATTAGGACCTTTCTCTACCAATGTTGATTTTCAAGTTATTCCTCTTAGATCATCTGGAGTTGTCCTAGGAATGGATTGGTTAGCAGCTCATGAAGGAAAGATAGATTGCAGAAAGAAGCTCATTCATTGTTTGGATGATTTCAGGAAGCCAAACACTATTGTGGGAATCCAACAACCTATATCACTTTGGATGATATCAGCTATGCAACTTAAGAAATGCATAAGAAAGGGATGCCAACTTCTTGTAGTTTGAGTTAATGATTTGACTAACAAAAAAGATAGAGAAATTATACTTGAGCACCCTTTACTTCAATATTTTGCAAATTTATATCCAACTGAGATTCTAGGAATGCCTCCAAAAAGGGATATTAATTTCCGCATAGAATTGGTGCTAGGAGCCAAACCTATTTGTAAAGCTCCTTATCGCATGACCACTCAAGAGTTGAGTGAGTTAAAATTTCAACTACAAGAACTTTTGGAAAAAGGTTTCATCAAACCAAGTGTGTCACCTTGGGGAGCTCCGATTGTCTTTGTCAAGAAGAAGGAAGGCTCACTTAGGTTGTGCATTGACTATCACCAACTCAACAAAGTAATCATCAATAATTAGTACCCTTTTCCCAAAATTGATGATCTGTTTGATCAGATGAAAGGATCCAAGGAATTTTCTAAGATTGATCTAAAGTCATGCTATCACCAGTTAAGGATTCATGAGGCTGATATTCACCAAATAATTTTTTTTACTTGGTGAATTTACTGTGGTACCTTTCAGTCTCATTGATGTACCTTCAATATTCATCAGTCTTATGAATGGGGTATTTAGGACCTTCTTGGATAAATTTTTCATAATTTTCCTAGATGATATTTTGGTATATTCTAAGTTAGTAGAAGAACATGAACAAAATCTTCATCAAGTGTTACAATGCCTTCATGAGAATTAGTTGTTTGCAAATATGGAGAAGTGTGAATTCTTTCAAACTAAAGTTAAGTATCTTGGTCACGCTATCTCAGGAGAAGGTATAGCAGTTGATCTTGTATGCACCTAAAAATGGTCACCTAGACTTTGGGCCCCATTTATTTGATTTTGTTAGGAATGAATGAAAAGTATTTTGGCAATCATTCTGTAGCAGTTGTTGTTGCATTCATGACTTGGATTGTCATTGATGTCAACATAGTGATATTCTGGATATCAATAGGAAAGTAGGTACAGTTTTGTTTTGCACACATGTTGTATTGTAGATTGGATTTTGCATAGTTGATGGTATTTTCTTTGGTGTGTTATTAACCTATGGTTAATAGCACAAAAATAAATTCATTCATTCATGAGAGTTATGAGCATTTTGGTGAAAGCAGTGTTTAGACAATGTTTCTATGAAGCAATTTTTTGAAATCAGAGGATATCTCTTAGTTGGAATGGAATATAATTTTGTGCAGTTAAAGGGATGTTGGAGACTCATTAATGATTATGTGGTTCATAGTGAAAACTTTGAAGATATGTTTGGAGAAAGTTACAGTATCTGGAAGCCGACAATTTTATGTAAAATTTTGTGTAGCATGTAGAACTTATTATTTTGTTATTGAAGACTAACTCATTTGTAATTATTTGAGTTTGGTATATAAAAAGGACTATTTTCCTTGTTGCAATATGTACTATGAATGTTGAGATGCAAATATATGCATGAAGTGAAGAAAAGAGCTAATTCAATGATGAAGGTAGACTTGTGAGTACAGAGATCTGGAATTGTGATCTTGTGTAGCAGAGAGTATAGTTTTGGCATAGTGTGAAGGAGGTAATATATTTCATATTATTCTACTAAATAATTCTAAGATCTTTTGGATAGTGGGTTCAGAGATCTTGCCTTGAAGCTATTTGGGTAGTGGGTCCTTCTGTCTTCCATAAACTCTTAACCAGGTTAGAATCTTTTAACAGGGATTCAAAATCTCCTAACATGGATTTATATGTACTAAATGTATTTCATAAGACTCCTAACAGGGTCCATCCTCTAACAAGGAACTTTCATAAGAGTGCATCATTCCCAATAGGGTTTACTCTTTTCAAGAGGTTCCCTACTCAACATATCTTGTGTTATTGTGCAATTGTGTATGGTTATCTTTCTATGGTTGATTAGTACATTAATTATATTCTTTAAAGTAGTTGAATGGTTAAATTATTAGATAACTTATTCACCCCCCCCCTCTCAGTTATCTTGGGGATCTTTACTTTCTAACAATTGGTATCAGAGCAGTAGGTCCTTGAAAGAAAATTTTAACAACTTAAGGAGATCCATGGGGAATTTCATAAAAGAAAGCCCTAAGTTTGATGGAGTAAATTTTGATAGCTGGAAAGAAAAGATGAAGACTCGTCTATTTTGTTTAGGACCAAGTTATTGGTTGATTACAAAGAATGAGAAGACTATCATTGAGGAAGACAATCTAGAGGTAGGAACTAAAGATGAACTAGATCTATTCATGTGTAACATACTTGCAAGAAAAGCACTTTTGTCAGCACTACCGAATAATGAATATAGTCAGGTAAGATGTTTGAAAACATCTCATACAATTTGGAAAGCTTTACATTCTACTTTTGAAGGTGATGAACATGCAAAGAAGGCTAGATTACATAATTGGATTTGTGCATTTGAAGATATCAGAATGATGGAAGATGAATCTATTAGAAGCTATATTGGTAGGATGTCTGAGATTGTAATGGGAATAAAGTCTTGTGGAGGTGATAAGATAGAGAATGAAGTGATATGGAAAATTTTGAGAACTTTGACACCAGTATTCAAGCAAACAACATAGATGATTGAGCAAGTGATACCTTGTACATCAAACTTTTTAAGAGAGACTCTTCTTGGAATATTAGAAATAGCAGAGATGAACTTGAGATTATCAGGAGAGCTACCTAGACTAGAAACAACATTCAATGCTCTTAACATTATACCTACAAGAAGTACTATTGTGAATTTATATTATGCCAGCAGTAGCAGATCTAAATTTGAGGAAGATAAGAAGATTGAAGAAGGTATTGCATTACTTGTAAAAAGAGAACCAGATGGTAAGAAAATATTTAAATATTGGACTTGTCAAAAATATGGTCATTTTGCATCTAAATGTCCTAAAAGAGTTAAGAAGTATAGAAGCAACTTTAAACCTAGGAGATCTAAAGAATGTTATTATGCAAATGATGAAGATCTTGAAGCAGGAATTGAAAGACATTTAAGTGGAAGTGATAATGATAACTTTGAGGAAATAGGATTTGTAGGAATTAAAGAAGAAAGTTCTGAATCTGATAAAAGGGAAGAAAAAGCATTAGTTTCACAAGTTGAAAAGAAATTTGATTGGATTATAGACAATGGTTGTTCACATCATATGACTGGAGATAAAAGAAAGTTTGTTAAGTTAGATAATTATGATGGAGGAATTGTTAGGGTTGGTAACAATGCACCTTGTTTGATTAAGGATATAGGATCTATTACTCTTGATGGAAAGACTAACACTGATGATGTTTACTTTTTTGATGGATTGAGACATAATCTACTAAGCATTGGACAATTGGCTGATAAGGGTTATCAAGTTTGGTTTGCTGAGAAAACTTGTGTGATAAAAGATAAAGATGGAAATTTGATTGGAAAAGCATCCAGAACCAGAGGTAATGTATTTTAGTTGAATCCTATTGAGATGACATGTTTGCTAACTAAGATTGATGACAGTTGGTTATGGCATAAAAGGTTTTGTCATATAAACTTTGATAATATTGTCAAGGTGAGCACTACACTTGCTATAAGAGATTTACATAGAATTATGAAACCTACTAACATGATTTGCAAAGAATGTATGATGGCAAAGCAGAAAAGGAGTTCATTTCCAACAAGAAGTTCAGATCAATAGAGAAGCTAGAGATTGTTCATACAGACTTGAGTGGTCCTACTAGGACTAGAGGATTCTATGGTGAAAGATATTTTATGATTCTTGTTGATGATTTTACAAGGATGATGTGGATTGCATTTTTAAAAGAAAAATATGAAGCATTTGATAAATTTAAGATCATGAAATGCAAAATTGAGAATGAATCTGGAATGAAGATTAAGTGTCTAAGATTTGATAGAGGTGGTGAATTTACATCTAGAGAGTTTAACACCTTTTGTGAAATGAATGGTATTAAGAGACAAATTTCAGCCCCTAGAACACCAGTACAAAATGGTATTGCAGAAAGAAGGAACAGGTTAATAACTGAAGCAGCAAGAGCTATGTTGTTTGAAAATGATTTGGCTAAGAATTTTTGGAGAGAAGCAGTGAACACAGCAATATACACTATGAATAGAGTACAAATCATACCAGATACAAACAAGACACCTTATGAATTATGGTTTGGACATGCACCCTCAGTTAAGTATTTTAGAATTTTTGGAAGTAAATGTTATATAAAGAGAGATGATGATATAGGAAAATTTGATCCTAGAAGTGATGAAGGAATATTTCTTGGATATTCTTTAAAAAGAAAAGCATATAGATGTTATAACAAAAAAACTAAGACTATTGTTGAAAGTGCAAATGTAAAAGTTGATGAGAAGTTTAAAATTTAGGAAAGAATGCTTGATTATGAATCTAATGGAGAAGCACAACCTCAGCCTAACATTGAAAATGTAGAATTATTTTTTGAAGCTAACAGTGATTTGCTGAATGAAAGTCATACTGAAGAAAATAGAGAAGAAAGCACAAAAGAATCTATAGTCGGAACAAGATCAGTAACTATGACACCTAATAGGTATATTTTGAGACATCACCCTATTGAGCAAGTTATTGGAAGTTTAGAAAGAGGAGTTTTGACTCAAAATAAGGTACATTTATGTTTGATTTCTCAAATTGAACCTAAGACTAATAATGAAGCTTGTGAAGATGAACATTGGATTAATGCTATGAAAGAAGAACTGGAGCAAATTGAAAAAAACAAGACATTGAAATTAGTCCCTAGACCTGAAGATAAGAATGTGATTGGAACAAAGTGGGTATTCATAAACAAGGAGAAGTGATAAGAAACAAAGAAAGATTGGTATGTAAAGGATATTTACAACAAGAAGGAATTGACTATGAAGAAACTTTTGCACCTGTGGCCAGACTTGAAGCAGTGAGAATGTTTCTAGCATATGCAGCTTACAAGAAATTCAAAGTGTATCAGATGGATGTGAAATCAGCATTTTTGAATGGTGAATTGGAAGAAAAAGTCTACATTGATCAGCTTGAAGGTTTTCCTTTGACACAAGAAGGAGATATGGTATGTAAGTTAAAGAAAGTTTTATATGGATTAAAACAAGCACCTAGAACTTGGTATGCAAGATTGGATAAGTATTTATTGAAATTGAGATTTATAAAAGGAACAACAGATAGTAACTTATACACAAAAGAAATTGAGAATGGTTTGTTGGTTATAGTTATATTTGTTGATGATATTGTCTTTGGAGGAGAAGATAAAGCTAGTGAAAAATTTGCAGATGAAATGAAGACTGAATTTGAGATGAGCATGATTGGAGAAATGAAATATTTTTTGGGATTACAGATAACACAAAGCAAGGAAGGTATATTTGTAAGTTAGACTAAGTATTTGAATGACTTATTGAAAAGATTTGGAATGAAAGATTCTAAACCTGTTGGAACACCTATGGTAATTGGACATAAGTTATCTAGCAAAGATGAGACACCAGTAGTTGAGCAGAAAAAATACAAATCTATAATTGGAGGATTGTAGTACTTGACACATACAAGACCTGATATAGCACATTTAGTTGGGATTGTAGCAAGATTTCAAGCAGAACCTAGAGAATCACATTATGCAGTAATAAAGAGGATACTGAGATATCTGAAAGGAACAATGGATTATGGATTATGGTATGAGAATTCTAATGATTTTACTTTATGTGCCTATACTGATGCAGATTGGGGAGGCAGCATTGATGACAAGAAAAGCACTAGTGGTGGAGCCTTTTTTCTTGGAAGAAAATTAGTCTCTTGGTTAAGTAAGAAGAAGAATTGTACTTCACAAAGTATAGCAGAAGTAGAATATGTTGCAACAGCAAATAATTGTAATCAGATTATTTGGATGAAGTAGATGTTGAAGGATATTGGAATAAAGTTTGATGAGCCTATTGTTATACATTGTGATAACACTAGTACAGTGAGTATGTCAAAAAATCCTATTTTACATTCTAAGACTAAACATATTGAGATCAAGTATCATGTTGTAAGAGAGAAAGTTGCAGAAAAAGAAGTAAGATTGGAGTACATAAGCACAAACGAACAGATAGCAGATATATTTACAAAACCTTTACCTAAGGATACATCTGTGTATCTGAGAGGTATGCTTGGGGTTATGCCCCAACTTGTTTTTGAGAATTGATGAAGATGATTGCATCCATCCAGTGGTATATGAGCCCTATCTTTCTTCTTGATTGGATGTTGGAACTTCCTCTATGGGGGAGTTTATGAGCTGAGTCATGAGAACTCTCGTTATTGTATTTTTCTGAAAAGTGTCTTTTGACATTAAGTTATTGTTGACTTAGTGATGGAATTTCTATCATTGATGTCAATGGGGGAGAGATATACATGAAAAATATTATGGATTGTATGAGAGTGCTGAATAGGAAAATGAAGCAAGATTTAATTTGATATTTTGCAGTGATGTTGCAGTATTGGATTTTTGGAACATTGGATGTTTTTCATCTATGTTTCCATCAATGCCAATGGGGGAGATTGTTAGGACTGAATGTAAAGTATTTTGGTAGCCATTCTGTAGCAGTTGTTGTTGCATTCATGATTTAGATTTTCATTGATGTCAACACAGTGATATTTTGGATATCAGTAGGAAAGTAGGTACAATTTTGTTTTGCACACATGTTGTATTGTAGATTGGATTTTGTGTAGTTGATGGTATGTTCTTTGGTGTGTTATTAACCTATGGTTAATAGCACAAAAAGAAATTCATTCATTCATGAGAGTTATGAGCATTTTGGTGAAAGCAGTGTTTAGACAGTGTTTCTGTGAAGCGATTTTTAGAAATCGGAGGATATCTCTTAGCTAGGATGGAATATGATTTTGTGTAGTTAAATGGATTTTGGAGACTCATTAATTATGATGTGGTTCACAATGCAAACTTTGAAAATATGTTTGGAGAAAATTACAGTATCTGGAAGCTGACAGTTTTATGTGAAATTTTGTGCGTAGCGTGTAGAACTTATTATTTTGTAATTGAGGACCGACTCATTTGTAATTATTTGAGTTTGGTATATAAGAAGGAATTTTTTCCTTGTTACAATATGTACTATGAAGGTTGAGATGCGAATATATGCATGAAGTGAAGAAAAGAGCTAATTCAGTGATGAAGGAAGACTTGTGAGTACATAGATCTGGAATTGTGATCTTGTGTAGCAGAGAGTGCAGTTTTGGCATAGTGTGAAGGAGGTAATATATTTCATATTATTCTATTGAATAATTCTAAGATCTTTTGGATAGTGGGTTCAGAGATCTTGCCTTGAAGCTGTTTGGGCAGTGGGTCCTTCTATCTTCCATAAACTCTTAACTGGGTTAGAATCTTTTAACAGGGATTCAAAATCTCCTAACAGGGATTTATATGTATTGAATGTATTTCATAAGACTCCTAACAAGATCCATCCTCTAACAAAGAACTTTCATATTAGTGCATCATTTTGTGGGCATCATTCTCACCGGGGTTTACTTTTTTTAAGAGGTTCCCTAGTCAACATATCTTGTGTTATTGTGCAATTGTGTATGGTTATCTTTCTATGGTTGATTAGTACATTAATTATATTGTTTAAAGTAGTTGAATGGTTAAATTATCAGATAACTAATTCACCCCCCCTCCCTCTCAGTTATCTTCGGGATCTTTACTTTCTAATAGATTTATCAACCTTGAATCATTTTTATCAATAATCAATATTTTCAACATTATCAATTTCTTGATCAAGTCTTAATTTTGATCATATATTAGATTTTTATCCTATGGGATAACCATTTATCTTATGTTTTTATTTAATTAAAAGGAATATTTCCTCCCCTTTTAATTAAATAAAAAGGCCCCCACTTTTCTTCTTATCCTAAGTTGCACAAATAAAGTATTATTCTTATTTTATAAAAAGTGAAAAAGTACTTTTTGTCTCATATGGACATAAAGTCAACTTCTATTTTCTCATTGGAGGATATTTGTGCACAAGGATCAAGCTTCCATTTTTCTCCACCGTTGATTAAGACTTTTTCCTCTTAAGCTCAATGGTCCATTTTAGTTCATTTCTTATAAAAAGAGAGCTCTCTCCTTCATTTGGATATCTTGAAATTTTATGACATTGTTATGCTGCAGGTTTTCTAGCTCACTTTGAAGACTCCTTTGAAGACATTGAAGACTTTCTTTCTTTCATTTTCTTTCATCATTTAGTTGCACCTTTCATTTGATTAGTTTTCATAATCATGGGATTTTAGAGTAATTTTCCTTTTATGCAATAGATTTAGCTCACATAGTCTAATTAGGGGCTGTAATTCATTGCAATTTCCTTTCATAGTTGCATGGTACTCTCATTTTCATAGAGTAATTTGTATTCTCATATAGTTTGCATTACATTTGCATACTTTGATTCAATTTGGGGATATTGACATTCTTTCCTTTATCTTTGGATTTGAATCTCTCATTGTATGGTTGACTAGCAAGGTCACTAGTTTGTAGCTCTAGCTGAGAGCAATTTTATCATAGTCCCTTGCAACTCCATGCATAGAGAGCTATGAGCCACTTTGTGAGGCTTAATTGTTCAGCAACCTTGCATGTAATGGTTCATATAAGTGTTGTCACTTTTACACCATACATTTATGGCACCCACCGTGGAGCTAAGTAGATAGACTTTGTCCTTTAGATTTGTTGCATTTTTGTGATTTTTTGAATTAATTTGCGGATATTTTGCATTCTCTATTTTTCTATCTCAGAGTATCATGCGACACTTCTCAGGTATATTGTGTGATAGACCTTATAATACAGGTGTGACACTTCACGCAAAGGAAGAATTGCCCGCCAGTATTAAGGTCTATCACCTAGCATCATGTGAAGTATTGCCCACATGTTTTGTAGTGTATCACCCAAACTAAGGTATATCACCCGGGTACAAGAAACTATGTCACACAATTTTGGTGAAGTTTGAGGTATATCACCTAATCTAACAAAGACCTGTATTTTAAGTTTTATCATCTGAATCTAATCATATTTAGTTTGCTAGTTTACTTTATTGCATTTAGATAGATCTAACTTGCATTTCTTAGCCTAGATTAGTTAGTTTTTTGCATCATTTCTATTTAGATTTTGGATTTCCCTAACCATAATTATCTAACAAGTTATGGTTGTAGGGTCTTTGCTTGAAGAAGATTTCCATAAATTGCATACTAAAGGGCTACTAATGGTTTTTGTAGGGCTTCCCAAAGCATAATCAAAAGAAAAAAGAAATTTTTTTCAAGTGTTTGTGATTTATTTCCTTTCAAGTGTGGCATCTACTAATTGTTTTAGGAATCTTAATACCTTGTGGAAGATATTTTGAGGTGGTAGGAGAAGTATGCTCTTCACCTTTAGGTGAACCAAAAAATCTTGACCCATCTTAAGGTTTTGGAAGCAAGGGGGTAATTGAATTTGCTTGGTGTGTTTAGGAGAAGTTTTTGAGATAGGGGAGTATGCTCTTCACCCTTGAGGTGAACCAAAAACCTTGAACCTCAAAAATCATCCACTCTTTGTTTAGATTTAGAATCCTTTAGCAAGTTTGCTCTTGAGCAATCAAGAGGAATGACCCAAGTGGGGACAAGCCTTTTGCCAGCTATTCCAACTCACTATAATCTCAAGGCTGCCTTGGACACTAAAAAACTTGGTAGACATAACACTTGTCTTCACTTGATGTGAGTAGCTCATGGGATTGCGACCATGGAGAAAGCATTAAGCAAGAATGCTTAAGGTACTCTTGAGGCTGCGAGGTCTGAGTCCACTATGAGGAGCAAGAGGAGTGTTATGAATGGAAGCCCTTACTAAGAACCATAGGTTAGAGGCCACCTATTTTAGCCACTTATCTTCTTAGTGCAAGGATTGATCCAAGTGGACTAACCCGGATCACCCCAAGATACTCACCATATGTGTCCCTTTGGTTGTGTTGTTTGACACTTCCATGACAAAGCCAATATCTCTTATGGGCAACCACTTGGTGTGAGGCAAGGGGGCATCAAGTTGTGGGCTAAGTTGGTAAGTATTGAGCCTTGTCTTGTAGGTAGATATTGTTTGAATTGTCTTCGATTGTGTGATACCAATGTAAACATTCTCAACATACAAACAATTGGTAGCTTCCATAGGGTGCAATTTTATTTTTGATATCACAAGTGTTTGTCTTGGCAAGATTTCTTTTTCCCTTGTTTTAAGTGTTTGAAGACATGTTTGATCCCCTACTGTTTGCAAACCTATCCAAATTCTATTAAATTTGTGATTGAAATCAGACATTTTCACCCTCAGATTTGAAAAATTGAGATCAGACCTTAAAAACTTGAAATTTTGCACAAATTGGTCAAAAACTGCATCAGTGTCACCTATACTTAAGAGAAATATCATGCGATATATCATTCTAAATTATATTGCCTGACTTGCCTAGAGTCTGTTGTCTAGCAGTTATCTGGTTTATCTCATGTCTAAAGGAGAAATATCACCCAGTCTTAGGTGTATCACCTGGTTTGCTTGGAGTTTGTCACCTAGAATTTTTCAGCAGTGTATCTAGTTTCAATTATTAAGTTGATGTTAGTGAGATTCAATCTTTGAGTAGGTTGTTTGAACCTACCGTCAGAGACTTGTTTTGGTTGCAAATTCCTAGTTTTTGCTTTCTAGGGGCAATTTCAATTGGTTCACAAGGTTGTCTTGGAAACAATTTGCCAAGTTAGAAAGCTATTCTTAGTGGAAAGCTTATCTTTAAGATTGTTGATTACACCCTTGGAGAATTTTGGTCCTCTTATTGTCCAAATTATTTTTCATATATCTCAATTTCAATTTGAATTTTGGCTAAGTCCAACCTCCTGATTCAAAAGTGCAAGGGTATTCATCTTTTCATTTGAAGCACCTCTTTGACAGTGTTGGTGATGCCTTTTATTTTCTATCTTTTCATTTTCTCTTTGGACAATAGAGAATCATAATTATCTTAGGTTGGCATTGGCACTTTGAGAGATTGACTTATCACCTAGAGTTTCTTTCTTTCATATTAGTTACAACAAGATGCCAAGTTAGTCAAGGGAAACGACCTCTAGTTGTCAGATCCTAGGTGCTATCATGTTGCTCAACATCTCAATGAACGTTATGGTATCAATTGCACAAGATGACTCTTAGTCTTCTTCTTCCTTCTCCATTTCCCATGTTCTTCTAAAGTCTTCTATTCCCATGGGAAATTCTTCTTCTTCTTCTTGATTCTTTTCCTCTTATTTTCTAGTCTACCTTCTTCTATTCATCTCTTCTATTCATTTCTTCTACGCTTGATTCCTCCTCTTCTAGAACCATGATTTTCAACTATCTTGTTAAGGAACCTCTCTTGAGAATAGATAATCTTGAACTCATTGCTCAATTTGAAGAGTATCTTTATTCCTCCAATAGTCCTTCCAAATATCTCATGGGTGACAAACTTATAGAAAAAATAATAGAAAAAATGATTAAATCAGATGCCTTTGCTAGGATCATAGACATGATCATATCACAACCTCCTTCTTCTAAACATTCTTCATCATCTAAGTTTTCTCATTCTTCCTCATCTTCCTCATCTTATCTGTTGGAAATATAGATGCAGTAACTGAGAGGAGGGGTGAATCAGTTAACCACAAAAATATTACCATTGATCCCTTAAATATCTTAACAAATTATTTACTGTGCCACTTGGTAAATATTAAGAGAAATGCTAAAACTTGATCCTTGAAGTGTGTAATAATTAAACTGTTCTTAAGCATTCATCACTGATTAACTTACATGAATAAAGAAAATAACATGAACACAAGAGACACTAGATTTACCGTGGAAACCCAATATGGGAAAAACCACCAATGTAACTAGTTACTATTTTTCACTCTTCTGAAGTGATGCCCGGTTAGAAGCCAACCCGGTAAAAGGTTACAAAACACATTGTTAGGTGTGACCTTGTTAGAGGATTTAATCACCCTGCTAGGAGTGGCCTTGTAAGAAGTCTTGAAACAATTGAATAGAACTGTCACCTTGTTAGAGGATTTACCTGATATATTTAGACTGAGTAATGTAGATACCAAATTTCTTAAGTATTTCTCTGATATATTTAGACTGAGTAATGTAGATACCATTTTTGTTCTGCTGAATTTGAAGTCAAACAAAATTTTTTATCTGACCAAACATAGACATTTCAAATTCTTTGTTCATATGTTCTAAAAATTCTTTGCATTGATCATCATTTCCTGTAAACATAGTATCATCCACAAATATTTCTGCCAAAACAATTTTGTTATCTGATCCTTTTTTGATGTATAAATTACTGTTGTCATTAGCTCTTTTGAAATCAATCTTAGTAAGATAGTTATGTAATCTTTCATACCATGCTCTAGGAGCTTGTTTCAGACCATACAATGCTTTGTGTAATTTGCAGACCATATCCCTTTTGTCTGCATTAGTAAAACCTTCAGGTTGCTCAATGTAGACTTCTTCCTCAAGAATACCATTGAGAAATGCAGATTTTATATCCATCTGATATACCTTAAATCCTTTATGTGCTACATATGCAAGTAAAGTCCTCACACCTTCTAATCTTGCAATAGGAGAAAAAGTCTCTCCATAATCTATTCCTTCTTCTTGAGAATATCCTTTACATACCAATCTTGCTTTATTTCTTGATACTTGACCATCTTCATTCAACTTATTTCTGAATACCCATTTTGTCCCAATTATATTTTTATCTTTAGGCCTAGGTACAAGAGTCCATGTCTTATTTTTATCTATTTTCTCTATTTCTTCATTCATAGCCTCAATCCAACTTTTATTTTCCAATGCATCTTTGGCATTTTTAGGTTCAAAATCAAAAAATAAACATATACCTTTTAGTTTACTTCTTGTCATAGTACCATCTAATTTGTTTCCAATAATCTGATCTGGTTTATGATGCTTTGTGACATACTTGGCCAATATAGGTTCCTTTCTTCCTGAATGAGTTACATTATCATCTTCTTTATCTTCAAGTTCAGGTTGCTTGGGCTTGGTAGATACTTGCTTGGTAGCTTCAGACCGAGACTCGGTACTTTGTGACTCGGTCTGAACTTCTTCTTGTGACTCAGTTACTGTACTGGGCTCAGTAGATGTAGTTTCCTTATATGTGTCTGGCAATGTATCAGGTTCGATGTAAACAAATTTTTTTTAATCCTCTGGTTCCTTTTTGCTTTCTTCTTTAGTCTTTTCTGCAAACTTATCAATTTTCACATGTGCACTTTCTATGATTTTGTGAGTAGAAAAATTTAGACATCTATATGCCTTACTTTTGCAAGAATATCCCAAAAATATTCCTTCATCACTTTTTACATCAAATTTTCCTTTTCTAGATTCTTTTAAGATGTAACATTTACTACCAAATACTTTTAGGTAACTTACATTTGGTTTGTGGCCACACCATAGCTCATATGGAGTCTTTAATGTATCTTTTCTCAGTTGTACTCGGTTTAAGGTATGAACTGCAGTGCTGATAGCTTCCTTCCAGTATTTCATAGCAATGTTCTTTTCAATCATTAGAGTCCTTACACAGTCCATGATAGATCTGTTCCTTCTTTTAGCTATTCCATTCTGCTCAGGAGTTCTTGGGGCTGATACCTGTCTTTTGATTCCTCTTTCAATGCAAAAATTATTGAATTCATGAGAGATGAATTCACCACCTCTTTCTGATCTCAAACATTTTATTCTTTTTCCTGTTTCCTTTTCTACTCTTGCTAAATACCATTTGAACTTCTCAAATGCTTGTGACTTTTCTCTTAAATACATAACAGTCATCATTTTAGAGTAATCATCAACAAAGAGAATAAATTTTTTTTCTCTGGTATAGCTCTCAATTCCAATCGGTCCACATAAATCAGTATGCACAATTTCCAAAATATCTTTAGACTGATAGTTTTTACTTTTAAAACTAGACTTTCCCATTTTACCAATTTCACAATTCTTGCATAGACCAACATCAGGTTTCTTCAAAGTAGGAATACCTCTTACTTTCTTGAATTTTCTTATTTTCATCATGTTGTCAAAATTTACATGACATAACCTTTTGTGCCATAACCAACTTTCTTCAATTTGAGCAATAAAACATGAGTAATCACCAAGATCAAGATAAAATGGGTTACCTTTGGTTTGTTTGCCTGATCCTATTAGTTTTCCTTTGTCATCCAGCAGTCTTGCTTTGCCATTAATGAATTCAACCTTGAATCCAATGTTAATTAGCTGTGCTACAATTAGAAGATTATGCTTTAGTCCTTCAACCCAATATGCATTATCACATATAAGTTCTTTGGTTAATGAAATTCATCCCTTTCCTTTTATACAACAAGATTCATTGTTTCCAAACCTTACATTACCACCATCAAAGTTTTCAAAGTGTTCAAACTTAGTCCTATCACCAGTCATATGATGTGAACATCCACTGTCTATAATCCATGTATCATTTTTGCTTATATGAGAGATAAGTGCCATCTCATCTTCATCATTATCAGATTCATCTTTTACAGAAATGAAAACAATTTCTTCTTCACTATCATCTGAATCTTTAGCTAAAAAACATGTTTTCTTACCTTTATCCTTAAATGATTTGAAATTTTTCTTGCCATTATACTTGTAACTTTTCTTCTCATCTTTGCTTTGCTTGTTTGGACACCTAGCTGCAATATGACCAATTTCTTCACATGAAAAATAGATTAAGGGAGTTTTACTTTTGTATTTTCCTCTGCCTCTTGAATACTTCTTTGCAAGTAATGCTTCAATAACTTCAAGATCCCTATCAAAACTTTCCTCTGATTCTTCTTCACTTTCTGATTGGATTTTCTTCCCTTTCTTGAGTGAAAGTTTGGCCTCAAAAGCTGATTCAATATTTTTAGAAGTTGGAACATAGTTGTCATAGTTATCCAGTTCAAAGGCTGTCAATCTTCCAGCTAAGGCATCCAAAGTTATATTGTGATTTTCTTCACATCTTCTTTCTTGAATAGTAGAAACTCTTATTGCATAAATAGGAAGTAATGTTCTAAGAACCTTACTTATAACAGTTTCATCATCAATTTTTCCTCCAGAAGCTCTGATTGCACTAACACTTGTCTTGATCCTTTCAACATATTTTGCAATGTTTTCTTCTTCTCTCATTTTCATCTGATCAAACTGTCCTCTAAGCTCTATGTTTTGGCTCTCTTCACATTGTCATCACCGCCATAGATTTTTTTCAGCTTGTTCCACATTTCATGAGCAGTTGTGCAGTCTTTGATTTCATCAAATTCTTCATAGCTAAGAGCTAATGCAATGTCTATCATCATAGTGTTATGGTTCTTCTTCTCTGCAATGTCTTCAATAGTTAATGTGCCAGTAGGTATTGTATATTCTTGATCAATATATTTGCATCCTGAATCACCAATGGAAGCCAGATGAAGTCTCATGAGACCTTTCCATGCTGAAAAGTTATTTCTGTTAAGCCTTGGAATTTCTCTTTTGTAAGACATCCTGATCTTTAGCTTAGGTCCTTGAAACCCTTCCTACAAGCAACAAAAGCTCTGATACCAATTGTTGGAAATATAGACGCAGTAACTAAGAGGGGGGTGAATCAGTTAACTACAAAAATATTACCACTGATCCCTTAAA
This sequence comes from Chamaecyparis obtusa, assembly GCA_027943335.1. NCBI lineage: Eukaryota > Viridiplantae > Streptophyta > Pinopsida > Cupressales > Cupressaceae > Chamaecyparis > Chamaecyparis obtusa. Next base: position 464,137 of record BSBK01005659.1, read on the forward strand.
TATCTTAACAAATTATTTACTGTGCCACTCAGTAAATATACAGAGAAATGCTAAAACTTGATCCTTGAAGTGTGTAATAATTAAACTATTCTTAAGCATTCATCACTGATTAACTTACATGAATAAATAAAATAACATGAACACAAGAGACACCAAATTTACCGTGGAAATCCAATATGGGAAAAACCACCAATGTAACTAGTTACTATTTTTCACTCTTCTGAAGTGATGCCTGGTTAGAAGCCAACCCGGTAAGAGGTTACAAAACACACTGTTAGGTGTGACCTTGTTAGAGGATTTAATCACCCTGCTAGGAGTGGCCTTGTAAGAGGTCTTGAAACAATTGAATAGAACTGTCACCTTGTTAGAGGATTTACAAAATGGTTGTTAAACCAACTCAGTTAAGAGATTTTGATATCATTGCTACAATTGTAAGAGAGTAACAATGAAATGACCTGCAACTAAATTACTGAATATAGATCTTTGTTCTGCTTCACTAGATCCTTACTGATCAAATAAATCATTGCTGCTCCTCAAGGATATCAGACCATCCTTCAAAATTCACACATACCTTTCTTCATAATGATTTCTGCATGCTGTGTATATTTTTTTATTCACCACTTGACCTTCTATATATATGCCATTCTAATTAACATTTAGATTGTCAAGTCGGCACAAATAATTATTATAACAGTCAGCTTGGATAAACAAACTATAACAACAAAATCCTTTGAAGGGTCGACCTTGCTTGGTAAACATTAATCCTGAAAAGATTTCCTTCGGTGACCGAGTGAACTCGGTAACCATAGTGAATTATACAACATCCTTTAGAGACTGATAGAGCTTGATAACCACTAGTTTTCCTTCGATAACTGAGGAGGCTTGGTTAACACTGTTTCCCTGTCATGTTTCCTTTGACACCCGAGAGATCTCGGTAGACACTAAAAACTACTTAACTGACCGACTGAGTTTGGTAGACACTGAGAACTGCTTAGCAGACTGACTGAACTCAGTAGACACTGAGAATGATAATTGATATGACATTTGTGTGACATCAAAGACAACACATAGCTAATCCAACAATGTCCTCTAGATAATTGTATCCAAAATTATCATGACTCTTCCAGACATCATTCTCATTCTTCATCTTCTAAGTCTTATCACGATTCTTCTAAACACTGTTCACATTCTTCATCTTCCAAATCTTATCATGACTCTTCTAAACATTATTCAAATTCTTCATTATCCAAGTCTTCTTCTTCCACTAGGTCTTCACCTTCCTCTTCTCTACAATATTGTTCCTCTTCTACTTCTCTTAAGAATCTTCCTTCTCTTCAGAAGACATACCATAAAGAGAAACATGATAGTCCTTATGATGCCTCTTCCACAAAGAGTGACACACCCACCTATGATGACTATGATGACTATGATGATGGACAATTTAGCCATACCTATGATGCTTCTATTCCTAAGAATCCTCATCGTGTGCATAGGCTTACTAAAGGGTCATCTTATTGGGTAGATTGTGATGGGGTTCCATATGATTTTGATTTTGAAAGAGAATATGATATTTGTTGTGAACAATATGATATATCTACTTCTATTGAGGAAGAGAAAGTTTTTCATGCTGATTATAAACGTAGATACTATGAGCATTTCTCCTCTAAGAACTCTCATGCTAAAAATAAAGATTGCACTCTCAAGCAAGATCATGTTAATGATGTACCTTTGTTTTGTGATGGTTCTCTTCCATCCTCTACTTTCTCCAATACCCACACATTTCTTAAAGCTTCTAAGTCTTCCAAATCTTTCACAAATACTTCATCCGATTCAAATCTTAATGGTTTTCATGTGGTTCCCTGTAGTCATTCTGGCCACCTCTTAAAGATACTCAAGCTAACCTTCACTTGGCTGCAAATACTTTCAATAATTATAAACCAAAAGAGCCTAAGCCTTCATGCACTATAATGTCTACTTTAGTTAGCCCTTCACCATCTCTTCTAAAGTCTTCCATACAATCCCAACATGCTTCCTTGTCCTTAGAAGTGGCTCCATGTCAAGAGGATTCTAAAAATGATAAAGAAAATAACATAAAGAAAGATTAAGATCAAGAACTCTCCATGTCATCCAATCCTTTTCATGATGTCTCTCATCCGCTTAAGTCTTCTCCTAAGTAAGATCAAGCTACTACTTACACTGCTGAGCTTATTGATGATAGTGTTGCTACTTCCAATGATAAGCTTATTGAAAATCAAGAGAAAAATGATATGCTTATGCTACCCAAAGATCATTGTCAAGATCAAAGTCTTCCATCTTCTTGTTCTACCACTCCATGTTCACTTCCACTTTCTTCTCTTCCTAAATCTTTGCAAGCTACAAATGATCCTATCAAAAAAACTACTCCTATTCAAAATGTCCAGGATCCTATTGAAAATCCTAATGCTCACTCTAAAGATGCTGATATCCTCGATTGTCATATAGATGCTAATGAACTTATTGATTATCCTTTTGCATCTTCCACTTCCATCCTTGGTCCTCTTCCACCATTGCTAAGGACTTCACATCTACCTTCCATATTGGGTTCTTATGTCCCTTCACTTTCCCCTCCTAACTCTCCTAATTCATCATCCATCTTGGCTCCTGATGTTCCTTCACCTCCTATCTTTCCTCAAGATCAACATAGATGCATACCCTTGAATCATTTTCATCCATCCACCCATCTAAACTAGTCGTATTTTCCTTCTTCTTCCACAAGTCCCAAGTCTTTTGAAAGTAACTTGAATGTTCAATACAAGAAAAAGAAGCAATATAAGAATCCATAAAAAAAAAAGATCACCATGTCTCCTCTAATCGATATGGATGCATAAAGTCAAAAGAGATATCTAAGAAGAAAACTACAAGACAAATATGGGTTCTAAAATCCATCATTGAAGATATTCTCTCTAAATCATCAAAAGGAAATGAAAAGCCTAAGGCTATATGGATTCCAAATATGTATGGTGTAAAAGTGACCACACTTCTATGAACCATTACATGCAAGGTTTCTCAAAAATGAGGCCTCACAAAGTGGCTCATAGCTCTATATGCATGGAGTTGCAAGAGACTATGATAAAATTGTTCTTAGCTAGAGCTACAAACTAGTGACCTTGCTAGTCAACCATACAATGAGAGATTCAAATCTAAAGACAAGGGAAAGAATGCCAATATCCCCAAATTGAATCAAAGTATGCAAATGTAATGCAAACTATATGAGAATGCAAATTACTCTATGAAAATGAAAGTAAAATGTAACTATGAAAGGAAATTGCAATGAATTACAAGCCCCTAATTAGACCATGTGAGCTAAATCTATTGCATAAAAGGAAAATTACTCTAAACTGTCATGATTATGAAAACTAATTAAATAAAAGGTGGAACTAAATGATGAAAGAAAATGAAAGAGAAAATTTTCAATGTCTTCAAAGGAGTCTTCAAAGTGAGCTAGAAAACCTGCAGCATAACAATGCCATAAAATTTCAAGATATCCAAATGAAGAAGAGAGCTCTCCTTTTATAAGAAATGAACTAAAATGGACCATTGAGATTAAGAGGCAAAAGTCTTAATCAACGGTGGAGAAAAATAGAAGCTTGATCCTTGTGCACAAATATCCTCCAATGAGAAAATAGAAGTTGACTTTATGTCCATATGAGACAAAAAGTACTTTTTCACTTTTAATAAAATAAGAATAATGCTTTATTTGTGCAACTTAGGATAAGAAGAAAAGTGGGGGCCTTTTTATTTAATTAAAATGGGAGGAAATATTCTTTTTAATTAAATAAAAACTTAGGATAAATGGTTAGCCCATAGGATAAAAATCTAATATATGATCAAAATTAAGACTTGATCAAGAAATTGATAATGCTGAAAATATTGATTATTGATAAAAATGATTCAGGGTTGATAAATCAAATAAATGGGGCCCAAAGTCTAGGTGACCATTTTTAGGTGCATACATTTTTCCCCTCTTTGACTAATGTGTGATTGGTTTGGGAACACATGTAGTCAAACAATGAAGTTGAAATGTGAGATTGATCTGGGATCACAAAACAACTCAGATATGAGGTTGATTCGGGATCATATCCGGATAAAACATAAACAAAGGCCTTTGAACATGAGGTCGATTTAGGATCATATTCAAAGTAAGAGATAAGAATCTCAAATTTGAGCAAAAGCTCACAAAACATGTCTGAATCAAGAAAATCAAGAAATCAAGAATAAAAATCCAATAGATATTGCCCCCTCGAAATTGAAATCGAAATCAGGTAGAGGAGAGATAGCAACTGATAAAAGATTTGATCAAATCAGAATGAAATCATAATCGAATGTAAAGGTCAATAAGGTAACCAATAGGTAATGAAACATGCCCCAATGATGAAGCAGAAGAATAGAAATAGCGCGAATGAAATACTATAAAATTTGAGAGACATGGAAGGAAGAAAGTCCATCAAAAATTGGATTATGCCTCAAAAATTCAGTTAACTACTTAGACGAAGGGGAAAATTTTGAAACATGATTTTGAAAATCAAGATAACCTTAGATTGTGATTTCAAGTTTGGAAATGAATCCAGGATGTCAAAATTAGCTAGGGGTACAATTTTCGCATAATTCTGAGGTGTTTTAAAAATTAAGTAAAAAATTCAAAAATCTATAGGAATAGAAAATGATGTGATGTGAAAAACAAGGAGCAAAATACATGATCGGGAAGAAGTGAAAGGTGAGCGTAGTTGACCGACTAGTCCATGAAAGATAAAGGGAGAGCTCTATCCATATGCAAAGTGCAAAACTAAGCTAAAGATGAACCTAAAATGCAAGCTACTATACAAAGTGGTTGACTTGCAAGGTCACAATGCTTATAGACATCTAATTATCATCATCGAGATTTATTGGTAGTATCATAAGATCATACAATGCACACTAGTATAAATATGGATATATGAATATGATCTGTATCAAATGAAGTGTGAAAATCCCACCTAGGCACCAAAGACATGTAGGTCAAGATGACTAGTGCAGTGAGATTACCTAAGTTTGATATGGTGAGATTATGCTTGTATCAAGACACATGAAAGTTAGGATAACTAGAAGCATGCACTTGCATAAAATAGTCAAGGATAATACCTTATCAATCCCTAGTGTCAAGTAGGACCAGCATAAATGCTCATGATAGTTAGGATCAACAAAATATACCCACCAGCAGATAAAAAAGGAAAACATGTTCTCATATCCTCAGTCTTCTAGCTATGCATCATCGAAAACTTCTCAAGGAGAGACCACTCATCAAATAAATCCTCATAGACAGTACACAAAGAAAAAATAAAGTCAACATATCTCAACAAGTTGATTGTTTAAGTGCATGTGTGTTGGTCATAGAGTCAAACTCTGATCATTGCATCTGTAAATGAGAAATATCACATTACACTCAGACTATTGGGTAAGACATTTGATAAGGGTTAAGAAACACTTGACGCAAAGGTAGTGTTGAAAAACACTATTTGGGGTGGTGTTGAAAAACACCTGTTGGGAAATGCCCCAAGAGATGAATGCACCTAAAGGACCTATGCGAACAATTATGCCCTTAGACAAAAACAAAGACCAATTCCAGACCAAGGCCACAAGGTCAAGGCATGATGGAGAAAGGCGAGGTGTCAAAGATGCATGCTAAAAGACAAGGGTACAAAGGCCTCAAGTAGTGCCTGTTTCTAGGTTTTCACCACTTGGATTTATTGTAATTTTTCTCTTTTTTTCATTTTTTAAATTTTTGCTACCAAGGTGCCTGTTTCTAGGTGTTCACCAAGGCACTTTTTCTATTTTTTTGAATTTTTGCATTTTTTGATTTTTTTAATATTTTTTCAAGACTTTATATGATTTTTAGGATTTTTTCAGCATTATATGAATTTTTTTTTGGTGTTTTTTCAGGATCATAAAATATATACAAAGGATGCCCCCAAATAGAACGGGCAGCAAACTCTTTAAGCAAGATCACATCGTGCAGTCCCAATGTCTAGCGAGGTGGGGAACAAGAGGGATTAGCAAGTTGGTGGAAGAGATGAAAGACAAGAGAATGAAGAAGAATGAAGGGAAGAAATCCTCAAGAGTAGACTCCTCAAGAGTACCCAAGCTAGGAAAAAAATTGTCATGAAAAGCATATTTGAACAAGCAATGAAAGGCCAGCATGGGATAAGTCACAAAAATGCACTGCAAAAGAAGGAAAGGATGCAGTCCAAAGGAGTAGACATGTCAAGAGACTTCATAGCATCATATTTTACTCTCTTTTATTAGATCAAGACCAAGGGGGAAAAAGATAGCGAAAGACTAGAATGAAGGGAGAAAAATAGATATGAAGGCTAAAAAAAATGAAAGGAATGAAAGCAAGATCATCTTAAGATAGCTCACAAGATAGCCAATTGTTCACATATAGTTCAACCTTGTCAAGATCAAAGAAAGAAGATGGAATGGATGAAAAACGTAGAAGAACTACGCATGATTCCTGATTGCCAGGTTTTCATCATGGTACTTATCCAAGGTGCCACAAGGGAGTGGTTTTCACCATAGGATGAATTTAAAGTCTCTCTTGAAAGAGTCTAATATTGAACAAAAAGTAAAGTTGACATTCAAGCTTCCAAAGGCTTCCACTTCATCTTCTTCCAAAAAAATTCTTCCATTCCATGTGCCTGAACCACAACCTCTACTAAACATTCACCATATTCCTTCATGTATTCTTTCACTCATATTTCTTCTATCCTCTCGCCGCCCTTCAAGGTGTGTGTTGACGTTGATCTTGCCTTCCTCTCCAACTACCCTTTCACAATCCTTCCATTCATTATCCTTCTACCTTCTATCATTTTTCCTCATTTGCCTATTTCTCCTATCTTCCAACCTCACTCGCTTTACATGAAATCTTATCCTCCATTTTCTTTTGTATCTTCTTTTCCCTATCAATATCTTTGAGCATATCATTTTGAATCCTTGGCATATCATGGTTTATCCTTTCAAGGAGCACTATTTAAAAAGCTTTCCTTCTTCCAAAAAATAAAATAAAATAAAATAAAAAAATAGAAAAATTCAAAAAGAAAACAAAACAAAAAAAAATTGAAAAAATTGAAAATGTACCTTGGTGGAAACTTGGAGACAGGCACCTTGGTAGCAAAAGTAAAGAGAAATAAATTCATCCTATGGTGAAAACCAGTCCTTTGTGGTGCCTTGGATAAGTACCATGATGAAAACCTGGCAATCAAGCATCATGCGTAGTTCTTCTACATTTTTCATCCATTCCATCTTCTCTCTTTGATCTTGACAAGGTTGAACTATACGTGAACAATTGGCTATCTTGTGAGCTATCTTAAGATGATCTTTCTTTCATTCCTTTCATTTTTTTTAGCCTTCATATCTATTTTTCTCCCTTCATTCTAGCCTTTCGCTATCTTTTTCCCCCTTGGTCTTGATCTAATAAAAGAGAGTAAAGTATGATGCTATGAAGTCTCTTGACATGTCTACTCCTTTGGACTGCATCCTTTCCTTTTTTTGTAGTGTGTTTTTGTGACTTATCGCATGCTGGCCTTTCATAGCTTGTCCAAATATGCTTTTCATGACAATTTTTTCCCTAGCTTGGGTACTCTTGAGGAGTCTTCTCTTGAGGATTTCTTCCCTTCATTCTCCTTCATTCTCTTGTCTTCCATCTCTTCCACCAACTTGCTAATCCCTCTTGTTCCCCACCTTGCCAGACATTGGGACTGCATGATGTGATCTTTCTTAAAGAGTTTGATGCCCGTTCTATCTAGGGGCATCATTTGTATATATTTTATGATCCTTAAAAAATACCAAAAAAAATTTATATAATGCTGAAAAAATCCTAAAAAGCATATAGTCTTGAAAAAATACAAAAAAAATAAAAAAATGCAAAAATTTAAAAAAATAGAAAAAGTGCCTTAGTGAACACCTGGAAATAGGCACCTTGGTAGAAAAAATTTTTAAAAATAAAAAAAAAGAGAAAAATTGCAATAAAATCCAAGTGGTGAAAACCTGAAAACAAGCGCTACTTGAGGCCTTTACACTCCTATTTATTAGCATGCATCCTCAACACTGAGCCTTTCTCCAACATACCTTGACCTTATTTGGCTTGGTCTGGAATTGGTCTTTGTCTTTGTCTAGGGGGCATGCCTGTTAGAATAGGTCCTTTAGGTGTGTTTGTCTCTTGGGGCATTTCACAAATAGGTACTTTTCAACACCACCCCAAACAGTGTTTTTCAACACTACCCTTGTGTCGAGTGTTTCTTAACACTTATCAAATGTCTTACCTAATAGTCCAAGTGTAATGTGATATTTCTCATTTGCAGATGTAATGATCAAAGTTTGACTCTATGACCAACACACATGCACTTAAATGATCAACTCATTGTGATATGTGACTTTATTTTTCTTTGTGTGTTGTCTATGAGGATTTCTTTGATGAGTGGTCTCCCCTAGAGAATTTTTCAATGATGCATAGCTAGAAGACTAAGGGTATGAGAACATGTTTTATTTCTTTATCTGCTTGTGGGTATATTTTGTTGGTCCTAACTATCATGAGCATTTATGCTGGTCTTACTTGACACTTGGGGTTGACAAGGTATTATCCTTGATTGTTTTGCGAGTGCATGCTTCTAGTTATCCTGACTTTCATGTGTCTTGATAAAATCATAATCTCACCATATCAAACTTAAGTAATCTCACTACATTAGTCATCTTGACCTCCATGTCTTTGATGCCTAGGTGGGATTTCCACATTTCTATCTGATAAAGGTCATATTCATATTCACATAGTTATGCTAGTGTGCATTGTATGATCTTACGATGCTACCAATAAAGCTCGATGATGATAATTAGATGTCTATAAGCGTTGTGACCTTGCAAGTCAACCACTTTGCATAGAAGCTTGCATTTTAGGTTCATCTTTAGCTTAGTTTTGCACTTTACATATGGAGAGAGCTCTCCCTTTATCTTTCATGGACTAGTTGGTCAACTGCGCTCACCTTTCATTTCTTCCCAATCATGTCTTTTGCTCCTTGTCTTTCACATCACATCCTTTTCTATTCCTATAGCATTTTGAATTTTTGACTTAATTTTCAAAACACCTCAGAATTGCATGAAAATTGCACCCCTAGCTAATTTCAACATCCTGGATTCATTTTTGGACTTGAAATCACAATCCGAGGTTATCTTGATTGTCAAAATTATGTTTCAAAATTTTCCCCTTCTTCTGAGTAGGTGACTAACTTTTTGAGGCATAATCCAATTTTTGATGGACTTTCTTCCTTCCATGTCTCTCAAATTTTATAGTCTTTCATTCGCGCTATTTCTAGTCTTCTATTTCTATTCTTCTACTTCATCACTGGGGCATGTTTCATTGCCTATTGTTTACCCTATTGACCTTTACATTCAATTATGATTTCATTTTAATTTGATGAAATCTTTTATCAGCTGTTGTCTCTCCTCTACCTGATTTCAATTTCAATTCTGAGGGGGCAGTATCTATTGCATATTTTATTCTTGATTTCCTGATTTTCTTGATTCAGACATCTTTTGTGAGGTTTTGCTCAAATTTGAGATTCTTATCTCTTACTTTGAATATGATCCTGAATCGACCTCATGTTCAAAGGCCTTTGTTTATGTTTTGTCCGGATATGATCCCGAATCGACCTCATATCTGAGTTGTTTTGTGATCCCAGATCGATCTCACATTTCAACTTCATTCTTTGACTAGATGTGTTCCCAAACTTATTACACATTAGTCAAAGAGGGGCAAAATGTATGCACCTAAAAATGGTCACCTAGACTTTGGGCCCCATTTATTTGATTTATCAACCCTGAATCATTTTTATCAATAATCAATATTTTCAACATTATCAATTTCTTGATCAAGTCTTAATTTCAATCATATATTGGATTTTTATCCTATGGGCTAACCATTTATCTTAAGTTTTTATTTAATTAAAAAGAATATTTCCTCCCCTTTTAATTAAATAAAAAGGCTCCCACTTTTCTTCTTATCCTAAGTCGCACAAATAAAGTATTATTCTTATTTTATAAAAAGTGAAAAAGTACTTTTTGTCTCATATGGACATAAAGTCAACTTCTATTTTCTCATTGGAGGATATTTGTGCACAAGGATCAAACTTCCATTTTTCTCCACCATTGATTAAGACTTTTGCCTCTTAATCTCAATGGTCCATTTCAATTTATTTCTTATTAAAGGAGAGCTCTCTCCTTCATTTGGATATCTTGGAATTTTATGACATTGTTATGTTGTAGGTTTTCTAGCTCACTTTGAAGACTCCTTTGAAGATATTGAAGACTTGCTTTCTTTCATTTTCTTTCATAATTTAGTTGCACCTTTCATTTGATTAATTTGCATAATCATGGCATTTTAGAGTAATTTTCCTTTTATGCAATAGATTTAGCTCACATAGTCTAATTAGAGGCTTGTAATTCATTGCAATTTCCTTTCATAGTTGCATGGTACTTTTATTTTCATAGAGTAATTTGCATTCTCATATATTTTGCATTACATTTGCATACTTTGATTTAATTTGGGGATATTGGCATTCTTTCCCTTGTCTTTGGATTTGAATCTCTCATTGTATGGTTGACTAGCAAGGTCACTAGTTTGTAGCTCTAGCTGAGAGCAATTTTATCATAGTCCCTTGCAACTCCATGCATAGAGAGCTATGAGCTACTTTGTGAGGCCTCATTGTTGAGAAACCTTGCATGTAATGGTTCATAGAAGTGTGGTCACTTTTACACCATACAAATCCTACTAGGATACAAGCTATAGTTGAATGGCCAACCCCCAACAATGTCTTACAGGTTCATAGTTTCTTGTGGTTAGCTAGATACTACTGACTCTTTGTCCAAGCATTCTCTAGAATAGCTCATCCCATCACTTCTTTGTAGAGGAAAGGGAAGAAGTTCATTTGGACTAAGGAATGTTTAGAATCCTTTTAGATCGTTAAGGATAGATTGACCAATGCCCCGATTTTAGTGGTACCTAACCCCACTGAAGTTTTTTTAGGTTGCATTGATGCCTCCCTAGAAGGCATAGGGGTAGTATTAATGCAAGAGGGAAGAGTTATCACTTATGATTCTAGAAAGGTAAAGGACCATGAGCTTAACTATCCCATGCATGATTTGGAGTTAGCAGTTGTAGTTCATGCCTTGAATCATTGGAGAAGTTTCTTATTGGGGCATCGATTTGAGCTACACACCAATCACTAGAGCCTTCAATACATATTTCCTCAACCTAATCTCAATACCAAGAAGTGTTGATGGATAGAGTTCCTTTGTGAGTATGATTTTGAGGTTAGATATATCCAAGGTAAAGAGAATGTGGTAGTAGATTCTTTGAGAAGGAGACATGAGTTATCCATGCTCTCCCTTTGGACTGATTTGAGAAGTTAGATCTTGCAGCCACTTCCTTCAAATACTTGGTATCAAGAAGTTAAGGCTAAAATTGAGTCAAGAAGGGCCTTAGAAGGAAGGTTCTTTGGTTATTCCTTAGAGTCAAATGGATTGTTGAGGAAACAAGGATAAATATATGTACCACTTTCAGGAGATCATCAAAAAGTTATCATGGTGGAAGAACATCATGCTCTGTATTCCATCTCATCTAGGGATTAAGAAGATGTATTCAGATCTACGACAGTTATACTTTTGGTTAGGTATGAAGAGAGATATAGCAGATTTTGTGGCTAGGTGTCTGGAATGTCAGAGGGTCAAGGCTAAACATCATCACCCAGTAGGCCTCCTTCAACCACATTTTAATTCTAAATGGAAATGGGATAGAATCTCTATAGATTTTATTATGGGACTCCCAGTCACTTATTAGATACATGATTTTATCATGGTCACAATGGATAAGTTAACCAAGGTAGCACATTTTTCTCCTATGCAGTCATCCTATACTACCACCTCAATAGCCAAAGTAATCCTAAAAGATATAGTTAGGTTGCATGGTGTTCCTAGAAAGGTTATCTTTGATAGGGATCCAATGTTGACTTCATAATTTTGGACCTCTTTGCAACATGCCTTAGGAACATAGCTGAATTTCAGTTTGGCATTTCATCCAGAGACTGATGGTCAGACAAAGAGAGTTAACCAAGTGCTTGAGGACATTCTTACAATGTATTTGATGGATAGACAGACCCACTAGGAAGATTATTTGTACTTAGTGGAGTTTGCATACAATAATGGCTATCATAGTTTGATAAGAATGTCACTATTTTAGGCTCTTTGTGGTCATCCTTGTCTTAACCCTCTAAGTTGGGATCTCTTAGAGGACATAGTACTACTTGTCTCCGAGATGTTATAGGATATGGAGCATCATGTTTAGAGGATCAAAGTGTTGGAAATTTGGCTGAAGTGAGTACATAGATTTTTTCATTATGGCAACATATGATCCACATGAAGATCACACAGGTCAAAGAGCAAGTATAGCAGAGTGCATTGCAATTTGTCTAAGTGTAAAACAATATTTTCACCAGTGCACCAGGATACGGTTTGTGTTTGCAACATTTACTAGAGTAATTTTAGTGCTTGTGCACTTGAACATAGAATCTATGATGACTAATGATGACCCATCTCAGATTGAAAGTTAGTACGACATGTACAGAATTAGTTATGACAATTTTATTGAAGACAGTGTTAAGCTGACAAGACAAAATATGAAGGTAGAATTGGTAAATAGCTAGGGGATTATTTTGTTTATCAAAATAATGACTTAAAAATATAAAGGGATGACATCCTAGATGTTAACTCTTGGATAAAGATATATGGAAGCCGATCATGTAAAGTTATTATCTTTAATAACTTGTATATATGTAATTGTAATTGTAAGAAGAGATGTGGAAATATTGTAATGATATGATGTGAATGTAAGAGCAGCAATAAGATATTGATGCAAGCAACATAAGGTTATATACCTTAATTCATTTTTTTAATAAGTATACATTGCACATTACTTTTTTGGGCAATGGGCTCATCTGGTAATCAGATTTTGTATTAACAACTCCTAATAGGGTTGAGGCTTCTAACAAGGCCTATAGTCCCTTAATCAAGATTGATACACTATATGCTTGTAATAGACTCCTAACAGGGTCAACATCCTTAACAAGATACTTTTTATTAGTCGATCTTTGTGGGTACCATCTCCATCAGGGTTTTCCCTTGGCCAGGGTTTCCTAGAGAACATATCATGTGTTATGAGTTCTTTATTTCTATTGCTATGCATATTGTTTAGCTTCTTATGTTATGCATGTATAAAGATAATCTATTATATCCATAATTAGGAAAAAGAGAAAGTTTTTAGAATATTGATTCACCCCCCCTCTCAGTATTCCTTATTTCTAACAATTGGTATTAGAGCTTAGTTACTCGGAGAAGAATGATTCAAGGAAAGCTTAGCAGCTTGAGTAAGATCTCTATGAATATGGATCAACTATAGAAAAATCTTGAAGAAACTCTTGAACAAATTGATATGCTTACTGATGAAAGAAACACTCTAAAAAGGAAATATGAGGATGCAAAGAACCTTATTGAGAAACTAAAAGACAAGGTAGAAGATCTAAAATCTGAAAAGGAATCTGAAATTCTTATTGAATATTGTGATGACAATTTAGAAAAAGAAAATGTGATTCTTAAGCATGAATTGAAGATAGCAAATCTGAAGCTTAGTTTGAAAGATGGAAATGACAAAAATGAAGCAAATCTGAGATCTAAGAATGAAAGGTTGAAGATTGAGAATGAAGAATTAAAATCTAAACTTGACAAAGTAACATCTGAATTTGAGAAAGTAAACTTGCAGCATGCAGAACTTGAGAAATACAATAAGATTGTGAAAGGTGAATTAACTCAATCCAAATAACAACTTGAAAGGCTATTTTCAAATAGTGAGAAGATCGATGAACAAGTATCTTATGGAAAACCATCCTATGATAAGACTAGACTTGGATTTAATATATTCAGAACAAATGATGAAAGCAAGGAACCAGATCTAAAAGAATCTGAAAGCATAGATAAGAAGAAGTCAGATGAGATCAACAAATCTAATGACACACCTAAAGAAGAAGAACCACCAAACCAAGAAGAAGCACCCAAAGGTATGCAAAGAGAATTCAAAGGTAGATGTTTTGGTTGTAATACTATTGGTCACATGAAGAGAGATTGCACAGGTAAACAATTTAAACCTCTCAATGGTTATTGTTATAATAGTCATGGTTTTGGACATAGAGCTATTGAATGTAGAAGACCTAAAGTTATTGAGAATAATTATGGTAGTAGAATGTTTAGAAATACTAACAATGTAGATAAAAGACCTATTGAAGATATGAACAGAAGGAATGAAGTAGTATGTTACAAATGCAACAAGATTGGACACATTGCTAGAAATTGCAGATCACAAATCAATCAGCAAGGACCAAGATATGGGAACAATGGAATTATTTTTCAGATATGTAACAAGATTGGACATACAACAAGATTTTTTAGAATGAACAATGGAGTTTTTCATCCTAACCCTAAACCTAGAAATCATGCAAGAAGTAATGAAGATGCAGGTAACAGATAGAAAGGTTGTTGTAGTAATGTAGATGAAGTGAAGTTTGTTAAAAGCACAGATCAAGGAGACATATTCAACATTGAAGGTAATCAAAAAGGTGAAGTATCAAGTGGTAAGAATGAATCCTTACCTAACCTATTTGTAAGCACTTAATTTATGATAATTACAGTAGATTAGGAACTTAGAATTAGTGTAGAAGTAGATTTTTGATGAATTAAGTCTTACACAGTTAATGTAAGGTAGTTTATGATGTACTAATGCTATGGTTAAGAGCACAAAATAAAATATTATATTTTGTGAGATTGCAAGAAGTTTTAAGTTTTGCAAGATAGCAGAAACAACTTTTTGGAAAGAAGCGGCAAAAGAATTGAATACGATGTCAAATCTAAGTGAGATTGAAGTAATAAAAGATTATGATCAATGTTATTTGATTATCAAAGTGAATTGAAGTGTTTAGGAGAGAAAAGAACAAAGATTGGAAGCATTTTGCAGTGATCTGGTGAAAGATTTGAGCGTCGAATCTATGAAAGCCCTAAAATCATGAACTTGAGGTATTTATCTTGAAAAATCTTTGAATCGATATAAGGAACTTGAAATAGTCATGGATGTATCCTTAATTCACAATATTAGAGATAAGAATAGATCTAGAATGAAGAAGGAACTAGTAGAACCCTTGGAAGAAGATGATCCTAGGTTAGCACTATCATCTGTACTAGACGGAGTTTTGCATTTAGAAAATGTGAGAAGTTATCTTGGATGCAAGTTAGAAACTGTCAGTGATAGTGATTTTACCAATGAACATATGAACATTTACAATTAGGATATGTCATTAAAACAAGGATATGAACATTTGAAAGATAATGAGATTGTTCAGTATGCTTTGAAGTATGAATTTGACAATGAAGAATGTGTTAAGATTATTCTGAGCAGAATTCACAATGGAAAGTTTTGGCTAGAGGATAGAGTAATAGACATTACAGCTGACTTGATTCATGAATTCATAGGTTTATCTAAAGTTGGTTCTATTCCTTTAAATGAGAAAAATATGAGAAAAATAGTCATAGACAACACAGGTTCATCCTACAATGGCAGAGGAATTGTGATTAGCAAGATCAAACAACATGATGTTAGATATTTATGCAAGTACCTAACAACTAAGTTCTGTGCATATTCTAGAGAAGATGATATGGTAGATGGAATGGTGCATATTGCCTATTTAATGTGTGTTGACAAAGTACCAGTTGATATGTGTGAAATTCTAAGAATTCAATTGTTTGAAAACTTGGAAAAGATTAAGAAATCTAAGTATGCGCAATTTAGATTTTCATCCTTAATCACATACATGTTTTTCCACTCATTGAGAAGATTTCCATACACCATTGCACATGATTGGAATGATGGAGAAAATGATATAAAAAAGATAAATAAAGTTTATTTGAGACATGTTATTGAAAAAGTAAATGAGAGTGCTATGTTAGTACTAAAGACATTTCAGAACATGGTAACTAGCAGATCAAGAATTCCATAGTCACTTGTGAAGAAGTATAAGAATGATATATGTTTTATGGTTGACACTGACTTTACCTATATTGAAGTAGTGGAACCTAGAATTGAGTTCATAGACCCTCTTGGCTATGAGATATCTAAGGCTGGAATAGAAGAATATGTTGGTAGATTACTTAAAAGTAAATTGGACACTTAGTGCAGTAGATTTGGAACTTTTGAAGAGAACTTCAACTTGAAAAAAGCTATAATTGAAGAGAAGCAATCTAAGAAGAGAGTTAACAACACTATCAAGAGAATACTGAAAGATACAAGAATGTCAAAACAAGAATTCTTAATAGCAAAATAGATAGCAGCAGCAATCAGGGGTATTGGATAGAAAGAAGTCTTGTTTGTACCACCCTTGTCATCCAGTGCAGCATAGTAAGAACCTACACAAGTCAAGGTGAAAGTAGAGGAACCAGAAAAGGTACAAGTAATAACTAGATCCACTTCCTCCATAGCTAGCAAGAGAATGAAAGAAATTGCTATTGGACCAGGAAAGAGATAGAAGACTATAGCTCAACCAGTACCAAGAGTAATTGTAGAAGTAAAAGCTGATGACACTATAGTTAAGAAGAAAGCTTGGAAACCTAAAGTTGAAAAGCTTAATGAGCAGATTATTGAAAATGGAGACTTTACCAGAATGAACAAGTACTACAGTCTTTATGATTGTTTAGACAGACTTAACTTGGAGAATGCTATTGTGAAGCATATGATTTTGGTAGACAAGAAATTTGATTCTATTCAAGGTCAAATACCTGATGAGTTGTACACCAAACTGCTAAATAGAAAGTAGAGAGCAACTAAAGAAGACACTAATATCAGAAAGAATCTTGTGAAGAAGCTTTGTGAAGTGAGAGATGATGAACACTTGGAGTAGATATTGAAGGCCTTAAGCACCCATTTGAGAACCAAAAGGAGAACCATTTTGATTATGGGAGGTAGATATGAAGAAGTTAATTTAGATATAGAGCGAGCAATAATCAAGGTCATGGCAGAAAATGTTGGAGAGCCATCGGTTGTAGCAGAGCAAGTAGTTGAAGCTAAACAAGAGGATATTCCTTCTCCTTCAGCTATTAACATTGAAGATGAAACTATGAATATAGAAGGTACTATGGTCACCTTGGATACTGATGACAATGTATTCAAGAACTTAGCAAACATTGTTGACAATTCAGCTCTTGATGAACCAGATAGAACTGAAGAAGCAAAGAAGACTCAATCTATTAGTGAAGAACCTAAGGAGACTAAGATTCAAGCACCTATTCCTACCACAGAAGACATCAGTTTTACTCCTAAGACTAGAAAGAAGAAAGAAATTGGATCTTTGTTTGAAGATTTAGGAAAGGAAGTTGATGATGATGATTAGTTGGAACTGATCACTTCTTTGAATAAAATCATTGGCAAGAGAAAGAAAGTGAAGAATCTTGAAGGGAGTCTGAAGGACCTTACTGAGAAGTTACAAAGCATTGTAACTACACAAATCATAGAGGTAGATCCTTTGGAGAAATCTAAGAAGGTAATGAGCACTTTTGACAATGAATTCACTAACCTCTCTAATATTGCAAAAGTGAGAGCTCAAGCAGCTTATGAAGCTGAACTTCTTTTGAACATAAGTCAAAATATTAGCAATGATATTAGCAGTCTTGATAGTTGTATCAAGAACCTGAGGAAACATTTGGAGATAGGAAAATCATTGTACATACAGTGTACAAAACTAGAGATTTTGACAGTAGAAGAAGAACAGGAGATCAAGTTGAAGGAAGCTGAGATTTAGAATGAATGTAACCTTCTTTCTAGACCTAATGTGAAGGTATGTGATGCTAAAAAGAAAATTTGGAAGCTTTATGATGAAATAAGAATATTGCAAGATGAGAGGAATAGAAAAATGAGGAGACTCACTCTTTTGAGAGAACACATTTCTATGAAGTTGAGTATCATTGAAGAGTAGTTAGAAGAATGTCTTACAGCTAAGACATCCTTTCAGAAATTCAAATTTGACAACCTCCAAGATTGTCAAAGAGTAGCTTATGGAATGAGCACATTAATCAATGTGGTAGATTCCATCAAGAATTCATGGGAAAAGGAGATACAAGATATGAAAGCTGATTTTGTAGATTGTGTTGCAAGCCTACCAGCTTTGCAATAAGAAAATGAAGGTATAATCTTTTTGGGATACAATTTTGTAATCCTCCCTACCTTATTTTGTCATTATTGTCAAAGGGGGAGAGATATTAGAGTAGAAAATTGATATAGTTGATAAGGATTGATACTCTTAGGGGGAGAATTGTAATAGAGTTTATATTTTGAGGAGTTATAAGGATAGTATGCATATTCTATACTATGGCCACAATTTTGATACAATTTTGAGATTTTGACTTGTACTCTTAGCCAATTTTCTCATATGTTGCCACCAATGACAAAGGGGGAGATTGTTGGTAATTTGGCTAAAGTGAGTACATAGATGTTATCATTATGGAAACATATGATCCACATGAAGATCACATAGGTTAGAGAGCAAGTATAGCAGAGCGCATTGCAATTTGACTAAGTGTAAAACAATGTTTTCACCAATGCACCAGGATTTGTGTTTGCGACATTGACTAGAGTAATTTTAGTGCTTGCACACTTGAACATAGACTCTATGATGACTAATGATGACCCATCTTAGAGTGAAAGTCAGTATGACATGTACAAAATTAGTTATGACAGTTTTACTGAAGACAATGTTAAGCCGACAAGATAGAATATGAAGGCAGCATTGGTAAAGAGTTAAGGGATTATTTTGTTTGTCAAAATAATGACTTAACAATATAAACGGATGAAATCCTAGATGTTAACTCTTGGATAAAGATATATGGAAGTTGACCATGTAAAGTTATTATCTTTAATAACTTGTATATATGTAATTGTAATTGTAAGAAGAGATGTGGAAATATTGTAATGATATGATGCGAATGTAAGAGCAGTGAGAAGATATTGATGCAAGAAGCATAAGGTTATATACCTTAATCCATTTTTTTAATAAGTATACATTGTACATTACTTGTTTTGGCAGTGGGCTCATCTAGTAATCAGATTTTGTATTAACAACTCCTAACAGGGTTGAGGCTTCTAACAAGGCCTATAGTCCCTTAATCAGGACTGATACACTATATGCTTGTAATAGACTCCTAACAGGGTCAACATCCTTAACAGGATGCTTTTGATTAGTGGATCTTTGTGGGTACCATCCCCATCGGGGCTTTCCCTTGGCTAGGGTTTCCTCGAGAACATATCATGTGTTATGAGTTCTTTATTTCTATTGCTATGCATATTGTTTAGCTTCTTATGTTATGCATGTATAAAGATAATATGTTATATCCATAATTGGGAAAAATAGAAAGTTTGTAGAATATTGATTCACCCCCCCCCCCCCCCCTCTCAGTATGCCCTATTTTTAACATAGAGAGCATCTTGTGATAGCTCAAGACAGGCAAAAAAATTATGTCGATGCTCACAAGATCGATAGACATTTTTCTATTGGAGATAAGGTTTTTTTGAGAGTCTACCCATGTAAGAGCCCTATCTATTATTGAAAAGGTTCTAAGTTGGCAGCAACATTTGTAGGTCCATTTGAGATCCTTGAGAGGATAGGACTAGTTTCTTACCAACTTGGCCTACTGGCCAAACTCACACATGTGCATGATGTGTTTCACATATCCATTCTTAGAGAGTACATTCTTGATTTGACTCATGTTTTGGATTGGAACACTTTGCAGGTAGAGGATGGGAAGTTGGCTTTGGAGATAGTACATATACTATAGCAATGGACTTTGACCCTTAGGGGTCATAGCATAGAGCAGGTAAGGGTCCAATGTGACCCTAGTGATGAGACCTCTACCACTTGGGAGGATGCTAGTAGACTCAGATCTGCATATCCGTACTTGTTTTTAGGCTTCCAGAAGTAAGCCTAATCCTAGGGGGAGAGGATGTAATTCCCACCCTAGTATCTACATATTTTGGATGGACATGATTATTACTTTGATACTTTGGATTATATGTTTCAACTATGTTATTTCATGATGGGACATTTGATTTCATATTTTTTGGTTAATAGAGTTTATTATGAGATATTAAATAATTGGAAATAAAATGATGAATGATTAGAAATATATTATCTGTAAAATGTTTTACATTTGATTTATATTATGATGGATCTAACCCTACTGACCCTATTATGTTTTCATGATTACACTGGTTGGTGTTAGTGTAGGATGAGGAGAGGTATTCATAGTTACTCCTACAAGAGGTCCACATGATGTCTCACTCTCCCTCCTTGTTTGCCACTGTCTGTTTATATATATGTATATGGATGTCAGTTGGTGATGCAGGATGTAGGTATCAGGCATTGTGTCCACCTAGTTACACAGGTTTGAGCGTGCCTTCAAAATCCTTTAAATGTTATTGTGTGGAGATTTAAAAAGGATACTCTCTAGGTTACCCATGGACTTAGATTTATGTTAGGTAGATACCCTAGTTAGGAAAATAGAATGCACTTTATGTTGTGGTCTTGTGGTTTGATGTTGGTCTGAGTTTATGTTATGAGTTAGAATTAACCTTGTTTATATGTATAATAATTATTCTATAATTATGTTATAATTGTTTGTATGTTATATAGGTATGTGTATATGTGGGTGCACACACATATAACCATGCTTATATAAATAATAATTTTTATATGTTTTTATTGATTGAGTAAATGGTATGTTCTTTATAATAATTAAATAAAGTGTATAAATAAATAAAGATTGAAAATGATATTAATAATACTAATAATAAAATTAAATTCTCTTTGTGGTAAAACTAGCTATCTAGGAGGGAGTTGAACTCGAGACCTCCTAGAAGTTAGGCTAGTTGGTTTCTATGTGTGCTATTTTTTTCCTTGAGAGTTATTTGTTTGAATTTATTGTTATGGTTTTCTTTTAAAGCTGTTTTAATTAAATTTATTAAAACTTTGCTAAGTCATTTTTATGGGAATGATTTGTTTGGTTTTCCAACCAGCTATGGAAGTTGCAGAAGTTGCTTCTTGTAAAGAAACTCCTCCAACCACATAGTTGAAGGATAAATATTTACATTTTGGGGAGTGAGAGGGAGTTGGAGTTTTTGGAAGGTTTTTGAAGTTTTCTACATTAATATTTTTTCCAGAAGTTATTTGTAGTTTTCTGTGAGATTGAGAGTGTTCTGGTTTGGAGGGAAAGTGTGTGGATTTATTGGAGTTTGATTTCTAGAGGAATCTTTCCAAGAGGCTACCATCTCACTCAAGGTTTAGAGGACTTGTAGAGGTGCGCTCCAATCATTATGAAGTTTCTCCAGAGGACTCCAAGTAGGGTCTAGAACTAGGGAAACCATCTTATTGTATGTGAATATGTATACGTGTTTGTGTGTGTGTTCTTAAATATTTATATTTTTTATATGGTCTGCAAAGTTTCTTCTGTGAAATGATTTGTAATTAGGATGATAATGAAAAAAAATATGTTAATTAGAAATAGACAAAGTGTTCTGGTTTATTTTCCTATACCCGTAATCTATTGTAAATAAATTTTGAATCCTACCTTATAAGGAAAATATCTTTGATGAGAATCTAAACAATTAGGTTTTATCTAACATATGTGAAAATTAAGAAAATCCAATGGTGAAAAAAATTGTTACTTTCACCACACCAAGACTATATTTTTATGATAGTCATACATATGTTTCTAGAAATAGTCATGCATAGATCTCTGAGACAATCTCTAAACTCACATAGATAAAGGGTCCCTTATGATTCAAACCACTAGGACACATCTAAAACTAAAATTTACTCCTCTCTTGATCTATATCCCTCTGGTAACCAACCTACAAGAGAAGAATCATCAAAACTTAAATATGTAATATCTTCCCACCTTTCTAAGACAAGATTACTTTGTCTTCTCCCTTGATTCATAGGTCCCTGTAGATTCATTAGTTTAGAGTTAAATATTTTTGATGAAGGGTGCTCCCCTTAATACCACAAACACATAATAGAAATAGAGAAACCACAACAATATGCAAGAACAAAAAATTGGCTTCTTATTATCTCCACAAATGTGGAATTACAAACTTTTAGAATTACAATATGCAAAGCCACATGAGCATTCCCTTACAATACTCTGTAGGACAAAGCCTCGAATCAATACCCAGATCTACTACCCAGAACCATTCTGAACTCTTAAGACAATAATACAGCCTTCCTTATATAGGCAATTTCCACTGCCTGGGAAGGTTCCAGAATTTTAGCCAATAAGGCCGACCAAACTTAGAATTATTTTATTTTACATTTTATTACATCATAGTTGGCTCAAGATAACCTTTGAAACCCAAACAGAAATTTTGAAGAAAATTATTTTCCACCATTTCGGGTGGCCCAACTTCCGAAGACCATAAGTCATCACCAGTTGACCCGATCGGCTATTATAACCCCATTTTAGAAACACCACGAAGCGCTCTATAGGCTTGACCCACGCAAGTGCCTGTCACCCAAATTTTTGACCTCATCCGGGGCCTCTAAAGCCTTCAAAACTGAGTTCAAAGTTTCTGTAACCTGCTGCCAATACCGAAAATCTTCAATATCTTCCAATATACACTTGATCTGGCAATGAAACTTTACTGGCAGACTTATATGACCAAAATGAACCTCCAAGAAAGAAATCAAATCATTCTGAGCACATACAAAAATTACCAAAAATAGTAAATTTCCACAAATAGCAGCTCTGCACAAAATAGCACTTATTGAATACAAAAATAGAAATATTTTTGGGTGATGCAAGATTGCTCTTACACCCAGGATGCTCTTGCATCAGACACCCAGGGTAATTTGAGAAGTGACCCTGTCACGACTCAGGTGTGCAGAGGAAAACCAAGACGGCTAACCTCCTCCTTTGTCAGCCATGATGAATCTTCAACAGGTCATCCTTTCCACTTGACCAGATATTCTTCATATGTCCTGTTCCTTGTGCTTCTACCAACATGACTGTCCTGTATATCTTCAATCTCCTTAGTGTCTGAACTAGTTGCTGGAATACTCCACTATGCTGCTGTGATCTCATCTTCAACACCTCCTTCATGATACTCTGTCAGATCTAAAATGTTAAACACTGGTGAAATATTTAGCTTAGTAGGCAATTCTACCTCATATGCATTTCCTGAATCATGTTTCTTCAGTATCCTACATGGTCCAAACTTCTTCATTTTTAGCTTGTTATATGTACCAACTAGAAACCACTCCTTCTGCAAATGAACCAACCAACCTGAAATTCCTTATACCTCCTTTTCTCATCTGCCTTAACCTTATACTGTGTGTTCATCTTGGTAATATGCTTCCTCACCTCCCCATGGATGTTCTTCAAGTGTTCTGCAAAATCTTCAGCTTCAGCACTACTTATTTCTCCTTTATCTATCTTCCTCAATTCAGATGCATTTCTTGGACTACTTCCATATACAATCTGGAACGGTGATTTACCAGTGCTCCTGTTGACAGAATTATTGTATGCAAATTCTGCCTGTGGTAAAATCAAATCCCATCCTGTTGGCTTATCTCCAACCAAACATCTCAGCAAATTTCCCAAACTCCTATTCACCACCTCTGTCTGTCCATCAGTCTGTGGGTGATGTGATGAACTGAACTTCAAATCTATTTTCAACTTCTTCCATAATGTACACCAGAAATATCCAACAAACTTAGTGTCCCGATCTGAAACTATGGTCTTTGGCAAACCATGAAGTCTCACTACTTCTCTGAAAAACAATTCTGCTACATGAACAGCATCATTAGTCTTCTTGTAGGGAATGAAATGTGCCATCTTTGAAAATCTGTCAACCACTACAAAAATTGAATCATGTCCCCGCTGAGTCCTCGGTAAACCAAGAACAAAGTCCATGCTGATATCCTCCCAAGGCTTCTCTGGTACAGGTAATGGCTGATACAACCCTGTATTCTGCTTCACTCCTTTCACCATTTGACATACTCTGCAACTCTGTACAAACTTCTTCACATCTTGCTGCAACTGTGGCCAATAATAATTCTCACTAACCAAACCAAGGATTTTATCACGACCAAAATGTCTAGCCAATCCTCTGCTATGCTTCTCCTTGATGAGATTCTCCCTCATAGAACTTCATGGAATGCACAACTGACTCCCTCTAAATAGCATATCATCCTGGATGATGAAATCCAACCATTTCGTCCTGTCTAGAGTAACAGGTTCTGTACAAGCTTTCCAAGCTTCACCAAAATCAGGATCCTCTGGATACAAATTCTTGAGTTCCTTGAACCCAACCACTTCAATCTACATTTCTATCAGCAATAGTTGCCTTCTTCTAAGAGCATCTGCAACCCTATTAGACTTTCCACTCCTATGTTTCAAAACAAATGTATAACTCTGCAAAAACTCAACCCATTTCAAATGCCTTTGATTCAATTTTCCTTGACTATTCAAATATTGCAAAGCTTGATGATCAGTATAAAAAACAAACTCTTTAGGAAGCAGATAATGTCTCCACTTCTTTAATGCTTGAACTATAGCATAAAATTCCTGATCATAAATAGAATATTTCCTCTTGGCATCATTTAACTTCTCACTGAAATAAGCAACAGGTTTACCTTCTTGGCTCATAACAGCTCCTATTGCAGTACCACTAGCATCATAATCTACTTGAAACACCTTATTAAAATCTAGAAGTGCTAAAAAGGTTGTTCTGTAACTTTTTGTTTCAATAATTGAAAACTCTTTTCTGCTCCTTTAGTCCACTTAAACTCTTTTCTATCCCCTCTCATTGTTTCAGTCAAGGGTCCACAAATACTGCTAAAATTTTTCATAAACTTTCTGTAAAAGCTAGCTAGACCGTGAAAAGATCTTACCTCAGTAGCACTCCTTGGAGTAGGCCATTCAAGGATAGCCTGTACCTTCTCTGGGTCTATTTTTAGACACTTCTGCTGAAACTACAAATCCCAAATACACTAACTCTTTCTTCACAAAACTGCACTTCTTCAAATTAATCAACAATTTCTCTTCTCTCAGCTTCTCAAATACCATACGAATATGCATCGTATGCTCCTCCAATTTCTTACTAAAGATCAAAATATCATCTAGGTAAACAATGACAAACTTACCCAAAAATTCTTTCAGAACCTCGTTCATGAGCCGCATGAAAGTGCTCGGTGCATTGGTTAGCCCAAAAGGCATGACTAACCACTCATATAGTCCTTCCTTTGTCTTGAAGGCAGTCTTCCATTCATCTCCTTCTCTGATCCGAATCTGATGATATCCACTTTTTAGATCTATCTTTGAAAAATACACAGCTCCACTCAAACAGTCCATAATATCATCCATTCGTGGCAATGGAAACCTGTACTTGATTGTGATCTTTTTTATTGCCCTAGAATCTGTACACATCCTCCATTCTCTATTCTTCTTTGGTGCTAATACCACTGGTACAACACAGGGACTCAGACTCTCATGGATCAATCCTTTCTGTAACAACTCATGAACTTGTCTGTTCAACTCCTCACTTTCTGCAGGTGTCATTCTGTGTGCTACCTTGTTCAGCAAACTCACTCCTGGGATCAAGTCCATCTGATGGCTGATCTTCCTGGCTGGTGGTAATCCATCAAGCACGTTATCGGATATAATATCCTGAAACTCATTCAACAAATCTGCAACTTCTACAGGAACATCTTCTACTTCCTCTTTACCAGCTTTTGGAATTAAAGAAAAACATACATGCTCATGCCTCATACCATCTAGGAAATTTCTTCCATCAAC
The DNA here is from genome assembly GCA_027943335.1 of Chamaecyparis obtusa. Taxonomy (NCBI): domain Eukaryota; kingdom Viridiplantae; phylum Streptophyta; class Pinopsida; order Cupressales; family Cupressaceae; genus Chamaecyparis; species Chamaecyparis obtusa. The sequence goes on from BSBK01005659.1 coordinate 490,129, forward strand.
AAAAGTTATCCTTGCAGTACCACATACCTTTTCTTCAGTCTCCTTCAATGGTTTTAGCTTATGTCGCACTCCATCCTTTGTCAGGGAATAGGTATTCGCACGACCATCATGTACAGCACATCTGTCAAACTGCCATGGTCTACCCAACAACATATGACATGCATCCATAGATATGATATCACACAATACCTCATCTTGGTATCCGCCAATCTTGAACTTTACCAGGCACTGTTCACTGACCATGACTTTGTGGTCATCCTGCACCTAGGCAATCCGATATGGATGTGGGTGTTTCTGTCTCTTGAGCTTCAACTTTGTCACCATCTCTTCTGACACCAAATTGTCAGTGCTTCCACTATCGATAATCACATCACAGCATTTACCCTCACACTTGCATCTAGTGCGAAACAGGCTCCTCCTTTGTTCAGGTTCATTCTCACCACTCAGCAAGACTCTTCTATTAATTAGCGTTTCTCCTCTTTCAGCATCTTTAGAATTTGATGATCTAGCATCTTCATCGACATGCGCAACTCTGGCCTGGCCTTCATTTCTCCTATTTGTTCTACCTTGGCCCTGAGGACATTCAAATGCCCTGTGACCTTCTTCTCCACAGTGAAAACATGTTCCACGGAAGCCTCCTCTTCCAGATCCTTGTCCTCTTCCTCTTCCTCTCTGATCTCTATTATTCTGATCCTGGAAGCGATTGGAATTTTTTCCACGCTGATTCTGACTGCTACTGGCCTCATCCTTCTTTTTCAGATCTTCATTTCCGCCACCATATGACCGTCCACCAGATCGTCCACCGTGACCTCTTCCATTTTGTCTACTCTCGAACTTCTTGTTTAGCTTTTCCTCTACTTTTAGGGAAAATTGGTATGCCTCCTCAATTCTGTTCATTCGAACCAGATTCAACTCCTCCTGAATGCTTGGCCTTAACCCATTAAGGTATCGGGCAAATTTCTCCTTATCAGCTTCGGCATGGCCTGTTCTGATGAGGAGTCGATAGAACTCCTTTGTATACTCCTGAACAGATTTTCCTGCTTGCTTCAAACTTTGCATTTTCTTTAGTAGATCAAGCTCATAATCAACAGGAATGAACTGTCACTTCAATTTATCCACCATCTGATCCCATCTTGTGATTTTATCTTTCTCTCTTCTATTTCGCTCCAATTGAATTTCTTGCCACCAAATCTTTGCATGACCTTTCAGTCTGGCCTTCGCAAATTTGACCCTATCAGGATCCTCAACATCTTCATACTCAAAATATTCTTCACATTCATTGATCCAGTCGATCAATTCCTTTGGGTTAAGATTTCCAAAAAATGTAGGAACCTCAATCTTAGGTCTTTTCCCAATCTTGGAAATCGCCCGAAAAAGTCTTTCTTCCTCCTGGTTCACAATTTTAACTTCTCCTTCTTGATATTCTTCTTCGGCTTCATCCTCGCTTTTGTCTCTGACATTAAGATTCATTCCTCTGCAAATCTCTTCTTGCAATGCTCGCACTTGTCTCTGTAGCTCTCTAACCTCAGGTGTCACAGCACCAGGTCTTCCACCACATTCTCTTCGTGAAGGCATTTTCGCGATGCGCACTGAAACCCTAACCACGGTCCTGGTGCAAACTGCCTCACAGTCAGTGATCTGTTTACACACTCAAGAAAACCTACTCTGATACCACTTGATGAAGGGTGCTCCCCTTAATACCACAAACACATAACAGAAACAGAGAAACCACAACAATATGCAAGAACAGAAAATTGGCTTCTTATTATCTCCACAAATGTGGAATTACAAACTTTTAGAATCACAATATGCAAAGCCACATGGGCATTCCCTTACAATACTCTGTAGGACAAAGCCTCGAATCAATACCCAGATCTACTACCTAGAACCATTCTGAACTCTTAAGACAATAATACAGCCTTCCTTATATAGGCAATTTTCCACCGCCTGGGAAGGTTCCAGAATTTTAGCCAATAAGGCCGACCAAACTTAGAATTATTTTATTTTACATTTTATTACATCATAGTCAGCTCAAGATAACCTTTGAAACCCGAACAGAAATTTTGAAGAAAATTATTTTCCGCCATTTCGGGTGGCCCAACTTCCGAAGACCATAAGTCATCACCAGTTGACCCGATCGGCTATTATAACCCCATTTCAGAAATGCCACGAAGCGCTCTACAAGCTTGACCTACGCAAGCGCCTGTCACCCAAATTTTTGACCTTATCTGAGGCCTCTAAAGCCTTCAAAACTGAGTTCAAAGTTTCTGTACCCTGCTGCCAATACCGAAAATCTTCAATATCTTCCAATATACACTTGATCTGGCAATGAAACTTTACTGGTAGACTTATATGACCAAAATGAAACTCCAAGAAAGAAATCAGATCATTCTGAGCACATACGAAAATTACCAAAAATAGTAACTTTCCACAAATAGCAGCTCTGCACAAAATAGCCCTTATTGAATACAAAAATAGAAATATTTTTGGGTGATGCAAGATTGCTCTTACACCCAGGATGCTCCTGCATCAATTTTCCCCATCAATATTTATTAGTTTATAATTTATATTAATTTTATTTTCTATTTGGACCTATTATGGAAACTTTGGAGCCGTGGATTTCAGTGTTGGGTAATTGTTTGGCTTGGGGTTTGGTTTGTATCTTCCAACCTTGATCCCAGTCTCTATCTACATCATTTTACCTCTCTGAATGTTCATTTTATTACATGAAGTTGATCATAATGTTGTACTTAAGGTGTCTTGATTATGTGACATCATTGTACTATTCTTATGTTGTTTATGGTTAAGGTTAGGGCTCATCTCGGTGGTATGCGTACACAAGAGAGTTTCCTAAACCTATGAAATAAAGCATTTGAAGTATTACAAATATTTTTTCATGTTTTGGGTAGGGGAATAGGTACCCTAGTTGAGTGTCTCACCATAGGTTTTGGGACCCAAAGTGGTTGCTAGGAGATCTTATGGGTGAGTTTGTAATCAAGTGATAACCTTAAAATTAACTTGGGAGGGCGGAAACAAAATATAATGAAAGAAAACATAATAATGGAAACATAGTCCTATTGGAGTACTGGGACCATGGGTAACTACCAGGATGGATCCCTATTCAGAAACAGGGGACCAGGGTTACATGGTTTCTAGGAAGGATCGCAAAATCTAGGATATGTGATGACACTCACCTAGAGGGTATGCTAAAAACCTTACCCTTGTGATTAGTAATGTGATATCTTGTAATGTTTTGTATTTTTTTCAAGTTACGGTTTGTGAAACCTTAGAATGCTTATGGCATTATGAGTATCTTGGCACTATATCCTAGCACAGGGGGTGGAACTTCACAATTTTCACATGGTTGGGTGAAAAAAATCTTTCGAGGTCTTGTTCATGGTTCGTGACTAGGATGCATTTAATTTTATACATTAATAAAGATCTTTCTATTTTTTATTTTGTATTATTGAAAATGAAGATAAAAAGATATGTTGTAATGCCTTTGGACCATTCATCTACTTGTTATTGTAATGAGATTTTATATTAGAAAAATGTAATTGAAAAGAAAAGAAATGTAATTGGGAGGGATAGTTCTAGGGTTTGTTTCAAGGGTTGTTATGTGAAAGATCAAAGTTGGAAATATATAATATAATGTTGAGTTATCTTGCCTATCTCTCCTATCTTGCAATGAAAGGAAATGTTTATTATGCTAAGGCTAAAATGTAATTTCTAAAGAATAGTTATTCAATGTGTAGGAAAGAGAAATGAAATTGGTTTATGAAGTAAGGAATATAATTGTGTTAGCACCTACAATATTTTTCATGGCTATGTAATTTTCCTTGGCCTCTGCAATGTTTTCCCTACCCTTGGCCTTAAGCCCTAGTTCAAAATATTCAAATTTCTAGCCATTGGTGAAAAGAAACCCTAGACTATCTTGTCAGGTTCTATTTAAGCGTTACTTTTTCCACTTACTAAAGTCCCAAATACCCATGTGCTAAAATTGTGATGACCACTTCACATGTTATATCATTTAACTTTATTATCGAGGCCCCCTTTAATATTTTCTATCTAAGCCTAAGTCTCCCGTGATAATTTTTCCTAAGTGTTAGCCTTTTAAATTGTGTGGCTATCATTATTCCGCAAGGTTTCCTATTGTTAGAGTTTCTGACATGTGGTATAGCGATGAATGGACATCTATCAGTAGGGCCTGACATCTTTGTCCCCTTTTAATCCTACGATGAGTGCATGATCTCATGAAATCTTAGTAGGCTATGAGATCATGCGATGACCGCCCAATCCTCCAATGTGTTGTGGCTAGTATGCTATGGGTCCTTGTCTGCCATGTCATTATGACATGGATGCTTGTGATTGGATGAGATTTAGGTGATGTGGTGGCTGATAGGACCCTACTATTAATGATTGTCTCAAATTTGGGCCCACTTTGGTAATGTGGCAGTGTGTGATTTAGCAAAGTGATGTATCAAGAAAGTGGGGTCAGATTTTTCAAAGGGTTAAACAACAAGTTGATCCTATGATTGTCATTATACCATTGATGAAAGTTGATGCTTTTTTAAGTGCAATGGTATAGCGACCACTGTCTGATCTTTCGCGAGGTAGTGGCTATTGACAAGTGGGTCTGACGTGCTACATAGTGTTGAGGTGCTTGTTTCTCATTGGCCAATGGACTAGTGATGTGGCGAAAGACTTTTCAAACAATTTGTGATGGTTGCAAAGATTAATAAGGACTACCTGATCTATTGGGAAGAAATAAAATTGATGGTCATATGTTAAATTTGTTTGAGTAGCCGTTTCTTCCAAAATTTGAAATTTGAAATAGTTTTCTAGTGACAAAAGGACTGGTTTTTAATCTTGGAGTGGTTGGATTAGGTGGATTTGATTTTGTTTGCTATTGCAGTATGGTCCAGGGTGCGATGATTGATTGCAAAATGTTTGTACAGTGAAAAAGGGGGTTTTGTACTATGAAGATTTTGCTCGAGGCATGTTGCAGGTGGTTGATCAGACTAGTTAACACGGTGGATTCATGGTCATCGGTATGAATCAGGAGATTTCTCATTGATGAAGATCATTCTAGGATCTATTTTCTCCAAGTTGCTTGGTTTTCCTCCCATGTAATAAATTTTGATTATATTTGGTTGGTTTGGTGGGTGAAAACCCTAGTCCTTGCCTCAGTCATCCATAGCTTGTTGCTTCTTGACTTTTTGGGATTCCAAGATGACTGGTGGTATATATTGTTTTAGTTTTGATTTTGTAGGGGTTCCAAGTCTTTTGGTCCCACAGGTTTTTGTTGATGCTATGTTGAAAATCAATGTAAAAGATTGAACAAGGAGAGCCTGGATTTTGGGTCTTTTTCCTAGCATTTTGTTGTTTTGTTAATGTATTGATTTTGCAAATTTTAATGAGAATACACTTGAATTCCAATCTTAGATTTATGTTTTTCTTCTTGTTGTGATCTTGGGCTCATAGATGTTAATGTCACAAAGTGAGTTAGCATATGGTAAACAAAGAGTATTATGGAATTATCTTTGAGTTCCTAACAAAGTTAGGATTAAAGTCTTTGAGGTAGTTTCAGTGAGTTCATGGTTGAATAGAAATTTGATGATCAGGTTTGGGAGTGAGAGGGATAATAGGAAAAACACTTATTCTAAGTTCAAGAGTGTTTGAGTTAGGATTTTTAGTTGATTTATGTTATTGAGTAACTCTATGCCCTAGGTTAAGGCACTGATCCATTCTCTAGAAGTAGTTCATCATCATCCACCACACATTTAAATGATAAAATCTTTAAACCAGTTAGTAAAGGGTATAGTTGTATAATATTTAGTGATTCCTTTCAAGAAGTGAATCAAAGGTACACCTGCCTGAGCATCTAGGCTCAAATTATAGGAGGATCCTTGTTGATCCTTGTTAATTGGCCCTTTTCCTTGTAGACTTTGGAGTGGTGATAGAGTCAGTGACATTAGTTTGTCAATCATAGTGTAAACTTTCAAGTAGAAAGAAAAGACAACCAACAAATTGTAAATAAAATATTATTTTCTTACCCTATCTTTTAAGTTTTGAAATGTGAAAGTAAAGAAAAGAAATAAAATTCAATTTGGATAAGTAATATGTTAGTAAATGAATTCATTAAGGGAACCTTAAGGAATGTAAATGTGATTGTATTAATGATGTAATGTTAGAAAAATATTTGTTAGTTGTAATTTTTGGTCATAAGACCTGATTCCTTATGGGTCCCTAGCAGGGACATTACAAATCCTCTAACCAGGTTACACCTTATAGTGTGTTTTTTTATCCTTGCACAAGGTTGCCTCCTAGCCAAGCTTACTTCAGAAAAGTGAATTATTTTGGGTTACCGGTCACAGGTGGTTTTTCCCTTAACAGGGTTTCTACATTAAAATCTATGTTTTATGTGTTGAATCATTATTTTTCTTTACACATTTCATAACTAGATTGATTAGTAAATACAGTAGTTAACTTGTTGTCAATTGGTAGATGAAGAGAAAGATATTGTTGATATCTTACCAAGTTGATTATTTGATTGAAATATTTGAATATATACATCTAGAAGATTTGGGAATAAAGGATAATAGGAATTAATTGATTCACCCACCCTCTCAGTTATCTAACAATTGGTATTAGAGCATTGGTTTCTTGGAAGGAAAGTTTAAAGGACTTAAGCTAAAGATCTCAAGATGTATAAGAGAGAGGTGCCAAAGCTGAATAAAGACAACTTCTCGACATGGAAAAGTAGAATGAAACTACATATATCTGGAATTAGTGAATCTACAATATACTACTTGAGAAATGATTACATTCAACTGAATGGTCCCTTGATTTTGATCAGATGAGAGATAGACATGAACACAATGTCACAATGATAGATATTGTTGTTTCCTTATCAGATCTTGATTTTGAAGATGTGAAGATATGCACTACTACTAAAGGAATGTGGGACAAACTTGCACTAGTTCGTGGAGGAGATGAAAATGTGCTGAGGGAAAGAGTTAAGAGTCTTAGAGGAAAGTTTGATGACATGAAGATGAAAGGAGAAAACATTTCACAACACAACAACCAAATCAAGGAAATTGTCAATGCTATCCGAGGAGTATAAGGTGTTATTGATGAAGACATTGTTGTGAGTAAAACTCTTAGAACCTTGTTGCCTATTTATGCTATTAGAATCTCTACAATCCATGAAATGAGATCATCTCTGGGTAACACTCTTACACTTGATAGCCTAATCAATAAACTGATTACTTTTGAGTTGAATAAATTTGATAACAATATTGTTTTGAATATTGAGTCTGTATTTATGTCATCCTTAAAAATTGGTAAATCAAGCAGTAAACACATGATAAGAAATGAGAGTGATAGTGACAGTGATGAGGATGAACTTGATGAACTTGAAGCATTAATGGTTAGAAGACTATAAAAAGGTAAAGGAAGATACAAAGGGAAATTACCTTTGACATGATTTAACTATAAAGAAATTAGCCACATTGCAATTAGGTGTCCTAACCAGAAAGTAGATGACAAAGACAATGCCTAATCTAATGAAAGAAAGTTTGATAGGAGAGATAACAAAGAACACAGAGGTAACTGACAATATAATAGAAGAATTAATCGAGACTACAAAGACAAAGGCAAGAAGACATTTTACTTTGTTGAAAATGATGATGATGACACCAACACCAACATCGATGAAGATATTGAGATGGTATTAGTAGCTTTGAAAGAAGACTCAAAGGAAGAAGAAAGGTATGTTGAAACATCACTTATTTCTAAAGTTAGCAAGAATGATACTTGGATTATTGATAGTGGTTGTACACATCATATGACTGGTGATGAGGAAAAATTTGAATATCCTGAACACTATAATGGTGGATTTGTTAAAATGGGAAATAACACACCTTGTCTAGTAAAGGGAAAAGGATCTATCTTGTTGAACAATAAGATTAGATGCGAGAATGCATATTGGGTAAAATGACTTAACTATAATCTATTAAGTGTAGCATAGTTGAATAACTCTGGTCACTGAGTTGCATTTGAAAGTAGAATGGTGAAAATCTATGATGAAACTAGAAAGTTGGTCAGTACTAGTGAACAATCTAAAGGTAATCTATTCTATGTTGACAATGTTGAAACTTCTTATTTATTGAATAGAACTGAAGATGTGTGATTATGGCACAAGAGGTTATGTCATGTGAATTTTGACAACATGGTTAAAATTAGTAAGAAAAGAAAAGTTAGAGGCTTATCAAGCTTATCTAAACCTAACCATGTCATGTGTAAACAATGTCAAATCCAGTTTCAAGAGAAAAAATTATTCATCTAATGCTATTTTGGATTTGGTTCATACCAACTTGTGTGATCCTATAAGAACTCAAAGTTACTATGGAGATATATATTTTATTTTATTTATTGATGACTACTCTAGGATGCTGACTATTATGTTTTTGAAAGAAAAATTTGAAGCCTTTAAGATGTTTAGATGGTATAAAGATAAAGTGAAAAAGAGTTAAAATGCTTGAGATTAGATAGAGGTGGTGAGTTCATTTCTGATGAATTCACTAACTTTTGTAATGAGAATGGAATTAAAAGATAGGTTTATGCACCAAGGATACCACAACAAAATAGAATTGCTGAAAGTAGGAATAGATCTATTGTTTATTGTGCTAGAACACTGATGATTAAAAATGTGTTGCACAAATGTACTAGAGAGAAGCTGTTAGTACTATTGTATACACACATTGAACCAAGTACAATAGAAGAAAGATTCAAACAATACACCAAATGTAAGTTATTTCAGAATATTTGGAAGTAGATGTTACACTCTAAAAGATAATAGAAATGGGAAATTTAATTCAAAAGGTGATGAAGGAATATTCTTAAGATATTCTACTAAAATAAAAGGTTACAAATGTTTAAACAAGGTTACAAATAAAATGATTGAAATTGCAAATGTGAGGGTTGATGATTTTGCTGAGAAAAATGATGAAGAAACCAAAAAGGAACTGGAAGACTATGGAAGATTTACATACATTGAGAAACCTAACACTCTACCCAAGCAACATGCTGAAATTAATGAGAAACAAGATAAAGATATCGAGCAACAAACTACAGAGACTGAGAATCAGGAAATAGTTATCAAGGAAGATCTTGATCCTACACCAAATGATGAGAAAAGAAGAGAAAAAATACTAACAAAATTTGTGAGGAGACACCATCCACAAAATTATATTATTGGAGACAAGAAAGATGGCATGATGACATGAAGTAAGTTGAGAAACAAAACATGTTTGGTTTGTGAATTTGAACCTAAAAATGTTAGAGATGCCCTTGAAAATGATGAATGGATTAAAGCCATGAATGAAGAAATAGACCAGATACTAAAAAAAAAAACATGGACATTGGTACTGAGACCCAATGATAAGAATGTAATTGGAACCAAATGGATATTCATAAACAAGTTGAATGAGAATGGTGAAGTTACGAGGATAAGGAAAGACTTGTATGCAAAGGATATGCACAAGAAGAAGGTATTGACTATGGTGAGACTTTTGCACCAGTTACTAGACTTGAAGGAGTTAGAATATTTCTTGCATATGCTTCCTACAAAAGATTTAAAGTATATCAAATGGATGTCAAATCTGCATTTTTTAATGGGATACTTGAAGAAGAGGTATATATTGAACAACTTGAAGGTTTTGTTGATCCAAATCAGTAGAACATGGTATGTAAGTTGCACAAAGCACTATATAGACTCAAACAAGCACTGAGAGCATGGCATGAAAGACTTCATTCATATCTTATTAGTATTGGATTTTTTAGAACAAGTGACAATAACAACTTATACTTGAAAGGTGAAACTAATGATTAGATTCTTATTGCTAAAATTTTTGTTGATGATATCATATTTGGAGGACATGATAATCTATGAAAATCATTTGCCAATGAAATGAGAAAATAATTTGAAATGTCAATGTTTGGAGATATTAAATTCTTTCTTAGTTTGCAAAATCTACAACAAAGTGAAGGTAATTTCATTTCACAATCAAAGTACATTAAAGAAGTGTTGAAGACCTTTGGAATGGAAGATTCAAAACTGGTTGGTACACCTATGTGTTGGCAATTTTTCTGAATTAGATACTTAGATGTTGTCATTATGGCAACATATGATCTACATGAAGATCACATATGGCAGAGAGAAAGTATGTCAGAGTGCAAAGAAAAATTGTCTAAGTATGAGACAATGTTTTTCCAGTGTACCTAGAGATAGTTTTGATCAGTGATGATGATTGGAGTAAGTTCAATGCTTTCACACTTGAACATAGATACTATGATGACTATAGAAGGCTCACCTAAGAGCACAAGTTAGTACGACATGTACGGAAGAAGTTATGATAGTTTTTCCTAAGACAGTGTTAAGCCGATAGGATAGTATATGAAGAAAAAATTGGTAAAGAGTTAAGGGATTATTTTGTTTATCAAAATAATGTCTTAACAATATAAAGGGATGACATCCTAGATGTTAACCCTTGGGTAAATATGTATTTTGTATAATGCTTTTCTTAAGTTGACTGTAAGAGTTATTAGCCTTAATAACTTGTATAAATATGAGGCATTTGTAAATGTGAAATATACATAAGCAATTGTAATGATATAGATGATATAGCGAACATACATTGAAGAGATATTGATACAAAGTTGTGAAAGAAAGAAAGCAGTATAAGGTTATGTACCTTACCATATTTTGTAATTAGTAATCAATGTACATTACTTGTTTGGGCAGTGGGCTCATCTAGTAATCATATTTTGTACTACCAACTCTTAGCAGGGTTGAGGCTTCTAACAAGGCCTAAAGTCCCTTAATCAGGACTAAGACACTATATGCATGTAAAAGGATCCTAACGGGGTCAAATTCCTTAACAAGATACTTTTGATTAGTGGATCTTTGTGGGTACCATCCCCACCGGGGTTTTCTCTTGGCTAGGGTTTTCTCAAGAACAAATAATGTGTTTTGAGTTCATTTGCTTTACTATTATGCATATTCTTTAGTTTACTATGTTATGCATGTATCAACTTAATCTATTATATCCATAATTGGGAAAAAGTAATATTTTTTAGAATACTAATTCACCCCCCCTCTCAGTATTCCCTATTTCTAACAATTGGTATCAGAGACTAGTTACTCAGAAAATAATCATTCAAGGAAAGCCTAGTAGCTTGAGTAAGATCTCTATGGACATGGATAAGCTATAGAAGAATCTTGATGAAGCTCTTGAATAGATTGATATTCTTACTAAAGAAGGAGACACTCTGAAAGAAAAATATGATGATGCAAAGAACCTCATTGAGAAACTGAAAAACAAGTTGGAAAATTTGAAATCAGAAAAAGAATCTACAATTCAAATTGAAGATTGTGATGACAACCTAGAAAATGAAAGTGAGATCCTTAAACATGAACTAAAGTTAGTACATCTGAAGTTGAATTTGAAAGATGGAAATAGCAAGAATGAATAAAATCTAAAATCTGAGAATGAAAATCTAAAATCTGAGAAAGAAGATCTGAAATCTAAACTTTGTGAAGTGACATCTAAACTTGAGAAAACCAAATTGTAGTATGCTAAACTTGAGAAGTATAATAAAATTGTGAAAGGTGAACTAACTCAATCTAAGTAGAAACTTGAGAGACTATAGTCAAAAAGTGAGAAGATTGATGAACAATTATCTTATGAAAAGCCATTCTATGATAAAACTGGTCTTGGATTTAACTCATTTAAAGAGAGTAAAGAGAGCAAGGAACCAGATCTGAAAGTTTCTAAAAGCATAGATGAAAAGAAGTCTAATGAAGTTGACAAATCTAAAGATACACCTAAAGAAGAAGAACCACCTAAACAAGAGGAGTCACCTAAAGGTACACAAAGAGAATTTAAAGGTAGATGTTTTGCTTGTAATACTTTTGGTCATATGAAGAAAGATTGTACTGGTAAGCAATTTAAACCTCTTAATGGTTATTGTTATAATTGTCATGGTTTTGGACATAGAGCTATTGAATGTAGAAAACCTAAATTTGTTGAGAACAATAATAGTAGTAAAATGTTCATAAATACTAACCATGAAAATAAGAGACCTACTGAAGATATGAACAGAAGAAATGGAGTAGTATGTTATAGATGCAACAAAGTTGGACACATTGCTAGAAATTTCAAATCACAAATCAACTAGTCAGGACCAAGATATGGAAATAATGGAATAGTTTGTCAAATATGCAACATGATTGGGTATACAAAAAGGTTTTTCAGAATGAATAATAGGGTTTCTCATCCTAACCCTAACCCTAGAAGTCATGAGAGGAGAAATAAAAATGAAAGTAATAGTCAAAGAGGATGTTGTAGTAATTTAGAAGAAGTGAAGTTTTCTAAAGCCATGGATCAAGGAGATATATTCAACACTAAAGGTAATTAGAAAGGTGAAGTATCAAATGGTAAGAGTGAATCTCTACCTAACCCATCTCAAAGTACTTAATTCATGAAAATATAGTAGAATAGGAACTTAGGATAGTATAGAAGTTAGTATAGGATAAATTGAGTCTTGCATAGTTAATGCAAGGTAGTAGATGATGTATTGATGCTATGGTTAAGAGTGCATAGGATAATATTGTGTTATGCAAGATCACAAGAAGTTTCAAGTTTTGCAGGTAAGCAAAAATAACTTTTTCGAAAGAGATGACAAAGGAATTGAATGCGATGTCAGATTTTGTTAGATTGAAAGGTTAAAAGGTTATGATCAGTATTATTTGATCGTTAAGATGAATACAAGTGCTAAGGAGATCAATGAGTAGTGATTGAAAGCAATTTTCAAGGATTTGGTGAAGGATTTTCATGTCGAATATGGGTAAGCCCTAAATCGCATAATCGAGATATTTTACTAAGCAGATCTATAAATCGGTTAAAGAATTTGTAGTAGTCATGGATGTTTCATTGATTCATAATGTAAGAAATAAGAATAGACCTAAGATCAAAAGGGAACTAGTAGAACCCTTGGAGGAAGATCCTAAATTAGCATTATCATCCATACCAGATGGAGTTCTACACTTAGAGAATGTTAGAAGTTATTTTAGATGTAAGCTTGAACCCCTCAATGATAGTGATTTTACCAAAGAATATGAAAAGATTTACAATAAAGATATTTCATTGAAAGTAGGGTTTGAACACTTGAAAGATAATGAGATCATAAAGTATTCCTTATAGTATGAGTTTGATGATGAAGAACACACTAAGATAATCTTGACTAGAATTCACAATGGAAAGTTTTGGTTAGATGACAGAGTGATAGATATCACAGCTGGCCTAATTCATGAAGTAACCGGTTTATCTAAAACTGGATTCATTCCATTGAATGAGAAGAACATGAGAAAAATAGTATTAGATGACACAAAATCATCTTACAATGGGAGAGGCATAGTGATTAGCAAGATACAACAAGATGATGTTAGATATTTGTGAAAGATCCTTACAGTTAAGTTTTGTGCTAACTCTAGAGAAGATGACATGGCAGTAGGAATGATACATGTATCCTACTTAATGTGTGTTGACAAAGTTCAAGTTGACATGTGTGAAATTTTGAGAATTCAGTTGTTTGAGAACTTGGAGAAGATAAAGAAGACCAAGAACTCCCAGTTTAGATTCTCATCATTGATCACTTATATGTTTTTTCATTTCTTAAGAAGATTTCGATTTACAATTGGTGATTATTGGAATGATGGAAAGACCACAATGGAAAGGATAAACACAGTATTCAAGAGACATCTTATTGACAAGTTCAATGAGAGTGAAGTATTGGTAATCAAAACATTTTAGAATTTAATGAAAAATACATCAAGGATTCCAAAGTCCTTAGTTGAGAAATATAAGAATGAGATATGTTTCATGGTTGATACTAACTTTACATTCATTGAAGCAGTAGAACCTAGAGTAGAATTCATAGACCCTCTTGGCTATGAAATTACCGAAGCTGAAATAGAAGAGTATGTGAGCAGATTGCTTAAGGGAAAGTTGGATATTCACAGTAATAGATTTGGGATTTTTGAGGAGAACTTCAACTCTGCAAATTCTATCTTAGAAGAGAAACAGTCTAAGAAGAGATTAGATAGTGCAATAAAGAATATTTTGAAGGACACAGGGATGACAGGACAATAATTTTTAATTGCTAAGCAGACAGCAGTAGCCATCAGAGTTATAGGATAAAAGGAAATTTTGTCTAGTCCACCTCTTTTATCAGTTGTAGAATAGCCAACAAACATTCAGATTAAGGTAAAAGTGGAGGAAGTTGAGAAAGATCAAGAAGTTAGGAAATCCACAAGATCATCCTCATCTACACCTGGTAAAAGAATAAAAGAAATTACTACTGGACCAGGAAAAAGGTAGAAAACACTAGTACCACTAGTTTAGAGGAAGATAGCAAAAATAAAAGATGATGAAGATACCCCAGTGAAAAAGAAAACATGGAAACCTAAGATTAAAAAATTAAATTAACAAATCATACAAGATGGAGACTTCTCTAAGATGAACAAGTATTATGACCTTTATGACTATTCAGATAGACTAAATCTTGAAAATGTAGTTGTGAAGCACATGATACAATCTAATAAGAAATTTGACACAATTCAGGGCAAGATACTTGATGATTTATATGAGAAATTAGTGAATAGGAAGAACGGAGCAACATAAGAAGACAATAAGATCAGAGAAAATCTTGTAAGAAAATTATGTGATGTTAAAGATGAAGAACATTTCAAAGAGATCATGAAAGAACTGAACACCCATCTGAGAAAAAAGAAAAGAACCATTTAGATTATGGAAGGAAATTATGAAGATATCAACATAGAAATAGAGCAAGCAATAGTCAAAGTAATGATAGCTAGTGTTGAAAGACACTCTAGTGCAGGAGGACAAATGAAATGAGATAAGGAATTTGAACATCAAATAATTCCCTCTCCACCAACTTTAAACATTGAAGATGAGTCAATGCATGTGGAAGGAACTAAGATTACTTTAGATAGTGATGATAATCCTTTCAAGAATATTGAAAACATTGTTGAAAATTTGGCTTTTGAAGAGTAGGACAGTACCAGAGAAGAAGAGAAGAGAGACTCAAGGATTGAAGAAGAAAAGGTAACAAAGAAGCAAGTAGAAGCTCCTAGTCAAGCAGAAATCAGTCTTACACCTAAGACTGGAAAGAAATCATAGTTTGGATCTATATTTGAAAGTTTTGGAAAAGAATTTGATGATGTTGATTAGATGGAATTGATCACATATCTGAACAAGATAATTGGGAAGAATAAGAAGGTGGAAAGCCTTGAAGGATCACTAAAGGAACTAACAGAGAAGCTGCAAAGAATTGTGACTACATAGATAATAGAAGTAGACCCTCTTGAAAGAGCTAAGAAAATTATGAATGTATTTGATGATGAGTTTACTAACTTATCTAACACAGCTAAAGTGAAGGCTCAAGCAGCCTATGAGGCCAAATTACTTCTAGACATAAGCCAGAATATCAAGAATGACATCAATAGCCTAGATATCTACATAAAAGACTTGAGAAGGAACTTAGATAGAGGTAAAACTTTGTACATTCAGTGTACAAAATCTGATAATCTTGTACCAGAAGAAATTTAGAAGATTAAAGACAAAGAAGTAGAGATTCAGATAGAGGTAAATCTTCTAGCAAGCCCCAATGTGAAGATATTGGACATTGAGAAGAAAATCAATAGGATTAATGATGAAATAAGGATTCTATTTGATGACAGGGATAGGAAACTAAAAAGATTCTCTTTTAAGAGAGCATATTTCCATTAAGTTAAGCATTATTGAAGGACAATTGGAAGAATGTCTTTCATCAAAGACATCTTTTTAGAAGTTTAGTTTTGCAAACCTTCAAGCCTATGAAATAGCATCATATGGATTGTGTGCACTACTCATTGTTTCCAAAACCATTAAGAAGGCATGGGAGAAGGAGATAGAGAGCATCGAGATAAATTTTGTAGATTGTGTTGCAAGCCTACTGGCTCTACAATATTGAATCAAGGTATAAACACTTTTTAGCATAGTTTTGGCACCCTTTTTTGTCATTGTTGTCAAAGGGGGAGAGATATTTAGCTGAAAATTGTTATATATGATAAGAATATATATTCTTAGGGGGAGTACAAGATTTAGCTAAGATATATGGATTTATAAGGACAATGGATTTTTATTTTTTTATGGCCACAATTTTGAGTTTTTGAAGTGTTATGACTTAGCCAATTTTCTCATATGTTGCCACCAATGACAAAGGGGGAGATTGTTAGAAATTTAGCTAATTTAGATACTTATATGTTGTCATTATGGAAACATATGATCTACATGAAGATCACATATGACAGAGAGCAAGTATGTCAGAGCGCAAAGAAAAATTGTCTAAGTATGAGACAATGTTTTTCTAGTGTACCCAGAGACAGTTTTGATCAGCGATGACAATTGGAGTAAGTTAAATGCTTGCGCACTTGGACATAGATACTATGATGGCTATAGAAGACTCACCTAAGAGTGAAAGTTAGTACAGCATGTACGAAAGAAGTTATGACATTTTTTCCTAAGATAGTGTTAAGTCGACTGGATAGTATATGAAGACATAATTGGTAAAGAGTTAAGGGATTATTTTGTTTATCAAAATAATCTCTTAACAATATAAAGGGATGAAATCATAGATGTTAACCCTTGGGTAAATATGTATTTTGTATAATGATTTTGTTAAGTTGACTATAAGATTTATTAGCCTTAATAACTTGTATAAATATGAGGCATTTGTAAATGCAAAATATACATAAGCAATTGTAATGATATAGATGATGTAGTGAACATATAGTGAAGAGATATTGATGTGAAGTTGTGAAAGAAAGAAAGAAGTATAAGGTTATGTCCCTTACCATATTTTGTAATCAGTAATCATTGTACATTACTTGTTTGGGTAGTGGGATCATCTAGTAATCATATTTTGTATTACCAACTCTTAGCAGGGTTGAGGCTTTTAACAAGGCCTAAAGTCCCTTAATCAGGATTGAGACACTATATGCATGTAAAAGGATCCTAATAGGGTCAACATCCTTAATAGGATACTTTTGATTAGTGGATCTTTGTGGGTACCATCCCCACCAGGGTTTTCCCTTGGCCAGAGTTTCCTCGAGAACAAATAATGTGTTATGAGTTAATTTTCTTTACTGTTATGCATATTCTTTAGTTTACTATGTTATGCATGTATCAAGTTAATCTATTATATCCATAATTGGGAAAAAGTAATAGTTTGTAGAATACTGATTCACCCCCCCTCTCGGTATTCCCTATTTCTAACACTATGGTCATAGGATGCAAATTAAAAAAGGATGATCAATCAACCGAGGTAAACCAAACACTATAAAAATCAATGATTGGTAAGTTGATTTATGTTGTGCATAGTAGACTGGACATTGCACATGCAGTTGGGATTGTAGAAATATTTTTTGCTAATCCTAAGGAATCACATATGACTATTGTTAAAAGAATTTTGAGATACTTGAAAAACATTGAGAACTATGGTTTATGGTACAAGAAAGAGGGAATTTTTTAACTACAAGTTTACACTGATGCAGATTGGGCTAGAAACATTGATGACTAAAAGAGAACTACTAGTGGAGTATTCTTTTTGGGAGAAAGATTAGTTACTTGGATAAGAAAGAAGCATGCATGTATTTCTTAGTCCACTATCGAAGCAGAATATGTAGCTATTTCTGCTAATTATTCAAACATTGCATGGATAAAAAAACTTTTTAAAGGCATGAATGAGGATATTACTAACCCAGTGATAATACCAGTGCTATAAAAATTTCTAAGAATTCAGTGATGCATGAAAAGAAAAAGCATATATCTATAAAGTATCACTATTTGAGGGAAAAAGTACAAGACAAGCAAGTGAAACTAGAGTTTGTGAAATCAAAAGAACAACTTGTAGATATATTTACTAAACCCTTACCTAAGGATACATTTGAGTACTTGAGGACTAGACTAGGGGTCCATTCCCTATTTGTTGTTCACTAAGGTGATCAAGAGGTTGTATCAACCTATACTTTACCAAAATATCAAATGATGTTGATGCATATTTCTCACACTTTAGATTTCCTAAGGTTGTGAATGTCAGAAATTGAAGAAGAGAACATTTCATATCAGTACATGAAGGTACTTGATCTGAGCCAAACATCAGAGATAATGATTTGGCTATTAAAGAGTTGTTTATTCTTTTGGCATTATTGTCAAAGGGAGGGAGAAATCAATGAAATTTTATAAGGGAGAGAGAGTCTGAGAGGAAGAGAACTAGTGAGAAGAAGAAGATCAAATCCATAGGGAGAGTCTGCATGGAATGTTGTGTAGTGATTAAACATATTAAATGTATAAGCTAGGGAGAGCTTACCGAGCTAAAAAAAATTTTATATAGTTGTAGAACAGATGTTTTGTATTCTATGACATATTTCATATTGTGTTTCCATCAATGCCAAAGGGAGAGATTGATAACCTACAATTGATTGAATATCTTGATGGAAACAATGGAAAAGTGAAAGACAATGATTGATGGTCACCAAGCTACTAAAGTAATATGTAAGATAATTAAATTAGTTAATGTATTGTCATTGGTGTCAACTAGTTTTGACTGTACTTATCATGATGGTTACAAACATCTAAAGAAGAAAATGGTAAAGGAATGAGATATCTACATGAAGATGACATGGATATGAAAGATATGGTTTTGGTATACATTTCATAACTTATTGATGAGTCTATGGCATCATGTTTTTTACTTGATTTTATTACATGATTTTGTTATATATTGAAAATCAAAACTAAACAAGGTTATGTGGTCAGTGTATCATCAAAAAATGGAAGCATTTCCATTTAGGACTGGTTTATCCCTCCAAGTAAGTGGTCTGGAGTCATGTCAAATGCCTTGAATGGGTCTTTGACTTGGATTTGGCTTTTTCCCCCTATTCTACTTCTCTTTCCACCTTTTTCCAACCTATTTCTAGCACTGATCCTGAGAATTTGAGGTTCTTGACCTTAGGGTCAAGGTCAACCTTCCAGGTCAAGGTTGACCTCAACCTTGACCATGGGTCCATATTTCAAGTTCTAGAAGTTTTTGAATGTCAGGTTTCAAAAAGTTTATTTTTCCGCTTCTGGGTCAGCTGTTTTGGGCTTCAAAATGGTAAACTCTTAAATGATATTTAAATTGGTTCCACTTCCAAGAGTAAAGGCTTAAATTGGAATTTAATTCTCCTATGTAGGCCTCTCTAGAAGTTTTTTCCCTAACTTGTATAAAAGGAAGCCTTCACCTCTCATTTTCATAATCTTTTCATAATCTCTCAAGAAAGTTAAATCAAGCAATCAAGAAAGAAAGAAAGAAGGAGAAAGAAATAATTCAAGCATTCATTCATCTGCACAGATTCAAGATCCAATTCATCAAGGAGATCCATTGGAAGCCATTGAAGGATTCAATCTATTGGACTGATTTTTAGGTTTTTTTAAACAATCTCATTTTAAATCTTGCTAGCATCTGAAACTTATGTATGTATCAATTATGTTGTAACTCTGCAAGGAATTATCTTTAAAAATCCAAGTGTCAAGTCTACCAGGTACAAAATGCCCACATACCCTTTCCCTAATTTCCTTTTTTACCCTCGGTAGGGTTTTCATTTTTTAGAAAATACCTTAAGTGTGCCCTAGGTCTTTATATTTTCACATTGCTTTTGAGGCACTTAAAGGGTCACATATGCATGTGGTCATTTCATCTCCCTAAGTGATCACTGAGTCTTGTAATATATTTATTAAGTCTTAAAAAATTCAGCGAACAAGCGACAAAGCCCTAGTTTTCTTTTGGTTTTATTCAATCGCGTAATCTCCAGTTGAGTTGGCGGCTAGTGAATCTATTTGGAAATCAAGAAACAAAGATAACTCTTATTCCATTGATTTTGGTGGTTAATATGAAGTCATTTAGTGACCTAGAGATTGCAGTGTTCACTCAATCTCATGAAAAAATAGTTAAGCCTTAAAACATCTGGAGAATCAGCGATAGCCGTCGATTGAATTAAAGATCAACAGTCGACATTATATCTAAAATATGACTTTGCAGTTAGTAATTTATCTAGATATTAAACAAGGTCATTATCTCATAATCTCTAAGTCTTGGTGGTTAGCAAAGAAAAGTTTAGCGATCAAGCGAGTGAAGTACTCACTTGATCTCCAAGTTCTAGTAGTTAAGTGTGAACTATTGAGCGATTAAACGATAAGCTTATATAAAGGTATTATTTTATTTAGTCGTGCAATCTCCAGATACCATTTGATAGTTAAGAAAAGACATTCAATGACTTGGTGAACAAAGTATTTTCTTAATCTCATGAAATTGATAGTTAGTAGCATTCCAAGATTCAGCAACAAAAGGAAAAATGATTGTTCTCTTTTAATTGCGTAATAAAAGGTTTAAGTCCAAATGCATTAAGCAATTCAGTGAGAACCATAGATAATTTAAAAGATCAAAAATTGGCGTTTAATCTTAGGATTAGACCCAAGATAAGGAATTCATCTAGAGATTCAAATATTATAGTATTCGCTGGGTCTTATGATATAACCAAGGTTAGTAAAGATATTCAGAGATCACGAGAACATAGTTGTCACTGGATCTCAAGGTTAAATTTGAGTTAAGATAATTATTCAGAGATTGTGTGAATAGCCTTTAGTCACTTGATCTCATGATATAATTGGAGTTAAGGAAATGATCTATAGATTGTGAGAATGATTTTAGTCATCAAATCTCAGAATAAAACTAAGGTTAAGTTAGAGTTTATGATATTTAGAGAATGCTTTCAGTCACTGGATCACACAGTCATGTATGATTTAAAGTTAAGGATTTGAAGATTGTAAGAGGGCCATGGATGAAAATGAGATCGAATGATGGTCACTTGATCTCTTAATAAAACCATAGTAAGGATAACATTTAGAGATTACAAGAATGCCTTCAGTCACTTAATCTTTGAATAGCTCCTGGTTAAGTGTTCATTAAATCAAAAGGGTAAGAGTCATTGTTACATGGAAAAAGTACTCTACCAGGTGGGAATAAAGAAAAAGCCAACCAATCAAATCTTCTATCATCTTAAAATGGAAGCACTTCCATCTTAGTAGGTTTAGCACCCTCTTTTAGTGCATTTATCATGATAAACTTGCATTTAGGATGCATTCTGCACTTGATTCCTTCATTCTAGGAGAAATTAGGGTTAGGATCTTGATGATTCTCCTTAATTTCCCTCCTCTATGGCTCTATTTTCTAGGTAGGAATTAGAAATAGGTCCTCCTATCCTTCATCATATTCATCATAGTACTTTGTGTCTCTCTCTGGCACTCTGACCTATTCTATTATCATTTCTAGGTCTCTGGGCACCCCTAGAACCTTTTGTTTCCTGTTCTAGCTAGATTTGAACCTCTGGGTCAAGGTCAAGGTCAACCCTCACCTAGGTTAGAGTTGATATCATCTCTAACCTAGGTCAAAGCTGAGGTCATCCTTCACCTCATGTGGGATTTGATTCCCCTTTTAAAATTTTGGTCCCGGAGGGCCCCAAAATCAATGTCGGGCTCTCAGATCCGAATGTGGAAGGGTTTTAATTTGAAATTCATTTAATTATTTTCCCTCCTTAGTTGGTTATTGTGATTGGACCATAATTCAAGGTAAAATTTTAATTATGGGTCATCACATTACTCTAGGAGCCTCACCTTGAAACCTCTACATAAAAACTCTCATTTGCCTTCATTTACACAACAAGGACATCAAGCATTAGTAGAATTTGGGAAAATAAATGACCAGGTGACTAAAATTTTTAGTCGCATGACTAAAAATGATCATGTTCTACCATTTTTTTAATCACATGACTAAAAATTTTAGTCACATGACTAAAACTAATCATGTTCTACAAATATAAATGACTAAATAAATGACCAATTTGGTCATCGGGTAAAATCACAACTAAAATGACTAAATAATTAGTTACCCTAATTAAAATGACTAAATGAATGATTAATACTCCTTTACACATTAACATTTGATAATATCATATATTTATATTCTTAGAAGTTGGATTTCACCAATAATGTGTGTTTGCCAATAGACTTATTGTGTGAACATTATTCCAGCCACTATTTTCCAATATCTCTAAATGGTAACTATATTTAAAATTCATCTAAGCATTTTTCAATTATAATTTATAGTAGATTTTGGCAAATAAATGACTAATTTGGTCATAAGGTAAAATGAAAACTAAATAATTGGTTAGACAAATAAAAATGACTAAATGAATGACTAAATAAACAACTAATTAAATGACTTTAAAATAAATGACTATTACTCATTTATTCTTTTTTTCTTTCAAATTTGATCATAATCCAAAGAGCTTAAGCCCCCCTCATGGGACCCTATACCTAAGTGACCCATTTGGTCACTCAAGTTGCTTGGTGCACCGAAAATACCTATTGCATGGAAGGCATTTCCTCTCAATGTAGTCTTAAGGCCTTCACATATTTTATAGAAAAAATTGAGATTCACATTCTCTAACTTTAATTCTATTACTCATTATGTTAATGAATTATTAATGGTTTTACCTATAATGTAAAGAAAGTTTTATTTTATTGTTGTGTTAGCATATCAAATATATCAAAGATAAATTATTGTCAATTTCACTAATAAAATATGATTTAAATAATCCAATTGCATTTTGAGGGATATCTTGTAGACACTTCCATTTCAAAAGGTCAAGTAGTTATTTCTAGAAGTAATTAGATTAAACTTACATGGATTGTAAAAATGTAATGTTTGTAAAAGTAATTATTTGTAGAAGCAGTACCTTAAAAATGTAAGGTCAAGTAGTTATTTCTAGAAGCATTGAGATTCAATTTACATAGATTATAGAAAAAACATGGATCCCAAGTGGAGGCAAATGTTTGCCACATTTTTGGGGCTCCAAGCCTTTAACACCACCTCAACTCTGCCACGGTTAGAAGGTAGCAAGACTCTAGACCTTGGATAAGATACAATAAGAGGTAAGCACATTTGATTTTAAATGTTAATTAATATAGCTAGAAATATATACTAGTATCTAGTTGTTAATAAAATGGCAATTAGTGATAATATTATTTATTATAAGGTACAATATCAATTCAACTCATAAAAATAAACTAATTTCATAAGCTTGCAATTAGATTTCCCATCTTAGACATTTATGGATTTCTCAAATGAAAATATGAAAATAACATATCATTCAAGTTGTTCCAATCCTTCACTAATAATTCACTTTAATAAATATATTATAAATTTATAGATAAATAAGCTACAACTTTTGTTAATATATCAAAGTTAGACAATGCAAGACATTTAGTTGAATGAAAATTGAATAACAATAATAATAATAAACCCAAAATATATTCTCTTATGTCATCGGTCTTTGATGACTAAAAAAAACCTCAAACAAAATACCAATCTTATTTTGCCTCATTTTTTTTAGTTTTATTTAATCTACATGCTCTCTCTCCCTACGTTGCCACACTAGTAGAATTTGGAAAATAAATGACTATGTGACTAAAACTTGTGACTAAAATTTTTAGTCACATTACTAAAAATGATCAAATTCTAATAATTTTTTGCAATTCAAAAGCACAAATAACTAACTAAATGACTAATTTGGTCATCAGGTAAAACCACAACTAAATAATTGGTCAAACAAATAAAAATGACTAATTAAATGACCAAATAAATGACTATTACTTTTTTATTCTTTTTTCTTTCAAATTTGATCATAATCTAGAGAGCTTAAGCCCACCTTGCAAGACCATACCTAAGTGACCCATTTGGCCGCCTAGGTTCCTTGGTGCAACGAAAATCCCTATTGCTTGGAAGACGTTGTCTCTCAGTGTAGTCTTAAGTCCTTCACATATTTTATAAAAAAATTATCATTTATATTCTTAAACTTTTATAACTCATTATGTTAATAAATTATTAATATTTTTAACTATAATTTGAAGTAGTTTAATTTTTGTATTGTGTTAACATGTCAAATGTGTGTGTATATATATACACACACTTATGTAAAAAATAATATAAAAATTGAATATTCATAAATAAATATAGAAATAGTTATGGATTAGGTACCATCTAATATGTATTTATTCCATGAAAATTAACTTTGGATTCCTTGTCCATATGGAGTACATTTTAATATTTTTGCTAGCATTGACAAGAAAATACTTATGCAATAGGGGATTGAATCCATGTAAATTATTACTGTGATTTTGATTTGAAAATGCTCATCCAATCTAAAAAGATTGGAAATATTGATAATCTTAGTTTCTTCAATGAATCTCCTCATTTGTTAAATGTGAAGTATTTTTTTAAGCCTTTTTGGTACATGTCTTGGGTTTCCCCTTCTTAACCTATGTTTGGTTGCATGAACATTTTTAAGAATTATGGAGACTATTTCTTAAATTTATATTTTCTACAAAACATGTTAATTGGTCTACATTCTCAAGTTCCACTACTACATAGCGGGGAAAATTAAGACATTTTTCTAAGATAAATTTAACCTTTTGTCTTAAAAGTTTAAAATATTATTTTGATTATCTAAAAATAAAAATAATCTTAATTGTTTTAGATTAAAAATTAAGGAAAAAGGCACACACTTTGACAAGGGCAGGAAATTGTATTTTTGGCATGTCTTAGTGTACATCTTAGTGAGTAAATCGCTTAAATTATTATTTTAATTATTTTAAATTAAAAATAAAAATTAATTAAATTATCTTGAATTAAAAATTCACACAAAAGAGAACAAGCCACCCAATATAGAAGAATGGCGGGAAGTGTATTTCTAATAAGACTTAGGTAATTTTAACATATTTTTGTTAATGTTTTATATCTATGTGTAAGCTCTAACATCTCCTACTAATTTTGAGCTTCCGGTCATCCATGCACAGGTCCATTGGGAGGAAGATCTCATATTTGTTGTAGAGACTTCATTGTCATTTTATATACATTTGCACCGGTGGATGGGAAGGAAACTCTAGATACTCATCTCTTTAATTCCAAGATTATTGGTGTATATATTTATTTTTAGAGTTTCATTTCAATTTTGATTTTTCTTGAAGAAAAATTCCTTTACCTAGGGTTTTATTACCATTTTGATGTTTCTTACAGAACTTTACCTAAATTTTTATTACCATTTCAATTTTTCTTGAAGAAAACTTATGTTTACTTAGGGTTTCATTAGGTTTTTTATTTTGGTTGAAGAAATTTTTTGTTTATATAGTATCTCATGTTAATCTATTGATGAAAATAGAATATGATTTGGTATGTTTTATTGCAGAGTAAAGAAGAGGCAAGCTGCTCACTTCCACCTCAGCCTGGAAAGTAGTAGAGAGGCTCACCAAAGTCACCATGATGTGGAAATATTTAAACCAAGTTAGTGATTTGCACGACTTTGAGAATGCAAGCTTTTAATTCTTTTCATGCTATTCAATTTGGTGAAAATATTTTTTTCTTTGTGATTACTGTGCAAAAAGAATAAGCCAGAATAATGCAACTTCAATTTTTTGCATCTCCTTAATTTTACCACAAACCAATCCATGTATGAAGAAAAACATATTGAAAATAATCTGAAACCTACATGTTTTGTTGCAACCCTATCTTTTCACTAGTGATATTCATTGATTGATCACGAAGATGAATTTCCTAATGTCTTTCCATTGCATTTATTGTCTTGATCAGACCTGATGGAATAAAATATGATGACAAGTAGCATAGATTGATTCATGTAAATCTACACCAAAACACCGAACTTGGTTACTTGGGGAGGCACTTATAATTTAATGCCATATAAAGTTGTGCTGGGAATGTTAGGGGCCTGGGTATCAATAGTAGATTAATTTGAAGGAAATCCATACTCTCTCAAATTCATATTATAGGGGAATGAAGGTTATTGTTTTTCATTTGCAAAGGATGGATGTACTGCCCAACTTTGGTTATTTTTACATGTGAAATAGTTATTTAGGAAAAAGGATAGTTTTGAGGTATTTATGAGGGATACCTATAGGAAACAGAGTTTTTACTTCTTTTTAATATGTATTTTGGGTTTCATAAGGGTTTCTTTTTCTAATGCTTAGAGTACTCATGAATAAAATGTCCAGGGAAGGGCATCAATAGTTGTATTAGTCAATTCTACATACTCTTATTCTACCTAATAGTACATTTAATTTTGACAATTTCTTTTTGGTTTTCTTTGTATGTGATTTAAGAGCTTATGGTTATTATTTTGGCTTCTGGATAGTTAAACAAATGTGAGACGATCCATTAATCATTCACTTTGACTACCAAAAAATTTTCACAAATACTCTGGTAAATGTTATGGGTACCAATAAAGTTACATAGTTATTCTGATTAGTATTTTTTTTTCAAATTCTGGGTATATAAGTGGGCCGCTATTGATCCAGTACATGACTTTTTAGTGGAATTTTAATCAGCATGTTCCATGAAACAATTATTAAAATATAGGTGATAACTGAGTCCCTATCAATAACTGTCTAAGGTTAATTCAACATTTCAACCTATTGTTTATTTCAAGGGGAAACTTTTCCCTCCTCTGTAAATATGTAGAATTATTAATTTGGCATTTTGGCTAGTTGTTTATTTCAAAGGGAAGCATTTCCCTCCTCTATTATGTAGATTCTTTGTACAGGTTAATTTTGGGGGCAAAGGTCTTTGCATATGGGATACAAAGCATCAAATCAGGAGGTCTGTGACAACTGCAACTCAATGAAAATTAGAGGAGAAGAATAGAGGGCTTGTGTAATTACCATCTAAGTGGGTGCTACAACACAAAGATATGATCTATGTCTGATATGGTGGTATGCAAACAGACTGATCGTTAGATCATGCTTTAGGAGAAACTTAGATCTACCAAGTAGCTTTTATTTTGGGGTATGTGGCCTGGTGGCAAGTGTCAAAATCAAGATTGTATAGGTTATACATATAAGAAATTGGAATTGTCAAAGGATTTATGTACAATCAAAATTTAAAATGTGTAGTACAAGAAGTACAAAACAAGATCCCACTAGGTACTATTAACAAATCTATTCTTGAAGCTTGTGTAGTTTGATACAAAAGTACAAAGTCCAATCTATTTGTAGGCATGTTTACAATTTTTTTTGCAAAGCTTCCCAACCAACAACTAAATATCAAATGTAAATATCAAATTTAACTTTTTTCACATGTTCATGACTTCAATCTCGCTTTCCAATGGAAAACTAGGAGCAATACAGTGTGATAATGTCAATGTTCAATCAAAGAGCTTGTATTATTAATTATGTATAGGTTATTAGCATAGATGTCTTGTTGGTATAAGAATTAGTGAGGTGTTTAATTAACTTTGTGTGCTAAAATGTTGACACACTTCTATGAGTCATTGTATCCAAGATTGCTCAAGAATGAGGTCTCAGATGGTGACTCATATCTCTCTATCCATGGAGTGCAAGGGTTTGTAATGGAGGCCCTCAAATTAGACCTAGTTTGTGCCCATGCAAGTACACCATAAAATGAGAGATTCAAAGAGGAAAAGAAATAATGCTAGTCTCCATGATCATCAAATATGCATGCAAATGAAAATGGAAGCTATTCTATATGATAACAATGCATAAAAGAAAACTAATCTATGAAAGGAAATGCTTATGCAAGATTATTCTATGAAAGGAAATATGAATCTAATCTAATATGCAAGTGCAAGAGTAATCTAAATGGATTTTCATGGAGGCATGAGAGAAGAAGAAAAGAAAAGAGAAGTTGCAATGTCCAAGCTCAAGTCCTCAAATTTTTCTCTAAAATCACTCTCCAAACCTGCATAACAATAACATAAATCTTGATCTCTAAAATATCCATGCATAAATGAGAAGGAGAGGGCTCCTTATAAAGGATTTTTGAAATGAATGGATGGTCAAGATTAAGAGGCAAAAATAAATGACCAATGGTGGAGATTAAATCTTTGTTGATCCATGTGCTCAAGATTCTCAAGGGGAAAAATCAATGGACATGGTTAAGAGGAAAAAAAATGTGTGGAAGAGATTAAGAGGCAAAAGGATATTCCACTCATCTTGTAAAGTGTGCATTCAATCTGTAGACAAAAAGTCTTTTTCTTTTTATTTTTATTTTATTATTTATTTATTATTTTTAGCAAAGTGGTTTCCATTATTTAATTAAAAGATTTTTTATTTATTTAAAAGAGATTTGTACTTTTAATTAAATGTGGCTTAGGATAAAGTGATTTTATTATTTAATTAAAAGATTTTTTATTTTAATTAAAAGAGATTTTTATTTAATTAAAAGGGAGCATGTTCTCTTAATTAAATAAAACTTAGGATAAAATAATCAAACCTTAGGAAATATTAAAATAATCAAATTAATTACGATTTGATCAAAGAAATTGATTTTAATTAAAAATATTGCAAAACATTGATTCAGAAAATTGATAAATTGATGAATGGGGGCCCAAAGTCTAGGGGACCATTTTAGGGTCCATACATTTGCCCCTCTTTGACTAATGTGTGATCTTCATGGGAACACATGTAGTCAAAGAATGAAGTTGAAGTGTGAGATCGATTTAGGATCACAAAACAACCCAAATGTGTGATCAACGGACAGGAACACATTAGGAAAAAGATAATCTAATTGAAAAAGACAAGGCCAACACCCCTGTAAATAGGTAATTGTCAAGTCTCAAGCAAGGTTTAATTCATAGGTTTGATAAAGCTGAATCAAGGATTGAAGTTTGATAGGTACTGTCCCCTCGTGATCAAAATCAAAATGAGATAGAGGAGAAACAGTGAATTGATAAATTTGATCAAATCAAACTAAAGATAAGGTTCTTGATGTAAGATGAAAGATATAATGATCACATAACAAAGGTAGATCATCAAGAAATATTATGCCCCAAGGTTGAATTAGAAGAAAAGAACTGGGGGGAAAGTGAATGGAAGATAGAAGTTTGGAAGAGGTGAAAAGAAATGAAGAGAAGAAAGAAAATTTGCCTCAAGAAAGAGAATGCCTCAAAATAAATCAACTGTTTAAGATAGGAAATTTCGATTGAGATCATGAAAGAAAATAAAGAAATGAAGATCAAAACGTGACCACAGTTGATTAAAAGTCTAAAAGAAAGATGAAGGAAAACCCTCTCAAACTCATAATGTAGCCTAAACATGCAAATTAACATGAAGTCTAACAATGCAAGCTACATGAAAATGTAAAGGTGTACTTGCAATAGAGAAACTATAACATAGGATTTTGTGTTCGTCATTCATTAGAGAATGTTAAGGAACTTATTTTCGTCATTGGGCCATTATTAACGGACATCAGAAAATCACACAATCATCACTAGTCATAAGCGCAACTATGAAGATATGAATGTTATTTATATTGGATTGGAATGTGGAAATATTATAACATAAGCATCAAAGACATAAAGGTCAAGATGACTTCGATGTTAGCTTACCCAATTTAATGTAGCAAAACCACACTCACATCAAGGCATAGATGTCAGGTTGACCATAAGAATAGTTGTGCAAAAATAGTCAAGGATGATATCTCAAATCTCCTAAGTGTTTCAAGGAGACAACAAGAGACACTATAGAGTTTCAAGACCACACCAACAAGAAGAAAGTAAATAAAAACATGCCCCATGCCCCAAGTCTTCTAGCTATGCATCCCAGAGAGACTTATTAGACAAAGACACTCAACGAAAATCAATAACAGTCAACACACAAAGAAAATATCATGAAATAGATCAAGTATTAAGTTTTGTGTTTAAAAATTTAAGTGTGTTAACTCATACTAAGTTCCAAGGATAAGGATTGAATTCTTGCAAGTAGGTAAGATCACATGAAAAAACTAGGTAAGACCAAACTGATAAGTGTTGAAAAACACTCGACGTCAGGGGTTGTGTTGAAAAACATAGTTTGTGAGGTTTCCTAAAGACTAAAGCATCCAAGAGACCAAATCTAACATAGTTATGCCCCATAGACAAAGACAAAGACCAATTCCAAACCAAGGCAACAAGGACAAGGCATGATGAAGAAAGGCTAAGTGTCAAGGACGCGTGCTAAGAAATAGGGGTGCAAAGGCCTCAAGTAGCACCCATTTCTAAGTTTTCACCACTTGGATTTTACTAAAAAATTTTATTTTATTTTCAGGACTTTTATAATTTTTTTGTATTTTTGCTACCAAGGCACCTATTTCCAAGTTTTCACCAAGGCACTTTTTCTTTTTTTTTTGAATTTTTGAATTTTTTGACTTTTTTGTTATTTTGGAAATATATAATTTTTTTGGAGATTCATCAAAGCACCTATTGCTAGGTTTTCACTAAGATAATCATCTTTTTAGGACATTTTCATATTTTTAGAATTTTTGACAATATATCATTTTTTTGGGATTTTTTCAAGATCAATAAGTATGTACAAAGGATGCCCCCAGACAGAATGGACATCAAACTCCCAAGGAAGATCACATCGTGTAGTCCCAATGTCTAGAAAGGTGGAGAACAAGAGAGATTAACAAGATGGTGGAAGAGATGGAAGACATGAGAATGAAGGAGAATGAAGGGAATAAATCCTCAAGGGCAAACTCCTCAAGAGTACCCAAGCTAGAGAAAAATTGTCATGTATTAAAGTACATTTGGACAAGCAATGAAAGGCCAGCATAGGATAAGTCACAAAAGTGTAATACAAAAGAAGGAAAGGATGCAGTTCAAAGGAGTAGACATGTTAAGAGGCTTCATAGCATCATGTTTTACTCTTTTTAATTAGATCAAAATCAAAGGGGAAAAGGATAGCGAAAGGCTAGAATGAATGGAGGAAAATAAATATGAAGGCTAAACATGAAAGGAATGAAATCAAGATCCAAGGTGCCATAAGGGAGTGGTTTTCACCATAGGATGAATTTATTTCTCTTTACTTTTGCTACCAAGGTACCTATTTCCAAGTTTCCACCAAGGCACATTTTCAATTTTTTTGTTTTCTTTTTAAATTTTTTTATTTTATTTTTTATTTTTTATTTTTTTTGGAAGAAGGTAAGATTTTATTTTATTTTGATCAGTATGAATGTAATATTTTTAAATAATGCTCCTTGAAAGGATAAACCATGATATGCCAAGGATTCAAAATTATATGCTTAAAGATGCTAATAGGGGAAGGAAGATGGAAGAGAAAAATGGATGATAAGGTTTTATGTAAAGTGAGTGAGGTTGGAAGATAGGAGGAATAGGCAAATGAGGAAAAATGATAGAAGGATTGTGAAAGGGTAGATAGAAAAGAAGACAAGATCAACATCAACACACACCTTGAAGGGTGGTGAGAGGATGAAGGAAATGTGAATGAAGGAATACATTAAGGAATATGGTGAATGGATAATAGAGGTTGCGGTTTAGGTGCATGGAATGGAAGAATATTTTTGGAAGAAGATGAAGTGGAAGCCTTTGGAAGCTTGAATGTCAACTTCACTTGTTGCTCAACATTAGACTCTTTCAAGAGAGACTTTGGAATCCATATAGCCATAGGATTTTCATTTCTTTTTTATGATTTAGAGAGAATATCTTCAATGATGGATTTTGGAACCCAAACTTGTCTTGTAGTTTTCTTCTTAGATATCTCTTTTGAATTTATGCCTCCATGTCGATTAGAGGAGATATGGTGATCTTATTTTTTTTATGGATTCTTGTATTGCTTTTTTTTCTTATATTGAACATTCAAGTTACTTCCAAAAGACCTGGGACTTGTGGAAGGAGGATATGACTGGTTTAGATGGGTGGGTGGATGAAAAGGATTCAAGGGTATGTATCTTGTTGGAAACTAAATTGAAACAATTGTTGTATTATCATTGATGTCAAACCTTAATTGGTAAGACTATTGCTACTTAGGAAAGTACTATATCTATTTGAGTGTTGCTAAGGGGCTAAGCAAGGTTGGTAACAATAGCACCTAGGGAAAGGTTGAGTTATCTTGATACTACAAAGCGTACTTGACTATGTTGCACTATGATGAGATAATGTATTGTTTATCTTAGTAAGACTAAAGACTAAACCGGTAGGCTTAACTGAGCAAAGAATGGAAAAATCATGTTTAAGCCAAGTGATGTTAGTGTCGATCGAGTTAGTATATGCTGAGAAAAATTATAGTGTCGACCGAGCATCAATAAATTGTCGAGGAAATAGTTTTAGTAATGACCGAGCATTCTACATGAAGACCGAGTGAACAATCACAGTATTGACTAAGTATCAGCAATTTTATATTTGAAGATAATTTAATTTTGGAGCCAACATTGTTGAATTCTTGGATTATGTAAAATGTGTTGACTTTATTTATTAACTATTTGGAAGCATTAAATGCATTATAAAACATTTTATTGTAAATATTTAAGAGATTTGAGGTGATTCTAGAAAAGGAGACAGAACATAAAGCAGGTAGATTCAATGAATCTGACCTAACCCTAAGATCTACAAATGAGATTGAGTGGCAAAAGATGAGTTAACCTAACTGAGAAAAATATAAGGGAACCTGAACATTATGATATGTATGTACATGGTGAATAGAGAATGTTGGAAGAGGAAAGTTTTATTGACTGAATAAGCAGAAAAGGCTGAAGGAGAATGGTGGTGATTGCTTGAAGAAAAGTTTTGAGTAGATGAGAGATGGAAATGAAAAAGTTTCAAAGTCAGTAAACCAACATTAGTGTACAGAATCGAATTTGATATTTACAAAGTGAGTTGTATATTTTTCAGATAATACTACTGCTACTTTCAAACCATTGTAACAGTCAAAATCCTTTTAACAGAGGTTGACCTAATAGTCATATGTTAAATCCTTTGAACAAGGTTGCATTCTAATGGAGTGTATGTAAGTCCTATGACTAGGCTCACTTTTAACAGGGTGATTGAAATCCTTTAACCGGGTCACATTTGACAGTGTGTATTGTAACCTTTGACATGGTTGGCTTTTTACCGAGCTCACTTCAGAAGAGTGAAAATAATAGTAGCATGTTACAAAGTGGTTTATCCTAAATTGGGTTTCCACTATAAATCCTAGTGTTTATACTTGTGTGAATGTTTAGATTTGAACATTACTATGTTTTACAAGTTAAGTTATAGCTGGGTAGTGGACTGCATTGTTAGATGTTTCTATTATTGAATCAGTGATGACCAAGTTTGTTTTGGTTTTGGATCTGATTTAAGGATAAGTTTTTGGAGATTATTTTATACATCAAGACCTGAGAACAACTAATTCACCCCCCCTCTCTATTGTTCTAAATCATATTAACAATTGGTATCGAAGCTAAGTTTTTTATTATTAGTGTTGATAGATATCAAGTTTAAAGGGGCTTGAAGAAAATGATCAGGATGTATAAGGAGGTACCGAAGCTAAACAAGGAAAATTTTCCTACATGGAAAAGCTTGATGAAGCTACATCTGGCTGATATTAGTGACTCTGCAAAGTACTACATTGAGAATAGTTATGTCACACCTGTCATACCTTTGACTGCTAAAGAAATGAGAGCTAAGCAAGAACATAATCAAGCAATGCTAGAAATTGCATCTGCCCTAAGCACAAACACATAACAGAAACACATAACAGAAATAGAGAAACAACAATAATAATATGCAAGAATAGAAAATTGGCTTCTTATTATCTCCACAAATGTGGAATTACAATATGCATAGCCACATGGGCATTCCCTTACAATATTCTATAGGACAAAGCCTCGAATCAATACCCAGATCTACTACCTATAACTACCCTAGACAACACTACGGGCCTTCTTTATATAGGCAATTTCCACCGCTCGAGAAGGTTCTAGAAATTTAGCCCTTAGGGCCGACCAAAATTAGAATTATTTTATTTTACAATTTATTACATCAAAGTCGGCTCAAAATGAGTTATGAAACCTAAACAGAAATTTTGAAGAAAAATTATTTTCTACCATTTCAGGTGACCCAACTTCCGAAGACCATAAGTCATCACCCGTTGACCCGATTGGCTATTATAACCCCATTCTAAAAATGCCACGAAGCGCTCTACAGGCTTGACCTATGTAAAGTGCCCATCACCCAATTTTTTGATCTCATCCAGGGCCTCTAAAGCCTTCAAAATAGAGTTCGAAGTTTTTGTACCCTACTGCCAATACCAAAAATCTTCAATATTTTCAAAACTAGACCTAATCTAGCCGTGAAACTTTGCTGGTAGGCTGATATGACTGAGATGAACCTCCACATGTAAAATTAGAACATTCTAAGATCGTAAGACCAACTTACTAAAAATAGCAAGTTTCCATAAATAGCAACTCTGCATAAGATAGCCCTTATTGAATACAAAAATAGAAATATTTTTGGGTGATGCAAGATTGCTCTTACACCCAGGATGCTCCTGCATCAGACACCTAGGGTAATTTGAGAAGTGACCCTATCACGACTTAGGTGTGCAGAGGAAAACTAAGACGGTTAACCTCCTCCTTTGTTAGCCATGATGAATCTTCAACAATTCATCCTTTCCATTTGACCAAATACTCTTCATATGTCTTGTTCCTTGTGCTTTTTCCAACATGACTATCCAGTATGTCTTCAATCTCCTTGATATCTGAACTGGTTGCTGGAATACTCCACTGTGCTACTGCAACCTCATCTTCAACACCTCCTTCATGATACTCTGTCAAATCTAAAATGTTAAACACTAGTGAAATATTTAGCTCAGTAGGCAATTCTACCTCATATGCATTTCCTTAATCATGCTTCTTCAGTATCTTACATGGCCCAAACTTCTTCATTTTCAACTTGTTATATGTACCAACTGAATATCGCTCCTTCTGCAAATGAACCATGACTTCATCTCCAACTTGAAATTCCTTATGCCTCCTTTTCGCATCTGCCTTAGCCTTATACTGTGCATTTATCTTGGTAATATGCTTCCTCACCTCCTCATGGATGTTCTTCAAGTGTTCTACAAAATCCCCAGCTTCAGCACTACTTATTTCTCCTTTATCTATCTTTCTCAATTCAGATGCATTTCTTGGACTACTTCCATATACAATCTGGAATGGTGATTTACCAGTGCTCCTATTAATAGAACTATTGTATGCAAATTCTGCCTATGGTAAAATCAAATCCCATCATATTGGCTTATCTCCAACCAAACATCTTAGCAAATTTCCCAAACTTCTATTCACCACCTTTGTCTATCCATCAGTTTGTGGATGATGTGATGAACTAAACTTCAAATCTGTCTTCAACTTCTTCCATAATGTCTGCCAAAAATATGCAACAAACTTAGTATCTCAATCTGAAACTATGGTCTTTGGCAAACTGTGTAGTCTCACCACTTCTCTGAAAAACAATTCTGCTACATGAACAACATCATTAGTCTTCTTGCAAGGAATGAAATGTGCCATCTTCGAAAATCTGTCAACCACCACAAAAATTGAATCATGTCCCCACTGAGTTCTCATTAAACCAAGAACAAAGTCTATACTGATATCCTCCCAAGGCTTCTCTGGTATAGGCAATGGCTGATACAACCCTGTATTCTGCTTCACTCCTTTTTCCATCTGACATACTCTACAACTCTGTACAAACTTCTTCACATCTTACTGCAATTGTGGCCAATAATAATTCTCACCAACCAAAGCAAGGGTTTTATCATGACCAAAATGTCCAGCCAATCCTCCATTATGCTTCTCCTTGATGAGATTCTCCCTCATAGAACTTCATGGAATGCACAACTGACTCCCTCTGAATAGCATATCATCTTGAATGATAAAATCCAGTCATTTCATCTTGTCTAGAGTAACAGGTTCTGTACAAGCTTTCCAAGCTCCACCAAAATCAAGATCCTCTGGATACAAATTCTTGAGTTCCTTGAACCCAACCACCTCAATCTGCATCTCTGTCAGCAATAGTTGCCTTCTGCTAAGAGCATCTGCAACCCTGTTAGACTTTCCACTTTTGTGTTTCAAAACAAATGTATAACTCTGTAAAAACTCAACCCATTTCAAATGCCTCTGATTCAACTTTCCTTGACTATTCAAATATTGCAAAGCTTGATGATCAGTATACAAAACAAACTCCTTAAGAAGCAGATAGTGCCACCACTTTTTCAATGCCTGAACTATAGCATAAAATTCCTGATCATAAATAGAATATTTTCTCTTGGCATCATTTAACTTCTCATTGAAATAAGCAATAGGTTTACCTTCTTGGCTCATAACAGCTCCTATTGCAGTACCACTAGCATCACAATCTACTTGAAACACCTTATTAAAATCTGGAACTGCTAAAACAGGTTGTTCTGTAACTTTTTTTTTCAACAATTGAAAACTCTTTTCTACCCCATTAGTCCACTTAAACTCTTTTCTATCCCCTCTCATTGTTTCAGTCAAGGGTCCACAAATACTGCTAAAATTTTTGATAAACTTTCTGTAAAAGCTAGCCAAACCATGAAAAGATCTTACCTCAGTAGCACTCCTTGGAGTAGGCCATTCAAGGATAGCCTGTACCTTTTTTGGGTCCATTTTTAGACCTACTGAAACTACAAATCCCAAATACACTAACTCTTTCTTCACAAAACTACACTTCTTCAAATTAATCAACAATTTCTCATCTCTCAACTTCTCAAACACCATACAAATATGTATCATATGTTCCTCCAATGTCTTGCTAAAAATCAAAATATCATCTAGGTAAACAATGACAAACTTACCTAGAAATTCTTTCAGAACCTCATTCATGAGCCGCATGAAAGTGCTCAGTGCATTGGTTAGCCCAAAAGGCATGACTAACCACTCATATAGTCCTTCCTTTGTCTTGAAGGCAGTCTTCCATTCATCTCCTTCTCTGATCTGAATCTGGTGATATCCACTCTTCAGATCTATCTTTAAGAAATACACAGCTCCACTCAAACAATCCATAATATCATCCATTCATGGCAATGGAAACCTATACTTGATTGTAATCTTGTTTATTTCTCTAGAATTTGTACACATACTCCACTCTCCATTCTTCTTTGGTGCTAATACTACTGGTACAGCACATGGACTCAGGCTCTCCCAAATCAATCCCTTCTGTAACAACTCATGTACTTGTTTGTTCAACTCTTCACTTTTTGCTGGTGTCATTCTGTGTGCTGCCTTGTTTGGTAAACTGGCTCCTAGAATCAAATCCATCTAATGACTAATCTTCCTTACCGGTGGTAATCCATTAGGTACATTATCAGATACAATATCTTGAAACTCATTCAACAAATTTGCAACCTCTACAGGTACATCCTCTACTTCTTCTTTACCAACTTTTGGAATTAAAGAAAAGCACACATGCTCATGCCTCATACCATCTAGGAATTTTCTTCCATCAACAAAAGTTATTCTTGCATTACCACATACCTTTTCTTCGATCTCCTTCAATGGCTTTAGCTTATGTCACACTCCATTCTTTGTTAGGGAATAGGTATTCGCATGACCATCATGTACAGCACATCTGTCAAACTATCATGGTCTACCCAATAACATATGACATGCATCCTTAGAGATGATATCACATAGTACCTCATCTTGGTACCCGCCGATCTTGAACTTTACCAGGCACTGTTCACTGACCATGACCTTGTGGTCATCCTACACCCAGGCAATCTGATATGGATGTGGGTGTTTCTATCTCTTGAGCTTCAACTTTGTCACCATCTCTTCTGACACCAAATTGTCAGTGCTTCCACTATCGATAATCACATAACAGCATTTACCCTCACACTTGCACCTAGTGTGAAATAGGCTCCTCCTTTGTTCAGGTTCATTCTCACCACTCAGAAAGACTCTTCTGTTAATTAGCATTTCTCCTCTTTCAGCATCTTTAAAATTTGATGATCTAGCATCTTCATCTACATGTGCAACTCTGACTTGGCCTTCATTTCTCCTGTCTATTCTACCTTGGCACTGAGGACATTCAAATGCCCTATGACCTTCTTCTCCATAGTGAAAACATG
Organism: Chamaecyparis obtusa; assembly: GCA_027943335.1. Classification (NCBI taxonomy): domain Eukaryota; kingdom Viridiplantae; phylum Streptophyta; class Pinopsida; order Cupressales; family Cupressaceae; genus Chamaecyparis; species Chamaecyparis obtusa. The sequence goes on from BSBK01005659.1 coordinate 528,285, forward strand.
TTACATGGAAGCCTCCTCTTCCTGAACCTTGTCCTCTTTCTCTTCCTCTCTGATCTCTATTATTCTGATCTTGGAAATGATTGGAATTGTTTCCTCTTTGATTCTAGCTACTACTTCCCTCCTCCTTTTTCGGATCTTCATTTCGGCCACCATATGACCATCCACCAGATCTTCCACCATGGCCTCCTCCATTTTGTCTACTCTCAAACTTCTTGTTCAGCTTTTCCTCTACTTTTAAGGCAAACTGGTATGCCTCCTCAATACTGTTCATTCAAACCAGATTCAACTCCTCCTGAATGTTTGGCCTTAACCCATTAAGGTATCGGGCAACTTTCTCCTTATCAGCCTCTGCATGGCCTGTTCTGATGAGGAGTCGATAGAACTCCTCTATATACTCCTGAACAGATCTTCTTGCTTGCTTCAAACTTTGCATTTTCTTTAGTAGGTCAAGCTCATAATCAACAGGAATGAACTATCACTTCAATTTATCCACCATCCGATCCCATCTTGTGATTTTATCTTTTCCTCTTCTATTTTGCTCCAATTGAATTTCTTGCCACCAGATCTTCGCATGACCTTTCAATCTGGCCTTCACAAATTTGACCCTATCAGGATCCTCAACATCTTCATACTCAAAATATTCCTCACATTCATTGATCTAGTCGATCAATTCCTCTGGGTTAAGATTTCCAAAAAATGTAGGAACCTCAATCTTAGGTCTTTTCCCAATCTTGGAAATCACCCGAAAAAGTCTTTCTTCCTCCTGGTTTACAATTTTAGCTTCTCTTTCTTGATATTCTTCTTTAGCTTCGTCCTCTCTTTCATCTCTGACATTAAGATTCATTCCTCTGTGAATCTCTTCTTACAATGCTCGCACTTATCTCTACAGCTCTCTAACCTCAGGTGTCACAGCACCAGCTCTTCCGCTACGTTCTCTTCGTGGAGGCATTTTCACGATGCGCACTGAAACCCTAGCCATGGTCCTGGTGCAAACTGCCTCATAGTTGGTGATCTATTTACACACTCAAGAACTCCTACTCTGATACCACTTGATGAAGGGTGCTCCCCTTAATACCAGAAACACATAACAAAAATAGAGAAACAACAACAATAATATGCAAGAACAGAAAATTGGCTTCTTATTATCTCCACAAATGTGGAATTACAATATGCATAGCCACATGGGCATTCCCTTACAATATTCTGTAGGACAAAGCCTCAAATCAATACCTAGATCTACTACCTAGAACTGCCCTAGACAAGACTATGGGCCTTCTTTATATAGGCAATTTCCATCGCCCAAGAAGGTTCTAGAAATTTAGCCCTTAGGGCCAACCAAACTTAGAATTATTTTATTTTACAATTTATTACATCAAACTCAGCTCAAAATGAGTTATGAAACCCAAACAGAAATTTTGAAGAAAAATTATTTTCCGTCATTTCAGGTGACCCAACTTCCGAAGACCATAAGTCATCACCCGTTGACCCGATTGGCTATTATAACCCCATTCTGAAAATGCTACGAAGTGCTCTACAGGCTTGACCCATGCAAAGCACCCATCACCCAATTTTTTTGACTTTATCCGGGGCCTCTTAAGCCTTCAAAACTGAGTTTGAAGTTTCTGTACCCTGCTGCCAATACCAAAAATCTTCAATATCTTCAAAACTAGACCTGATCTAGCCGTGAAACTTTGCTGGTAGGCTGATATGACTGAGATGAACCTCCACATGTAAAATTAGAACATTCCAAGATCGTAAGATCAACTTACTAAAAATAGAAAGTTTCCATAAATAGCATCTCTACATAAGATAGCCCTTATTGAATACAAAAATAGAAATATTTTTGGGTGATGCAAGATTGCTCTTACACCCAGGATGCTCCTGCATCACAACTACAAAGGATATGTGGGACACTTTTGCAAGGATCTATGGTGGTGACTTAAATGTGTTGAAAGCAAAGGCCAAGAGTCTTAGAGGTAAGTTTGATGAAATGAGAATGCAAGAAGGTGAAAACATTGCACAATATTGTAGTAGAATAAAAGAAGTTGTGAATGATATTAGAGGAGCTAATGGGACTATTGATGATGAAACTATAATTGGGAAAGTACTAAGAACCTTACGTCCTATATATGCTATTAAGATCTCAACTATTCAAGAATCTAGATGTAACTCTACTAATGTGCTTACTTTGGAAAGTTTGGTTGGTAAGCTGACTACTTTTGAACTCTCTAATTATGATAATTTCACTGTTGGAAGCATTGGAAATGTTGAATCCACTTTTAAGTCATAGCTAGTTCTGAACAAGCCAAAGAAAGAAAAAGAAAGATGCATAAGTGAAAGTGAAAGTGAAAGTGATAGTGACACTTCTGATGAAGACCTAGAAGATCTAGAAGCTCTTATGGCTAGAAGACTGAGAAAGGGAAAAGGAAATTATAAAGGTAAACTCCCTATCATATCTTTTTCATGTAATAAAATTGGTCATATAGTTGCTAGATGTCCTATCAGGAAGGATAAAGATGATGAAAGGAAAAGCAAACACAAAGATAGAAAAGATGACAGAAGCTATCGATGGAACAAAGACCATAAGGGAAAAGGTAAGAAATCTTGTTACATTGTTGAAAAAGAGACTAACACTAACAGTGATGATTTTGAAATTGAGGTAGTTTATGTGGAAATGAAAGATGAATCTGATGAGGATGAGAAAACTACATTGATATCCTATGTGAACAAGAATGATAAATGGATTATTGATAGTGGCTGTTCACATCACATGATTGGTGACAAAAATAAGTTTGAGACCTTACATCATTACAAGGGTAAAAGTGTAAAATTTGGTAATGGTGCACCATGTCCTATTAGAGGAAAATGTTTGATTAAACTAACCGATAAGATATCTTGTGAAAATGCATATTGGGTTGAATGTCTTAATTACAATTTGTTAAGTGTTACTTAGCTTAACAAAACTGGTTACCAAGTGGAATTTCATCAGAAGCAAGCTAAAATATTTAATGCTGGTGGAGAACTAATTGGAAGTGGAGATCAGACTAGAGGTAATTTGTTCTATCTTGACCTATCTGAAAAAACATGTTTGATTGCACAACTTGATGATATTTGGTTATGGCATAAAAGATTGTGTCATGTTAACTTTGACAATCTGGTAGAGATAAGTAAGAAGAAAAAGGTAAGAGGTCTACCTAGATTGAAGAAACTTGAGAATGTGATGTGCAAGGAATGCCAGCTAGGAAAAATGACAAAGTCAAGTTTCAAGAGCAAATCTTTTATTTCTAAAAATATTTTAGATTTGGTTCATACTGACCTTTTTGGACCTATTGGTGTACAAAGTTACTGTGGTGCTAGATACTTTATCTTATTTGTTGATGATCATACTAGGATGATGCATGTGATGTTTCTAAAAGAAAAATATGAATCTTTTCAATATTTTAAGTGGTATTTGGCTAAGGTTGAAAAGGAGACTGGTAGGAACCTAAAATGTCTTAGATCTGACCAAGGTGGAGAATTTACATCAAATGAATTTAATCTATTTTGCAATGATAGAGGAATTAAAAGACAGATGTCTGCACCTAAAACACCTCCACAGAATGGTATAGTAGAAAGCAGAAATAGATCTATCTTGGATTGTGCAAGGACATTGATGATTGAAAAGAATGTGGCACAAAAATATTGGAAAGAAGCTATAAGCACTATTGTCTACACTCTTAACCGGGTATAGATCAAGAAAGGTACAAATTTGACACCTTATGAATTATGGCATGGGCATGCACTGAGTGTTAAATACTTTAGAATCTTTCGAAGTAAGTGTTATATATTAAAAGACACTAGGAATGGAAATTTTGATGCTAAGAGTGATGAAGGCATATTCCTAGGGTACTCCACAAAAAGTAAAGCTTATAAGTGTTTGAACTCTAACACTAACAAAATTGTGGAAAGTGTGAATGTCAAAATTGATGAGTATGCAGAAAGAAATGAAGCTGATAGTAAAAGTGAATCCAAAGATTATAGATCTTTTGTGTACATTGAAGAAGAAGAAGAGGCAAGTAATATACTTGCACCTAATGCCGAGTCTCGGGTAAGCAATGTCGAGCGATAGACAAAAGCTGTCGAGCATTAGGAAAATAGTGCAAAGAGAGAACAAGAACATGCCGAGCTACAAGAAAATGTTGTTGAGTATCAAGAAGAGGTTGTCAAGCATTCTAAAGTTGAATTTGACGATCTTGTTGAGGAACATGATGAAATAAAGGAGAGAACAACTGAACCTATTTTGGCAAAATATGTGAGAAGACATCATCAGCTTGAACTAGAAAATTGGAGACAAAGATATTAGAATCTAGACCAGAAGTAAGACTAAGGATCCAACATGTCTACTATGTGAATTTGAACTGAAGACAACTACAGAAGCATTGGAGAATGAAGACTAGATACAAGCAATAAATGAAGAAATTGATTAGATTGAGAAGAATGATACTTGGACTCTGGTGCCAAGACCTGAAAACAAGAATGTTATAGGAACAAAGTGGGTATTTTGAAATAAGATGAATTAAAATGGTGAAATCACTAGGAAAAAAGCTAGACTGGTATGAAAAGGCTACGCACAAGAGGAAGGAATAGATTATGGGGAGACATTTTCCCCTGTAGCTAGATTGGAAGGAGTAAGAACCCTTCTTGCATATGCTTCTTATAAAGATTTCAGGGTATATCAAATGGATGTCAAATCTTCATTTTTGAATGGTATACTAGAAGAAGAAGTTTACATAGAACAACCCGAAGGTATTATTGATCCAAATAGAAGACACATGGTGTGCAAACTAAACAAAGCATTATATCAATTAAAGCAAGCTCCTAGAGCATGGTATGAGAGGTTGCACAACTACTTGATATAGATTGGATTTTCAAGAACAAATGACACAAGCAATCTATACATGAAGGATGAAGAAGGTAAAGGTATCCTGTTGGAAAAAATTTTTGTTGATGACATTATTTTTGGTGGACAAGATGCATTATGTAAAAGTTTCTCAAATGAAATACAAACTGAATTTGAAATGAGTATGTTTGGTGAGATCAAATTCTTTGTTGGTTTACAAGTATATTAGAGGAAGAATGGAATTTTCATTACACAGTCTAAGTATGTTAATGAAATACTTAAAAAAATTGGGATGGAAGATGCTAAACTAGTGGGAACTCCTATGGTTACTGGACAAAAGTTATCTAAGAATGATGATGCTACAGAAGTGAATCAGACTCTGTACAAATCCATGATTGGAAAATTGCAGTATGTTGTACATAGTAGACCAGATATAACATTAGCTGTTGGGATTGTGGCAAGATTCTCTGCCAATCCTAAGGAAACACAAATGATGGCTGTGAGAAGAATTATGACATACTTGAAGGGAACTACTGACTATGGTCTATATTATAATAAGGATGACAAATTTGAACTCTGAGTTTATACAGATGCTGATTGGACTACAACTGATTTGGAATCTGATTGAAGAATCTATGATTAAAGATCACTGAGGAGTTGCTGATTAGATATGTAATATGATTAAATTAGTATTATGTTGTCATTGATGTCAACTAGTTTGAGAACACTTATCTTGTAAGTTACTATATCGAGACATTTGATGAAAGGTGAAAAAGAAATGAAGATCAGAGAAATCTACATGAGGAAAGATGTGCATGATAGATGAGGATAAGGAATACATTGAGTAACTTGTTGATGAGTCTATGACCTAATGATATTGACTTTATTATGTTTCATTCATCTATAATGAAGTACAAAGCTGAAAGACACAAAGCAGTGTTGTCAGTAAATGGAACATTTCTAGTATACACCGACAGAGTGTAGTGTATACTGATCGTAGTATTAATTGAGCAGTGTTCACCGATGTATTTCTTTATTAACCAATCAGGACAGAATGAATTAAATGATTATTTTAGCTGATAAGATTAATGAGCTGGAAAGAGTATAACATTGAGTAATAGATAAAGTTTGTTACACAAATCAACGGCTAACAAAATTTAGGGAAGATCTAACAGAGAAGATTGAAACATGTTATTGACACAAGTACCGAGAAAGTTTGAAGTGGCAAAATCTATGAATGTGGTTAAGCAACAAAATCTAATGGTGAAGAAGAAAATGATTTACTCGTCTATATAAGAGAACATAATTTATTTATGAAAGATTGCCGGGAGAAGAAGTAGAAACTACAAGAATATCATGTGAACAAGGTTTTCATGCATTCTGATCATACTGGTTAGTAAGAACTGAGCTGCAGAGAAATTATCAAGCTCTAGAGAGCAATTACCAACAGACAGTAAGTTGATACAGTATTGAATCTAAAGTGAAATATTGATCAAAAGGATTTGTATGGACTAAATATTGATATGTAATCTACAATTGAAGTTTTATTAAGGTAGGTCATTTACTATTACATATTTAACCATTGTATACAGTCAAAATCTCTTAATCGAGTGGACTCTAAAAGTCTTATGATGTATCATTCATAGAATGAACATTGTTATCTTGTCAACCCCATAGTGAATGATGGTTGGATGATAAATTCTAGTCTAAAATCCTTTAACAAGGTCACACCTGACAATGTGTTTGTAAACCTTTAACAGGGTTGGGTCTTAACCGACCTCACTTTAGAAGAGTGAACAATTTTGGGTTGCCGGTCCCAGGTGGTTTTTCCCTTTACAAGGTTTCCACATTAAATCTCTTGTGTTATGTGTTGATTGTGATATTTGTTTTTTATCAATCTTTAAATGTTACATGTTAGATTTGATCGGTAAACTGTTATAAGTATTAGACTGGTTATTGGTAAAAGTACAGATAGTGAGAGTATTTAGTGTTTACCAACGAGAAGAAATTGAAGAAATAGTTTTTTGAATTATACATTTTTTTTTGGGACACTGGCTAACTGATTCACCCCCCTCTTAGTTATTCTAACAGTGGTGGAGCTTTCTTTCTTGGACAGAGATTAGTCTCCTAGACAAGCAAGAAACAAAATTGCATTTCCCAATCTACTACCGAGGCTGAGTATGTTGCTACTGCAGTAAAATATTCAAACTTGGTATGGATAAAACAATTGTTGATAGGCATGAAAGAAGAAATCACTCAACCTGTTGTTATTTTTTGTGACAACACAAGTGCTATCAATATTTCTAAGAATCCAGTGATGCACACTAAGACCAAACACATTGCAATCAAGTATCACTACTTGAGAGAATTAGTACAAGACAAAGAAGTCCGAATGGAATATGTGAATACAAAAGAACAAATACTAGACATATTCACTAAAGCTTTACCCAGAGAAGCTCATGAGTATTTGATAAGTCAATTAGGGGTTCTTCCCCCAACTGAGGCTGCCTACACAAGCTAGGAGTACTGCATCAAATGTGCTACAACAGAACATTTGACAAATTGATGTAGAAGATTGTCACACTTTAGGGCTAGCCTAGAGTTGTAAAGAGAAGCAAAGACAAGGAATCAGTCATAAGCAAGATGATAGAGGGAGAAACACTAAGCTACAAAAGTATTATCTACATCTGATAGATGTATGTTTTAGTTGATGCTTTGGCATTTTTGTCAAAGAGGGATAATGTACTGATATGATAACACATGAGATATGATAACACATGATATAAAAAGAAAGAGTTGATGAGCTAATGGAACTAAAAGGAAAAAGGAAAGAGGATGATGAACTAAAATGAAGAATCAGGATAGAGGGAGATCTGAATACTTCTAATGGTCACAGAAGTGAGGCTTGCATGACTCTAAATTAGAATGAAGCTAAGGATATTATAAATAAGTTTCTGATGGATAGATAAGATTTTGGATTGGTTGGTAATCCATGTGTTATTTAGGTGATATCATATGTTGTTTCCATCAATGCCAAAGAGGGACATTGTTGGAAACTGAATTGAAATTTTTTTTGTATTGTCATTGATGTCAAACTTTAATTGGTAAGACTGTTGCTACTTAGGAAAGTACTATATCTATTTGAGTGTTGCTAAGGGGCTAAGCAAGGTTGGTAACAATAGCACCTAGGGAAAGGTTGAGTTATCTTGATACTAAAAAGTGTACTTGACTATGTTGCACTATGATGAGATAATGTATTGTTTATCTTAGTAAGACTGAAGACTAAACTGGTAGGCTTAACCGAGCAAAGAATGGAAAAATCATGTTTAAGCTGAGTGATGTTAGTGTCGACTAAGTTAGTATATGCTGAGCAAAATTATAGTGTCGACCAAGCATCAGTAAATTGCCAAGGAAATAGTTTTAGTAATGACTGAGCATTCTACATGAAGACCAAGTGAACAATCACAATATTGACCGAGCATCAATAATTTTATATTTGAAGAGAATTTAATTTTGGAGCCAACATTGTTGAATTCTTGGAATATATAAAATGTATTGACTTTATTTATTGATTGGTTGGAAGCATTAAATGCATTACAAAATATTTTATTGTAAATCTTTAAGAGATTTGAGATGATTCTAGAAAAGGAGTCAAAGAACATAAAGTGGGTAGATTCAATGAATCTAACCTAACCCTAAGATCTATGAATGAGATTGAGTGGAAAAAGATGAGTTAACCTAATTGAGGAAAATATAAGGGAACCTGAACATTGTGATATGTATGTACATGGTGAATAGAAAATGTTGGAAGAGGAAAGTTTTATTGACTGAATAAGCAAAAAAGGCTGAAGGAGAATGGTGGTGATTGCTTGAAGAAAAGTTTCGAGTAGATGAGAGATGGAAATGGAAAAGTTTCAAAGTCAGTAAACTAGCATTAGTGTACAGAATCAGATCAAGACCTGAGAACAACTGATTCACCCCCCTCTCTATTGTTCTAAATCATATTAACACATCTATGTTGATCTTGAGGAAAGATAGGAGATGAAGGGACGTAAGGACCCAAGATGGATGAAGAATTAGGAGAGTTATGAGGGGAAAGTTAAGGTACATAAAGGCCCAAAATGGAAGGAAGATGTAAAGCCCTTAGTATTGGTGGAGGAGGTCTAAGGATGGACATGGAAGATACAAAAGGATAATCAATAAGTTCATCAACATCTATATGACAACCAAGGACATCAACATCTTTAGAGTGAGCATTATGATTTTAATTAGGATCATGAACATCTTGAATAGGAGAAAATTCTTTGATAGGATTCTTAGAAGCTTGAAAAGACTTAGGAAGAGTAGAAAGTGGAAGCGAACATAGAGTGGTAGAACAAGAAGATGGAATACTTTGATCTTGAGAAGGAGCTTTGGATAGCATAAGCGTATAATTTTTCTCTTGATTTTCAATAGGTTTAACATTGGAAGTAACAACACTATTTTAAATAACCTTAATGGAAGTATCATCTTTGGAAAGCACAAGTGTAGTAAGGTTATTTTGATTATCAATAAGCTCAATGGTGTAAGTAGTAGCTTGATCTTGCTTAGGAGAAGACTTAAGACATGGTGGAATGAATGAGAAAGGGCATGCAGGATCAAAAGAACCATGAAACAGATAAGAGACATCATGAAAAGGATTGGATGACATGGAGGGTTCTTGATCTTGATCTTTCTTTATGTTCTTTTATCTATCATTTTTAGAGTCCTCTTGACATTGAACCACTTCTAAGGACAAGGAAGCATGTTGGAATTATATGGAAGTTATGCAGTCAAGGATGGTGGATCCAATGAAGGATAGTCCAAACCTTGCAGCCAAAAGAATTACACAAAAAAATACTCAATACAATAGACAACACTAAAAATGTTTCAAGTAATTTGCATTAACATGCCCGGCTGTAAGGCCTTCTGGGTTAGGGCCAATTACAAAATGAAATAATTCTGTAAGATCCACAATTAGATCTAATACAAACTCAGCTAGTTCAGCTCTGAAGATAATCAAAAGTTGATGGAAACCCTCAGGAAGATCTAAACTTGAGCTTGCAAGCCTCTAAGAAATCTCCTTGTTCCCAAGTATCCAACCCCTAGCTCTGCTACCATTGACTATCATATTACAATCTGATGTGCAAGAACAACAAGAACTTTTCCACAACTTCGTTGTCAAAATTCACATCTGAATTCTAGATCTGCCAAGTCCTCCAAGTTTTGATCTCCCAAAAAATTGTCCCTAAACATCTACCCAAGCCCTCCTTAAATACTAATCATTAGCCATAGGTCATCTGGATGAAACCCTTAACTCCCCAAAATAATAATTAAATGCCATACGAGTCAGCTTACAAATGTATACAAACATTTAATTTTGTATGTCAGCCCAAGACAATGGTTACCAACAATAAATTCACCATGTCAGCACAAAAAATCACATAGAACTCTAGTCAGTAAGTCAAAACTACCGACCAATAGTAAAATTATCGAGCACACCAGGCATCGCCAAGCACCAGTATCGACCAAGCACCATAGGCATGATCGAGCCATAATTTCACTGACCGCTAGGGATACTGAGTTCCTTTAGTGACTGAGCTTCCTTCAATGATCAAGACCATTGGTCAAGGCTACAACTAAGTAAAACAACCAAAACACAAACACTCCATGTAGTTTACCGAGGACACAGAATGCCCTTGCATTAACCTCAAATGCCCCTGCATCAGGAAGACTTTGGAAGAGATGGTGAAGGACTAGCTAAAGTAGGCATTATAGCATATAAAGGCTTAGACTCTTTAGGTTTAGCATTATTGAAATTATTTGCAGCCAAGTGAAGGTTAGCTTGAGTTTCTTTAAGAGGTAGCCCTTGAGGACAACTATAGGGAACCACATGAAAAGTATTAGGACCTTTGTTGGATGAAGGATTTGTGAAAGATTTGAAAGACTTGGAAGCTTTAGGAAATGTATGGGTATTGGAGGAAGTAGGGGATGGAAGGGAACCATCACAAGACAAAGGTCCATCATTAACATAATCTTTTTCAAGAGTGTAATCTTTATTTTCAGCATGAGAGTTCTTAGAGGAGAGATTCTTATAGTATTTAAATTAATAATCAGCATGGAAAGCTTTATCTTCCTCAATAGAAGTAGATGTATCACTTAGGTAGTGTTCACAAGAATCATCAAAAGTCTCTTTCAAAATCAGAATCATATGGATCACCATCATGTTCTATCCAATGTGATGACCCATTTCTAGTAAGCACGAGCACGCGACTAGGAGAACTCTTAGGAATAGAGGTGTCATAGGTATCACTACGATGTCCATCATCATAGTCATCAAAGATGGGCATACCACTCTTCATGGAAGAGGTATCATAGGGATTGTCACATTTCTCATTATGGTATGTCTTGAGAAGAGAAGTAAGACTCTTGGGAGAAGTAGAAGAGGAACGAGATCGTGAAGAAGAGGAAAGTGAAGACCTAGTAGAGGAAGAAGACTTGGATAATGAGGAATGCAAATAATGTCTAGAAGAGTCTTGGTAAGACTTGGAAGATGAGGAAGGATGAGAAGACTTAGAAGATGAAAAATGTTTTGAAGAAGGAGGTCATGACAAGATCATGCGTATGATCCTAGAAAAGGTGTTTGGTTCAATCAATTTTTCTTTTATTTTTGTCATAAATTTATTACCCATGCAATTTTTAGAGAAATAATACTCTTCGAATTGAGAAATGAGTTCAAGATAATCTATTTTCAAGAGAGGTTCCATAACAATATAGTTGAAATTCATGGTTCTGGAAGAGGAGGAATCAAGCATGGAAGTGAAAAAAGAGATGAATAAAAGAAGGTAGACTAGATAATAAGAGGAAAAGAATCAAGAAGACATGAAGAGTTTAGGAAAAAGAGGAAGAAGTGTGAAGGAAGAAGAGAAAGAATGGAAATGGGAGACTAGGAAGACATGGGAGATGTGGAAGAAAGAAGATCAAGAGTCATTTTGTGCAACTTGATACCATTTAAGTTCATTTGGATGTTGAGAAACATGTCATAGCACTTTTGGGTAGATCTTTGAAGTTTTTATCACTCAGGAACTCAGATTTGTTTGTTTAATGTGACCAACTAGATGCATTAATAGATTTTTATCACTAATCAGGCATGCAAGATAGAAATCAAGGAGTTCAAGGAAACAATTATCTTCAAACAATGAGCAAGGGACAAAGAAACCTTGTGCATGAACAAGAATAGTGACATAGTATTCTACTCCCTAAAGATGCTATTTGTGTATGTTCTCAAAATATTTTTCAGTCACACACATAGTCCTAGAAAGAAAATTTTTGTTGCACTATGGTTTGTAGTAATGGTCAACTCTACAAATTTTGCAATTTCAAGAGGGCGAACTTCAATCTAGGTGCACCAGAGTTTTGACACATTTTGAGAATTTAATCAATCGGAGATGCTGAGTAGATCTGACAGCCCAACAAGAAACTATACTCGTGGAGATTTCTTCCATAAGGATATTTATATAGTAGTTTTTGCTACCATGGTGAAAATGGCCATTACCGCTTGAGGTTCCCTCCACGTGGTCTACCTAATAAATGGAGTGTCCACTATGGTTAACCCTCTATAAAAAGGTGACTCACAAAAAGAACCACATGGGGACTTAGTTCAGATTCAAGGATTTGAGTTTGTGATGCTACCTAGAAAGGGAATAGAGCATAATCCTCTAGCCTCTTCACTTCACCCAAACATAGAAAATAGATTCTTTGACATGCTAAAATTGAAATCACCTCACCAAGGTTCATATGTCAACAACAATGTCTACCGATCTCTCTAAATGGCTCCAAGAGAGAATGTACCGATCAAAGTTGAGGACTAAACCAAGTAAGATCGTGAGATAATAACAACTTCCTTCCCTACCTACAAGGGGTTATATCGTTAAGAAGAGTTTCACATGTAAGATAAAAGAATGAAGCCCACTCTTTCAATAATGCCACAAATAGTATTCATAGGGCCTAATTACTATGCAAGACATATATGCAAGAAAATGAATCTATGTTCTTTTTAGAGCCCAAAATTGAAGTGTGATTTATGAAAGCAATAAACACTCAAACTAGACACATGAGAGGTTCATTTTAATTTCTAAAATCCAAATTTTATAGAGATGCAACAAAATACCTCAAGTCCAAAGCAACGCGCTTAGTAGATTTTTGTTGAACTTTTTTTGTGCAAGCAAGCCACGAACTCTCAAACAAGCAAACAAGCAAACAAGATATGCAATATATATCCAACCTATGCAAACCCTAGGGTTAGATCTGAAAATCAATTGTTAGGAGCAATAATAGCCAAAAGATAATCTAAATGACAACTCATATCATGCATTGAACCATGAAAAATAAGTGCATACTCATCACAAAATTTTATTTATTTTGCATTTGACCTAGTCAACAAGATCTGATTTTTTTGATATGATTTCGGTGACAAAAATAGAAATGAAAAACAAAGACCTTTACTAAAAAATAGAGAGATTTTTAAAAATGTAAAAATTTCAAAAAAATCTCTTCATTTGTGCCCTAGAGATCTATTTTACCAAAATAGACCAGTTTTTGTAAATCGACTATTTGAGCTATGATATTGCATCCAAATTTAAAACACAAAGAATGGACCCCCCGTATAATTTAAAGAGATTTAAAAAAATATAAAATTTTTCAAAAAATATGCTGATTTTCGGTGAAAATTAATTTTTTATGAAAAATAAAGAAAAAATTATAAAATATATAAAATAGCTCAAAAAATTCTAAATTTTTTACTAAAGCTTCTTTAATATGTTGTCAACTTGTGAAAAAAATTTCAGACCAAAACTCCAAGCCATTTGGGAGATATGATCAAATCTTTGAAAATCTAGGGTTTTAGTCTCCAAGCAAATCTACACAAGGGGGTTAGCTCCAAAAAAAACCAAAATGAGCATGTAAAGGTGGGTTGCCCCATGGTGGGCACCAAAAATGTGTGCTAAAATGTTGACACACTTCTATGAGTCATTGTATCCAAGATTTCTCAAGAATGAGGTCTCAAATGGTGACTCATAGCTCTCTATTCATGGAGTGCAAGGGTTTGTAATGGAGGCCCTCAAATTAGACCTAGTTTGTGCCCATGCAAGTACACCATAAAATGAGAAATTAAAAGAGGAAAAGAAACAATGCTAGTCTCCATGATCATCAAATATTCATGCAAATGAAAATGGAAGCTATTCTATATGATAACAATGCATAAAAACAAACTAATCTATGAAAGGAAATGCTTATGCAAGATTATTCTATGAAAGGAAATATGAATCTAATCTAATATGCAAGTGCAAGAGTAATCTAAATAGATTTCCATGTAGGCATGAGAGAAGAGGACAAGAAAAGAGAAGTTGCAATGTCCAAGCTCAAGTGCTCAAATTCTCCTCCAAAATCACTTTCCAAACCTACATAACAATAACATAAATCTTAATCTCTATAATCTCCATGCATAAATGAGAAGGAGAGGGTTCCTTATAAAGAATTTTTGAAATGAATGGACGGTCAAGATTAAGAGGTAAAAAGAAATGAGCAATGGTGGAGATTAAATCTTTGTTGATCCATGTGCTCAAGATTCTCAAGAGGCAAAATCAATGGATATGGTTAAGAGGCAAAAAGATGTGTGGAAGAGATTAAGAGGCAAAAGGAGACTCCACTTATTTTGGAAAGCGTGCATTCAATGTGTAGACAAAAAGTCTTTTTCTTTCTTTTTTAATTTTATTATTTATTTATTATTTTTAGCAAAGTGGTTTCTATTATTTAATTAAAAGATTTTTTTATTTATTTAAAAGAGATTTGTTCTTTTAATTAAATGTGGCTTAGGATAAAGTGATTTTATTATATAATTAAAAGATTTTTTTTATTTTAATTAAAAGGGAGCATGTTCTCTTAATTAAATAAAAGTTAGGATAAAATGATCAAACCTTAGGAAATATTAAAATAATTAAATTAATTACGATTTGATCAAGAAAATTGATTTGAATTGAAAATGTTGCAAAACATTGATTCAAAAAATAGATAAATTGATGAATGGGGGCCCAAAATCTAGGCGACCATTTTAGGGTGCATACAAATTTAAGGTATTCTGAATTAAAGAGTGGGTAAGTGGAAACCTAGTGAAGTGCAAAAGTGAAGCATGGAGGCTTGAAGATAGTGTAGAATAGATGGAACTAAGAGAACACAACCAAATAGGCTTGAAAACGAAGGAACCTAGAGTATGAAAAGATAACCATGTTCTAATTTTTGAAAAGCATGAGCATGTTTAGTGTAGATAGTACCATGATTTTTAGAGACATGTAGACATGGGATGGAACCTTACTGTTTAGAAATTTGAACAATAGTGTTCACAACCAATGTGAATGTCCCATGGATCTAGAATTTGTGGAAGAGAGATACAGTTGGTTAAAGGTCTTTCTGTTACTTTTCATATGGGATTTTTTCAATATGTGGGAAATATTGTGCAAGAAGTTCTCCTCAAAGAAAATAGTCAATGTTTCCATCATGCTTCTGTAGTGTGCATTTTAAGTTGTGATGGTTGAATGGATGGATAGCAGTAGTGTGATATGGGTAGTGGGTGGTGTCTATGTCAACAAGATTGTCAGACAATGAGTAGTGACATTTGATATGATAAATTTCATAACATGACATGTGGACATTCTTTTCCTTGAGGGTGCTAGTAACCTACAAAGGAAAGGCAGTGGTAGTGTATTCATCGAAGTGGTCAAAGATATGGATGTAGCATGTAATAGGAATGTTTTTGATTGAGGTAATAAATATTTGAGGGCTTGCTTGAACATTAAATTTGGCTAATGTTTGTAAATGTGCCTTTGTGTATTTGTCCTTTAGCTCTTGGATGAAGATAGACTGTGAATTATGTATCAAGAAGGTATCTTCTAGACCACTTCTTACAACATTTTTTGAAAAGGATGAATGGCATACTTGTTTTTGAAAACATTTTTTGTAAATTTGCACATTGGTTTGTGTTGGTGTTCATGATGGAAACCTACAAGAAGAGTTGTTAGTGCACAGGTGGGATTTCTTGACATGTTAACTAGTTACAATTGCACCAAAGGAGTCAACTGAGTAGCTGCAATCAAAATCTATCAGTTGAGAAATGGTTAGGCCAAGAGTTAGCTTATGTTTGTTACAAATGCATGACACATTTTCGATGGTACTTTTTACTATTAAGGAAATAGAAAATTTTGTATCCCTTCTTTCATATTGTATTGTAATCTTTATAGAAAAGTTGGTTATTCAGATTGCTTGACTCAATAATGAGGGGGGCAGGGAAGTAGCAACTAAGTTATTGCTAGTATTCATGGTTATGGTTATTGGGCCCTTGTAGTTCACAAGTTCAACATGTAGAATTTATTTTTTGTTGTGTACGCTGCTATATTTGGTCCATATGGGTCCATAAATGACCAGAATATCACCTTCGAATGTATATCTAGTATAGTGTCTACAAAGATCTAATATTGTGCTAGGCTTGGGAGGTGAAGTCAAGTTTCAAAAGCAAGGTAGATAATAAATGAGATTTAATAAAGTCTATTGGGATATCAATGGTAGGTTTAGAGAATGCTCATGCCTCAACTATGGATGTCTACATAAGACAATTCTAGATAATTTGTAATTTTAATTTGAATAGTTTAGCAGTGGCTTGAAACCTGTTGTGTTATTCATAGTAGCTTATGATACAACCAAACAGTTACATTTTTGAAAATATCTTTCCTTTAAGTTATTTAGAATGAATATTAAATACAACTAACAATTTTTTTAATAATTATATAATTGAAGCTTGCAACTATATTGAATAATGACAGAGTGAAAGATATCCTAGTTTTGTTGGGTGATAATACTCTGTTATCTATAATAGTTTTCCAATAGATTTTAAACCTAGCAGGAAAGATTTGAGTTTCATATGGGCTCTTAGACTCATTTTGAAATTTAATTCATTATGTGTTTCTTAGTTGTTAAGGATAGGAATAAGAAGAAAAATTCAAAATTGTGCGAGTTAAAAAAATTAATAGGTGTTGTCACTTAGATTATATTGTTTTGAGCATCACAATGACATAATCTATAATAAATGCAAAAAATGAAATAAAATAAATACAAGGAAACCCATTTATAGCCATTCAATCAATTACTTTGTTGTACCAAGAAATAAATATGATAATGTGAACTAGAACAATCACATGTTTTCTTGTCTCCTTTTTTTCCATTTGAAACCCCTTGTTGTTAGATCTATTACTCCTTTATCAAATTCATCCATTTATGAGATGAGGAATAACACTATTTAACAAGATTTTGTGGTAGGAGGTTAGTTTTTTGAGAGGTGATGTTAGAGACCAAAGGATTTCAATACATTCTACACTAAATCTCTACTGTATTGGTTAAGTGCAGTACTAAAGTCAACATAAGGTATAAATGCAGTGAAGATGTAAACATATTTAATGATAATATATTGGATATGAAAATATGGAGTAAAATCTTAAGCATGGATAATGAAAAGGAAATAATTCACTAATTCAAGTATATATGAGGCAGTGGTAGAGATCAATAATCTATTGAATTAGTCTTTATCTTAGAGTGGTATAGATAAGTGTTGATTAATAGCTAGTTTAGATTCTAGCTATGCATTTGATTTTAATTAAAGATTGACATCAAATAATTAGATCATCGGGCCCTTTTAGAAATCAATTGAATTGCATTGAATTAATAAATAAATTCATGTGTATATTTCCATGTATGAAATATTTTTGGGCTGGGCCCAAAGTTAAAATTATATTGTAAAATCTATTGGCACCAAAAAGGGCTGACTTGGTAAATTGGATTTGTAAAGATCATATATATCTATGTGTGTGTGTGTGTGTGGGTGCGTGCATGTGTGTGTGTGTCTAAATATATATATATATATATATATATATATATATATATATATATATCATTGTGATGCAGGAGAATCTCAGGTCCTTGGCAATCTTGTGTCACCCAAAACATATTTGAGTTTGTTTGTGTTGTTCGGTTCCTACTTTGACTGAGTTGGTTCGGTCTTGCTCAGTTTCCCTTGTTTGCCGGTGTTGGTCAGTTATCTCTCTGGTGCTTGGTGAATTTCCCTAGTGCTCGATGATGCTTTTCTAGTGCTTAGTTGGCTTTTCTTACTGATGGGTTCTTTTGAATTTCTATTGAGGCTGACTTGTGCATTTAATTTAGGTCATGGATTTAATGTTGGTATCCATCATTGGGAAATGTGTGGTCCTAGTTCTGACCATTCCTTCCATTGATTGTGGATCTGAAGGCCAACTCAGTTCGATAGCCTCTTGTATAAATGTATTTGTTTGGTTAGAGTTTAGGATTTTTGATAGGAGATAGAAGATATAAGTTTAGAGATCTTTTTTAGATCCCTGCATGTTTGAGGACTTGTGTACTTGATTGTAATATCTAGCCAAAACTGGGAAGGCCTTACAACCTGACATGTATGAATCTATTTGAAGTAAATATATGAAAGTTTTGCATTCTCTCTCACCATTGTATGTTGTTTTCTTTGCGTGTTGTTGAGAAAGGTAGATCAGGTTAGGGTGTGCAATTTTTTGGCCCCTCCTACCCTCTCTTGCATCAGGTGGTATCAGAGCGAGGTGAGATCTGGATCTAGGTTTGTGAATCTAGATTTGAAGGTTCCTTCTTGTGAAGCCCTATTTGAATTGTTGTGGGGTAGTAGATTGCGATATGACTTGCAATTACAGAGGGTTTTCAAGATGGTTCATGGGAGGCAAGATGCAGATCTAGGATTGGTAGACATGTTGAGACAACTTGCTACTATATTAGAATTTGTTGAAATAGCCCAGAGAAGAGGAAGACATCTTGAAGATTTTAGTGATGATGAAATTGAGGTAGAAAAAGGCGATGTAGAACCTGCATCTATGATGGATCAGGGTGAAGAAATATTCTTGAAGGCTTTGACAAGTCTGAAGTCTACACCACACTTTAATCCTCCTGAGTATGGTGGGAAGTTGGATTCTAATGAATTAGTGGATTGGATCACTGAGATGGAAAAGTAAGTTGAGTATGAAAATCTACCTGAGGAAAAAAAGGTGAAAATTGCAAGCACAAAGTTGAAAAGTCATGCATCCTTATGGTGGGGACATCTGTAGTTGGATGGAAAGAGTAAAGGAAAAGAAAAAATCAAGGTATGGAATAAAATGGTGAATAAATTGAAAGGAAATTTCTTACCTTGTGATTATCAGATTAACCTAGTTAGGAAAATGCAAATTTTAAGGTAGAAAGATAGCTCGGTAAAGGAATATACTGAGAAATTCTATAGATTAGATATCAGATCTAGACATGATGAAGATGATGTGGAAAGAATTGCTAGATACATGAATGGTTTGAGAGTTTCCATCCAAGAAGAAATCAGTTTGGTCAAATTGGAGAACATTGAAGAGGCTTATCAATTTGTATTGAAATCTGAGGAGAAATTGAATAAGAGACATGAGCAAAGACAAAGAGGTAGAGGTGGTAGATTACCTAGAGGAAGAGGTAGATCCAATGGTGAAAATAGTAGATCTGAACTATAAAAGAAAACTCTAGATAAAGGAAAGACTGAGTGGAGAGGTAAAATTTCATCTAGAGGTAGAGGTAGTAACTATTGAGGTGGTTATAACAAAGGAAGTTTCTAAGGAACTTGTTAGAAATTTTGGAGAAGAAGGACATAGATCATTTGAGTGTACACAAGAAAGTAAGAAGGCTGGTAGTAGTAGAAATGCTTTGGTGCAAGAAGAGTCACCGAATGAACCTGAGAAGGAAAATAACTTGGTGGTAAGAAGAGAACTATGGAATGAAGGTAAAAAGGAAGATCTGGTAAGGAAAATTTTGTTCGAGACCAAATGTAGATTTAATGATAAAGTTGGGAAGTTAATCATTAACAGTGGTAGCTCAGAGAATCTGGCATCTGAGGAAATGGTCACAAAGTTACAGTTGAAAAGGTTGGAACATCCGAAGCCCTATCAGATTTCATGGATCAAAGATGAGCATACACTCTTGGTAAGTGAATAATGTTATGTGAATTTGAAAATTTGAAAATACTATGATAAGGTGTTATGTGATATCATGCCTATGGAATGTTGTCATATTTTGTTGAGTAGACCTTGGCAATATGATAGAAATGCTATATATGATGGGAGATTGCATAAGTATACTATTTTGGCTGATGGAAAAAGACAAATCTTGCTACCTTTGATGGAAGAAACTGTTAGTAATGTTTGCACATCTGTGAAAGTTTTCTTGTTGGAAGGAAGAAATTTTGTTAAGGATTTCAAGAGAAATGATGTATGTTTTTATGTGATTCCTAACAAACTGAGTAAGAAACTAGAGGACAATATCCTTGAGGAGATTGATAAATTACTCACCAAGTATAGTGAAATCATTTTTGATAATGTACCTAATGGTTTTCCACTGAAGAGAAGCATTGATCATTGCATGGATCTTATCCTTGGAGCTAGTTTACCGAATTAGACACCTCATCGGCTGACACCTACTAAGAATTAGGAATTGAACTTACAGATTCAAGAACTGTTGGAGAAAGGTTTGATCATAGAAAGTCCAAGTCCTTGTGCAGTACCTATGGTATTGGCACCTAAGAAGAATGGATAATCATGAATGTGTTTTGATTCCAGAGAAATCAACAAGATAACAGTGAAGTATAGGTTTCCTATATCAATAATGGATGATATAATGGAATCAAAGAAGGTTATGAATGCAAGACTACTTTCAAGACCAAAGAAGGTTTGTATGAGTCGTTGGTTATGCCTTTTGGTTTAACTAATGCACCGAGTACTTTTATGAGGTTGATGAATGAAGTTTTGAAGAAATATTTGGGTAAGTTTGTGATTATATATCTTGATGAAATTATGATATTCAGTAAGACTAGAGAAGAACATATGTTACATGTTAGACAAGTTTTGCAAATATTGAAAGAAGAAAAGTTGCTGATAAATCTAAAAAAGTGTTCATTCATGAAAGATGATATTGTTTATTTGGGATTTGGGATTTTAGCTGATGGTTTGAAAATGGATCCTGAAAAGGTTGAAGCTATTTTGAATTGGCCTACACCTATGAATCCTAGTGAGGTAAGATCATTTCATGGTTTGGTAAGTTTTTACTGAAAGTTCATTAGGAATTTCAGTTCAATTTGTAATGCTATTACTGAGACAATGAGAGGAGACAAAAGAGAATTCAAGTGGACACATGGAGCTGATAAAAGTTTTGAGACTCTAAAGCAGAAGGTTGTTGAATTGCCTATTTTGGCATTGCTTGATTTTAATAAGGTATTTCAAGTGGTAGTGCAATTGGAGCAATGTTGAGTCAAGAAGGTAAACATGTTGCTTTCTTTAGTGAAAAGGTGAATGATGCAAAAAGGAAATATTCTATGTATGATCAAGAATTCTATGCTATTGTTCAAGCACTGAAGAAATGGAGACATTATTTGATACCAAGTGAATTTGTGTTGTATACTGATCATAAGTCTTTATAGTATTTGGGTGGTCAAAATAAGTTGAATCAGAGACATATGAAATGAGTTGAGTATTTTTAGAGTTATACTTTTGTGATAAAGCATAAGAGTGGAGTCACTAACTGAGTTGTTGATGCATTGAGTAGAAGGAGATCTTTGATGACCGAGATGAAAATTGAAATTCTAGGTTTTGATGATATGAGAGATTCTTATGAATTTGATCCTAATTTTTTTGAGTCATGGAGAAAGTGCAGAGCACCTATTCAAGATCAACAGATTACTAAATGGGATGAATATTTTATGCAAGGAGGTATGTTGTTTAAAGGCATTCAGTTGTGTATACCGAGAGGAGCAATGCAAACTAATTTGATAAAAGAGAAACATAGTAGTGGTTTGGCTAGACATTTTGGTGTTGCTAAGACATTAAATTTTCTTAGGAAGAAATAATTTTGGCCATAGTTGTATAAAGATGCTCAAAAATTTGTGAAAAGTTGTGGAGTTTGTCAAGTTGCTAAAGGATTTAGTCAGAATACTAGATTGTATACACCGATTGTTGTACCTGAGAAACCTTGGATTGACATCAGTATGGATTTTTTTCTTAGCTTACCGAAGATAGTAAGAGGTAATAATTTTGTATTTGTTGTTGTGGATAGATTTTCTAAAATGGTAGATTTTATACCTTGTAGAAAGATATCAAATGAAATACATATAGTAGATCTTTTCTTTAAGGAAATTGTTAGATTACATGGATTACCGATGAGTATTATCTCTGACCGAGACAATAAATTTTTTGGATAGTTTTGGAAGACTCTTTGGAGAAAGTTGGGTATTGAGTTGAAATATAGTTCTGCATTTCACCCACAAACAAATGGATAGACATAAGTTTTGAACAAAAGCGTGGGTAATCTTTTGAGATGTTTAGTTGGAGACACACCAGGTAATTTGGATTCTGTGTTGGCACAAGCAGAGTTTGCATATAATAATTCAGTGAATAGGAGTACTAGAAAAACACCTTTTGAGATTATAAATGGCATACAACCAAGAGGTATATCAGATTTGAGAGACATTGATGATGAAATAAAAAGAAGTGTTTAAGAAGTAAAAATTTTTAAGTACATGAAGATATTGCATGAAGATGTGAAGCTTAAACTGGAAAAGAATAATAAAAAATACAAAGACAGAGCTGATAGATCAAGAAGACATAAGACTTTTGATGTTGGTGATGAAGTGATGGTTCATTTGAAGAAAGGTAGATTTCTTGTTGGAACATATGGAAAGCTGAAGATGAAGAAGTTTGGACCTTGCAAGATTTTGAGAAAATTTGATAGTGGAAATGCATATGAAGTTGAGTTACCTAATATTATGGATATTTCACCTATATTCAACATTGCTGATTTGTATGAGTTTCATGAATCTGAAGAAGACATGGTAGTACTGACAAATTATCCTAAGAAGAAGAATGAAGAGGTTGAGCATATTTTAGAGAAAAGAATTGGCAGAAGTACAAGAGGAAAACAATATATGGAATATTTGGTAAAGTGGAAGAATAGACTGATTAAAGACGGTTCTTGAATTTCATAGTCTAAGTTGGATGTGGCTCAGATCATACCTATTTAATGATTTGGAGAATCATTTCAAATAACCCTAGGTGTCTGATACAGGAGCATCTCGGGTCCTTGGCAATCCTATGTCACCAAAAACATATTTGAGTTTGTTTGTGTTGTTCGGTTCCTGCTTTGACTAAGTTGGTTCGGTGTTGCTTGGTTTCCTTTGTTCACTAGTGTTGGTCAATTATCTCTCTAGCAGTCAGTGAATTTCCCTTGCGCTTGGTGATGCTTGTCTGGCACTTAGTTGGCTTTTCTTACTGATGGGTTTCTTTTGAGTTTCTATTGAGGCAAACTTGTGCATTTAATTTGGGTCATAGATTTAATGTTGTTATCCATCATTAGGAAGCATGTGGTCCCAAATCTGACCATTCCTTCTGTTGATTATGGATTTGAAGGTCAACTCAGTTTGGTAACCTCTTGTATAAATGTAGTTGTTTGGTTAGAGTTTAGGAGGAAGTTTTGATAGGAGATAGAAGATAGAATTTTAGAGATCTTTGGTAGCTCCTCACATGTTTGAGGACTTCTATACTTGATTTTAATATCTAGCCAAAACTAGGAAGGCCTTACAGCCCGACATGTATGAATCTATTTGAATTAAATATATGAAAGTTTGCATTCTCTCTCTCACTGTTGTATGTTGTTGCTTTCGCGTATTGTTGAGAAAGGTGGATTAGGTTAGGGTGTGCCATTTGTTGGCCTCTCCTACCCCCTCTTGCATCACATTGTCTTTTAATTTTGCAAGATTATGATTTTTTTGTAATCAACTACTATGATTTTTTTACAGCCTCTATCGATTTGTTCGGTGTTGTCCTTAAAATAGTTCTTTTCTAGTGCTTTAGCTTATGGTTTATCTCAACAAGAAAGGAAAAAAGTATTTACTATTTAAGATACATATGGACTAATGTTTCTATTTTCATACATGAGTGGAACTCTCCATCAACAACCACTATTTATCCATTAAAAACCTACACAATTGTCAATTAGATTGCAAAGATGAGAATACATTGTTTTGCAAGTGCTGCTACAATTTTTTTTTTATATAGAAAGAAAAAAAGGGGTCATATTAGTATCAATTAATTCACAATCAAGAAATCAATTTCACCTTTTTTAATTTGTTACCAAGCACAATATGTTACAATCGAGTTTATGGAATAGTAAAAGAAAATTTTCCACATAGTAATAATTGTAGAATGTTTGAAAGATATTCTAATTTGAGAAGTTTGTGTGAACTAACAACATTATTTACAACCAAATTTGTATAGATATCATTGTACCTTATTACCAATTGAAATATATCTAAAAATTCATTTCTCATTAGTTGAATTGTACCAAAAAGTATTTTTTCTGATTTCCCTTAGAGAAGCTTTTAAAATGTTGTAACACAAAATTCTTTACTTTTGCATCATGCCACAATTTAAAGGGTACTAGCTCAATGGAAGAGCACTTGCTTTACAAGGAAGAGGATGGTGGTTTGATTCCATTGTGCCCTAATATGACTAAATTAAGGACTAAATATATGACTAAATATATGACTAAATTAATGACTAAATATATGACCAAATTAATTACTAAAAATATGACTAAATTAATGACTAAATATATGACTAAATTAATAACTAAATATACGACTAAATAAATGACTAAATCAATGACCAAATTAATGACTGAAATACTTTAGTCATAAATTTGGTTGTGAGATAAATGATCGACAATAAACTACTAATGGTCATGTGACTAAGTTTAGTCATTTATCTACAATTTTTAGTAGTTTATTTAGTCCTTTATTGTTGTTTTTGTACTAGTGAAGCAAGATCAAGCAATTTCATGAGTAAGGATCCATCAAGGAGACTTAGTTTATTGAAGCAAGCAAGCAATAGTGAAGTGAAGGTGCAAGATTGCAAGAGGATGATATAGAAGATCAAGCCATTTTTGATATCAAGCATTTTTTTGAGCACACCATTGTGAACATCTATTTGGAGCAAGAGAGAGATCCTGTCTTGATCCACCATTATCAATATTTAAGCATTCAAAGATATAATCATGGGGTAGAAATTACAGATTATGAGTTTGGTGAGAATACTTTAGTCTTGGGGGCTTGGTATGTTTTCTTATCTTATTCAAATATATGCATTGCTTTCTCATACATATTCATGCTAGGGTTTCAATCTAGAGGATTAGATCTTGGCATTACACATTCAATACACACACATATTCCATTACATCCAGCTAATCATGGAGGTGGAGATCACCAAAATGGGGGTTTGACTAAGGAAAAACCCTATATAGCCACCCCAAAACACTCTTTTCAGATATCTATAGTCATTTTTTTGAGGATTGAAGTGCAGATCTGAGTACCCTTTTCGTCAAACTTTCAAGATCTGTGGACAAAATTTTAGTTGGAGCTATTTTGGGTCAAGGATGACCTTCAGTGGGGGGTAAGATTATGCCCCTCTATCTAGGTCAAAGTTGATCTACTTCCAGAGAGACAAAAGTTTTCTAGGTTTTCTCTATTGTGGTTTTTTGGTCCCAGATTTGGTTGCAGAATTTCCCGAGACTATACATAGGCATTAGAAAATAGGTATTTTCAAATTAATTCCATCATGAGGTATGTATCTTATCTTATTTGATTTCAAGTATTTTCATATTTACATTACTCATCCATCCAATTCCAATTCAAAGTACAAATGAATACGAGGAATGTTAGATAAGCTCCATTTTTCACCTATTCATTTTGGTGAACCTGTTTATGACAACTCTTTCTTTTTAGTGTTAGATTTAAAACTTTCATGCTTATAAAATTAGATTTCTTACATTTATATTTCAAAAATACAAAAAAATTGCAAAATCTCTTTAAAATACAAAAACATTTACTTTTTCATGCTTTTAGTATTTCTTTGTGTTCAACATGTATGATTCTTGTTTTGAATACTTTGATGAGGCTTTTATTGTACAAGAGGATAGATTCCCTAATGAGGTACATGGTAGTGAGGATGAAAAATGTCTGAATAAGATCTCCATTGATCCTATTCCTATTTCAATCTCCTCCACAACCTCTCTAATTGACCTTTACCATAGGATGTGTGCATGGTTACCTTCATGTCCTACTGTTTGCAACATTGATAAACCTAAAATGATATATCCTACACCTTTGATGATGGTAAAAGGATGTCCTCACATAAAAATTAAGGGTAAACCTAGAGATCCTTTCGATTTATTTGATAACACTAATTTTGTTTCACATGCTTATTGCACATGGAATAACCCTCAGCCTATTGTTCTAGTTTCTTTACCACCTTCTCAACCTATGCTTCCTCAAGCTCCTAGGTTTCCTTCCACCTTTAAGGAGTATAACTTAGTTGACCAATTATGTGCTACTCCTACTAAGATATCTTTATGGGAATTACTTCAAACTTCCTTGACATATCATGAGGCATTTCAAAAATCTTTATACACTCTTCTTGCTTCAACTCCTAATCAAGATAACATTCATTCTATTTTGGAGTGCATGCATACTATGCCTTCTGTACCTCCTATTGTGTTTTTCGATAAATATTTACCTTCTCCTAAGGTGTAGAATCAATATGATGCTCTTATGGTTGCTGCTTCTATTAATCAGAGTATCATTTGAAGAACATTAATTGATAATGGATCTAGGCTTAATGTTTGTAGCATGGATATGCTTAAGGAAATTAAGGCTGATCTCACAACTATTCAACCTGATAATGTCCCTATACGTGGATTTGATAATATTGCAAAGAGAACTTTGGGCATTATTACCTTACCTATTAAAGTGGGTCTAGTTATTCTAAATACACCTATTCATGTTATGCATGGATGTCATAATTATGACCTTCTTTAAGGAAGACCTTGGTTACATACTATGCATGCAGTTCCTTCTACTCTTCATCACAAGGTTAGGTTCATCTATAACAACTTAATGTATACATTACATGTGAATGATGCGACAAATAATTTCCTAAATGCAAAATATGATAAAATCTTTGAGCCTCTTCAACCAAGAAAAGAAATTGAAAAACAACCTGAGATAAAACAATCTAAGATACAGCAACCAGAAGCTCCATCTTCTTCTTTGATCGAGGATTATTGGGGGACATTAGATTTTAATCCTACCTTCATTAGCGAATATAAGGTCTCTGATTTGGAATTCATGAAGCAACAAAGTGAATTTGAGAAATAAGTTTTTACTTCTTCCCCACTTTCTAAGGAACTAAAAAGTAATTTTGTTGCTGTCTCGAATGAAGAAATGATTGAAACAATAAAGCATGATCATTATGATATTGTGACATATTCCACTCCTTGGACTCCATCTAATATGGCCGATAGATATGGTTCTAGTTATCATCTCCTTAAGAAGTCAGGATTTAATGGGAAAGGATGTGGTAAATATGAACAAGGTATACAAGTACCTTTGGATAATGACATTTATGATCATACATAGGGATTAGGATTTAATCCTTATAGACAACCATCAGTTTTTCCTCCTAATGTTAATCATATATGTGGTGGAAAATTGAAATTGGCTAACCCACTCCTCATTGACATTAATCAAACACCTACTTTGGATAGTTTTCCTAAAGATGAAGCCTCAATGGATTTCTTAGGGGTTTATGAGGATTTACCTAAGTTTCATCACAAAAAATGGAAGCCTTATTGTTTAAGTATTGATGTTTATTTTGGAGAACATGATAAATAGGTTATTCTTCCTTAATCGATGGATCCTCCGATACAAAGTGATTTGTTAATAACTAAGACTGTTGATATTCAAATGGATGAGAACAATCTTGAAAAGATGATAAAGATTGGGAAATGTTTGAATCAGGATGAGCGTGATCAGTTGGTTTCCCTGTTACTTGAATTTAAGGACATTTTTGCTTGGACATATTTAGATATGTCGGGTACATACTCTAAGATTGTTACTCATAACATTGTTTTAAAGCCAAATATGAAACCTGTGAAGTAGAAAATTTGAAGGATGAATTGACAAATTTCTCTATTGGTTAAAATTGAAATTGAAAATTTGTTGGTGCTAGATTTATCCGTTCTATTGATTACTCAGATTGGATTTCAAACATTGTGCCTATTTCAAAAGGAGAAAATAAGATAAGGATGTGTACCATTTTTAGAGACTTAAACAAGGCATCCTTAAAGGATGATTTCTCATTACCTAACATTGATATGATTGTGGATTCAACAGCGGGACATGCCTTGTTATATTTTATGGATGGTTTCTCTAGATATAATCAAATTCTTATTCCTCCTAAAGATCAATTCAAGACTGCATTTATAACACCTTAGGGAACATTTTGTTGGGTCATGATGCCTTTTGGATTAAAAAATGCGGGAGCAACTTATTAATGAGCTATGAGTTTGATTTTTCATGATTACATTCATAAGGTCCTTGAAGATTATGTGGATGATATTTTAGCAAAGTCTATACAAAGAGAAGATTGTGTTACTATTTTATGACAAATATTTGAAAGGATTAGAAGTTACAACATGAGATTGAATCCTAAGGAATGTGTCTTTGGAGTTGATTCTGGTAGATTATTGGGATTTATAATCTCTAAGTGAGGCATAGAAGTAGATACTAAAAAGATTGAAGCTATTGTTAATATGCCTACTCCTAAGAATATTTCTCAATTACAGAGTTTACAAGGAAAAATACAAGCTATTCATCGATTTATTTCTAATCTAGTTGATCGAACCATTCCTTTTACTTCCTTGCTTAGAAAGGATACCACTTTCTCTTGGAATGATGAATGTAAACAAACTTTTGAGCAATTTAAGGAATATCTTGAAAATCCTCCTATCTTGCAATTGGATAAATTTGATAAACCATTTCATTTGTATACCTCAACAACTCCGAAATTCATGAGTGTGCTATTAGCTCAAAATGATAATAATGATAAAGAAAGACTTATGTATTACATTAGCTGGACTTTACTTGATTATGAAACAAGATACACAGATTTGGAAAGACAATGCTTAGCTATAGTTTATGCTTTCTAGAAACTCAGGCATTATCTTATAAATGTTGAAGTCAATGTGATCATTAAATTTGATCCTTTGGAACATCTTTTCTCACAAATTGATCTCTCTGGCCATTTGGAGAAGTGGGTGATGTTACTTACAGAATTTGACCTTAATTTCATTTCTTGGAAGTCTATTTAAGGACAAGATTTAATAGATTATTTAGCTGAAGCTCCTTGTCCTCATTCTGATACATGTTCTACTTCAATAGAATTCCCTAATGACAATATTCTAGCTATTCAACAAGATGATATTTGGGAATTATATTTTGATGGGTCTAAATGTAAGATAGGGTTTGGTGTTAGTATTATCTTGATTCCTCCTATGAAAAAGCCAATCCCTTTATCATACAAATTAACCTTTCCTTGTACTAATAACATTACAGAGTATGAAGCTCTTATAGCTAGCCTATGAGTAGCTTCATCCCTTAACATCAAACACTTGCACATATATGGAGATTCACAATTGATTGTTGAACAAATTAAAGGATGTTATCAAAATAAGAATGGTAAAATGACACAATATAGATATTTGGCTCTTGATGTGCTTTCACAATTCTCTTCTTATATGATTCAAATCTTACCTAGGAAAGATAATCGAGATGCAAACACCATGGCAAGCATAGCTTCTTTGGTTTTTCTTGAGAATAATGATGAAAAATTTCAATTTACTATACAAACTCTTAAAAACCCTACAATTTCTAAAAATATTACCTCTGATTGTTTTAATTTGCATTTAGATGAATGGTATTATCATATTTTTCATTTCTTGAAAGATGGTACTTTTCCTGAATCAGCAACAAGGAACATGTGTAATCATATTAGGAATCTTGTAGCACATTATATCATTCTAGGAGATACACTTTACAAATTCTCTTATGAAGGATTACTATTAAAATGTCTCAATAGAACTAAAATCCTGGTAGCTTTGGCAGAAGCTCATTCTAGTTCTTGTGGGGGACATTTTGGTGGAAAATCCCTGGTTAATAAATTACTTAGAATGGGATATTATTGGCAAACAATGGAACATGATTCTTTCATGTTTGTTAAGAAATGTCCTCTATGTCAACAACATAGTAATTTGATTCATGCTTCTGCTCGTGAGCTTCGTAATCAAGTTTCTCCATGGCATTTTAGTATTTGGGGTTTTGATCTTATTGGAAAAATCTCACCAACTTCTTCTCAAGGACATACTTAGATCTTGACTGCTATAGATTACTTCACGAAGTGGGTTGAAAATGTTTCTCTTCATTCAAGAACTGTGAATGTTATTTTTGATTTCATCCTTAAAAATATTATAACATGATTTGGTATACCTTCAATGATAGTTTTAGATAATGGTACCTCTTTTAAAAATAAAGAAATTGCAAAATTCTTGGAGAAATATTGAATTAAACATATATTTTCAACTCCTTATTATCCTTAATCTAATGGTCAAGTTGAAGCATCAAATAAAATCATTGAACAAATCCTGAGAAAAATAGTTAACAAGCATGCGAAAGATTGGCATACTCAATTGACCTATGCTTTATGGGCTTATAGGACTAGTGTTCATACTGCCATAGGTAGTTCTCCTTACAATCTTGTCTATGGTACTGATGCTATTATGCCTTTGGAATTAGAAATACCTTCTTTATGTGTTTCATTTCATGGGATAATCAACAAGGATACTTTTCGGGAATAATGCTTACAAGAGCTAGAAATGTTGGATGAACAACAAATACATGTGTTAGAACATACAAAAGCGTATCATAAATCTCTTTAGAATAAATATAATCATAAGGTAATTGAATGAACATTTTCAGTTGGTGATTTAGTTTTATATGAGAATCAACAAAATGTGAATGCTTTACCTAGTGAAAAAAGGAAAGTTTAGCCCTAATTGGCTTGGACTTTTTTTTGTCATTAAAGACTTTGGTTTAGGAGCTCATAAAATTTCTAATATGGATGGTGTTTCTTTTAAGGAACCTATTACTATTATGCACCTCAAACATTATTATCCCTCATTTCATCCATTCTTTCTTTGTGCATTTATGTATTCCTTAGCTCTCGTTGGACACATGCAAATATATCGGCATGTTTTCTTGGATCTCTATAGCTAAGAGAGGATTCTCACTTGCTCACTAGTAGTTGGTAGGATATACATGTATCCTTCATAATCTTAGATACAAAGCTCCTCCACTCTGCTATGCTAGTTGCATAATGAAATTACATTTATCAATTTAGTGCTTTTTCATTTCAAATCAAGTTACATATTTAATCAAATCTTATGTTTCATACCTGGGTTCTCCCTTAGAGATGTGCTCCTCCTCATCTTTGAGATCCTCATCCTCCTTTATTGTACCACTATCTTGATGTGTCCTCTATGAAAGGCTTAGATCACCTATAGGATAATCCTCAAGGAAGATGGGTTGATTCCCTTATAGACTCCAATACCTAATGTACTCTTGGCTCATGCTTGAATAGGTCACATCTGGTGGTACCTCTATATCCTCTATCTCATCTACATCACTACCCTCTATGTCTATTATCGATGGTTTGCATATGGCATCGGGTCTCTGATAGTTCCTCATCAGATGTACATAATGAGATACTTCTCTGGGGACTCCCTATAATAGGCCAAATTGTCTCATCACCCGATCATAATAGTATGGAATCACTATATGATTCTGATGACCCTCCAACAACTTTTTCCACTATGAATGTCTCATATAGAATCATGTATTTGGCCAATTTGTTATCTAGTAGTAGGGTCTCCATATCACATCAGTGCCCAAAATGTAGTCTAGATGTACCCTCCAATAGAGGATATCTTTGAACTGCTAGACATCTCTCAAAAGATAGGAAAAGACTCTCAGTGTACTCGCATCTACCATCACTGGAGAACCTTGTGGACATGTACATGTAAAATTCTCAAACAACCAAATTTGTAAGAGTGTGCATATTGAAAGACTCTCTCTCTGATATGTCACTAGCTGACATAGCTCATGGTATAGCTAGGCTAACATGTTGTGACCCCATGAGAACATTGTCCTCTCTATCTCCATCCTCTGTATAAGATGGGTAATAGGTATAGAAAATATGGTACCCTTTGAGTTGGGTAACACAACCAAGGATACTATACAAAGCATCACTCTCCATACCAAAGGTGTAGGGCCTAATAGTATGGATGAAAAAAGGACCTCATCTGATCAGGTTTGCATCTATGGAACCCAACCCAAACAATACTCTTTATCTACAAGGATCTCCTCACAAACTCATTTTTCTCTAGGTTTGACAGTCTCACCTCAGACTAGAAGCTGCAAGATCCTATAGACATCCTCCAGTGTCACTATAATATCTCCTGAGGGAATATTGAAGGAGCATGTATCCTCATCCAACCTCTTGATTAAAAAAGATAGCATGGCTTGGTGTAGCCTGATCTATGGTAGGACTTCTACCTAGTACATTCCTACATCTCTCAATAGCTACATCTCATCCTCACTAAGCTCAGATAGTATCTCTCTAATGATCACTAGAAACTCTCCAAAGGGATTCTCTTAGAGACGGACCATGTCTTGTAAGCAAAAACAAACATCATATCAACATTCTACATCATCAAATCTACAAATCCAACTTGACTAGGTCAAGGTCAACCTCATTTAGGTCAAAGTCAACCTTCTTGGGTCAAGGTTGAATTTCCTAGGTCAGGGTTGACCTTGTCAAGTCAAGATCAACCTCATCCTAGATAAGGTGGAGACCTTCTAGTTCATGTCGACCTTCTTGGGTCAAGGTCGACATAACTGGGTCAGGGTCAACCTTTAAGGGTCAGGGTCGACCTTGCCTGCAAAAATCAAGAATTTATGAAATACAAAAACCAATAACAACAAAATCACCTCAGGAAGTGACCATCCAGTAGCTAGGCACTGTCTCAGGAGCTCCATGCACTTCACTCAAAGTTCTTCTCTCCATGACATCTTGTTTTCTCTCTTTGAATCTAAAAATGGTAAGAATGCGTAAGTATGATTTCTTTGCCTTATTTATAGTTAAGATTAGGGTTTTTTTATGGTTTCTCTTAGGGTTTACTCATGGTAAATTTGGATTTCCTTCCATATGCATTTAGATAGACATTTACTCTTTTCATCATAACTTGAGTTTGATAACTCTATTTTTAGTGCCATTAGTGGTGTTGGAATCATGATTTAGATACCTAACTTCTTGAATAAGTTTAGGAAGGCTAGGAATCATTATAATTGGTTTATGAAAGGACTTTTCAAGAAACTACATATCCAATGTATAAAGTTATCCTTATCACCCCATTTCACCCTTCAGAAGTAGAAAGCTGAAACAAGGGGGAGCATACGGGGCTTTATGCACTTCTAAAGTTATCATATAGTAATCTTTAGGTGATTTGTGATTTTCATTAACCTTGTGTGTTGTAGGTTCTAACAATTTTCTATAGGATCTCTACATCGAGGACTTGGCTATATCCTTTTTATTTACTATGATGTTTTCTTACTTTAGCTTGCATATCCACATAGTGTCATATCTAAGATAAAGTGGGGGCTAAATGTATCATGTAAAAAAGGAGAGAATTTCCATCTTGGTAGGTTTAGCACCCTCGTTTAGTGCATTTATCATGATAGACTTTCATTTAGGATGCATTCTGCACTTGATTCCTTCATTCTAGGTGAAATTAGGGTTAGAATCTCGATGATTCTCCTTAATTTCCCTCCTCTATGTCTCTATTTTCTAGGTAGGAATTATAAATAGGTCCTCCTAGCCTTCATCACATTCATCATAGGACTTTGTGCCTCTCTCTAGCACTCTAACCTATTATGTTATCATTTCTAGGTCTCCAAGCACCCCTAGAACCTTTTGTTTACTATTCTGGCTGGATTTGAACCCCTAGATCAAGGTCGAGGTTGACCCTAACCTAGGTCAGAGTTGAGGTCATCTCTAACCTAGGTTAGAGTTGAGGTCATCTCTAACCTAGGTTAGAGTTGAGGTCATCTCTAACCTAGGTCAGAGTTGAGGTCTTCCTTGACCTCCTATAGGATTTGATTCCCCTTTTTAAATTTTGGTCTCGGAGGGCCCTGAAATCAATGTTAGGCTCTTGGATCTAAATGTGGAAGGGTTTTAATTTTAAATTCATTTAATTATTTTCCCTCCTTAGTTTTTTATTGTGATTGGACCATAATTCAAGGTGAAATTTGAATTATGGGTCCTCATATTACTCTAGAAGCCTCACCTTGAAGCCTCTATATAAAGACTTTCATTTGCCTTCATTTACACAACAAGGACATCAAGCAAGATCAAAAAATTTCATGAGAAAGGATCCATCAAGGAGACTTATTTGATTGAATAAAGCAAGAAATAGTGAAGTGAAGATGTAAGATTGCAAGAGGATGATATAGAAGATCAAGCCATTGTTGATATCAAGCATTTTTTTGAGCACACTATTGTGAACATCTATTTGGAGCAAGAGAGAGATCCTTTCTTCCTTGATCCACCATTATTAATATTCAATAATCCAAAGATGCAATCATGGGGTAGCAATTATGGATTATGAGTTTGATGAGAATACTTTAGCCTTGGGGGCTTGGTATGGTTTCTTATCTTATTCAAATTTATGCATTGCTTTCGTATACATATTCATGCTAGGGTTTCAATCTAGAGGATTAGATCTTGGCATTACACATTCAATACACACACATATTCCATTACATCCAGATATTCATGGAGGTGGAGATCACCAAAATGGGGGTTTGACTAAGGCAAAACCTTATATAGCCACCACAAAACACCCTTTTCAGATATCTACAGTCATTATTTCAAGGATTGAAGTGCAGATCTGAGTACCCTTTTTGTCAAACTTTTAGGATCTACAAACAAAATTTGTGTCAGAGTTGTTTTAGGTCAAGGACAACCTTCAGTGGGGGGTAAGATTGTGCCCCTAGATAACATTGCGCCACACTATCTAGGTCAAAGTTGACCTGCTTCTAGAGAGAGAAATTTTTTTTGGGTTTTCTTTGTTGCAGTTTTCTGGTCCTGGATCTGGCTGCAAAATTTCTTGAGACTGTACACAGGCATCAACAAATAGGTATTTCTATATTAATTACATCATGAGGTATGTATCTTATCTGATTTCAAGTATTTCTAGATTTACATTACTCAGCCATCCAATTCCAATTCAAAATACAAATGAATACAAGGAATGTTAGATGCATTGTTAAAGCTCCATTTTTCACCTATTCGGATCTAATTGAGGGTTTTTATCAATAAATGAGGGTTTTTTCAAATGACACAGTAATCATTCTTTCTAATTTCTTTGCAATTTTAAAATATGAACTGTCAACATCCCACTTTATGGCTAGCTCTATTTCAAATTTGGTGTTATGTAGAGTTGAATGCTGAGGTGACTAGGGGTAGATTTGTTGCAATCTTGATAAATCTACACATTCAATGATCGATGATATATAGACAGGGCATCCTTGCATTGACACTTAATAGTTTTTTGAAAGTAATTGAGAAGTTCAAAGTTTTAGTAGTGAGTGTTTGAGAAGAAAGAATTTACAAAATTAAGAGGTGTCTTGAATTGGAACTGAAAGCAATTGAGAAGTTCAAAATTTTAGTAGTGAATGTTTGAGAAGAAATAATTTATAGAATTAAGAGGTGTCTTGAATTGGAAGATGAGCCAACCAAAATCTATCCGAGCTTCATCCAGTGGGGAGGCCATGGAGCAAGGTGGTGAAGAAAAGGGGAAGCCTAATTACTTAGAGGAATATGTCAAATTTCTCACAGGATCAAACCAAAATAAAAAGGTTAGTGATGAGGTCTTCCTCGATTACATGGTAGATTATAGGGATCCTATTACTCTACAATGTTCTAGTTTCACATTATTCATCTATTTCTATAATAACAGAAGTAAAGTTATCCCTATTTGCAACGCATGGATCTTAGGTATGGAAAAGTTGATTGTTCCTGATGTTTGTTTAGATGTCGACCTCATAATTGAGTTAGCTAGGCTATATGATCACATATTAAAAACCATCAAGAAGAGTGACCAATCAGCCTTAGTGACTTTGGATAGGGGATCTTTCATGAAATATTTTAATTTCTATTCTTCATCTTTCATAGAGATAGACCTAAAGAAGGAGAAAGAGAAGTATGCAAGTCAAGTAGGACTTGTGAAAAATTAGATAGCCAGGCATATCCCTAAGATTGGAAAGTACATTGCCCCTTTCCTAGCACATATGAATGCTCCCTATGAGTATAAATCCCTCAATTTTTATATGAAGTTTCTAGCTTATGGGTTATGTAGAGTTTTAGGGATAGATGGAGATGCAGAGATGATGCTTGCAGATATCTTGATGATTATCTTCGACATCTAGAATTCACATGCAAATATAGATTATGATTACATTCAATATGTAATTGAAAAAATTCATGAAGGTTTGATGATGT
This sequence comes from Chamaecyparis obtusa, assembly GCA_027943335.1. Classification (NCBI taxonomy): domain Eukaryota; kingdom Viridiplantae; phylum Streptophyta; class Pinopsida; order Cupressales; family Cupressaceae; genus Chamaecyparis; species Chamaecyparis obtusa. Next base: position 564,840 of record BSBK01005659.1, read on the forward strand.
TTAAATAGGACAAAAAGTCAACAAGGTTCATGCATTACTCCCTCCTGATGCACTTGGTTTTATACTTCAATGTTAATAACTTGAATGGGCATATGCTAAGGCCTAGGATAATGTTTGAAGGACAACCCAATCCAATTCAATATTGGTTAAGGGTATGGAACTATACTTCTAATGAGGGTGATTTATGTGCTTTCCAAAATTGGATAGTTTTTCCAATTTTGAATATGTTGGGAACCAATATAACAAGGCTACCAATTAGGGTGTTAAGCCTCCTTAGGACCTAATAGTATGTTGATAAGTGGAAAGCAGGCCACAATTGGGGTGAATTTTACTTGGGTGAGAATTTACAAATAATTAGAGTATATGGATGTCCACAGCCCTCACACATCCTCCCAAAATATGTACCTCCAAGAATCATCCAATTAGAATTCATTTGGAAATTAGTATTGATAGACAAAGAGCATCTGGCACCCCATATAAAGGGAAACTTTACTCCATGATAGTTCTGGGTAGGTAACTTCCTGATTCATAAAAGGGTATTACCTCAGCTCATCTCATGGTTGAATCATTTCAAGATGACCTCTGGTATCTACAAGTATGTAGACTTTGAGAATTTTATCAGGCTGCTAGAATGATATCAATTCCCAACATTGGTATAATTAGCAAACATGAGGGGTGTGATGAGGAGGATGTACTAAGAAACATAATGGATGAATATGAGATTGGTAAGAGACTTATCAAGTTTTATGACCTTTAGAAATTAGAGGCTCAAGTTAGAAAGGCTAAAATTACCTTTGGAGGTTTCTTCCCTGACCTTCCATATCTGAAGAGAATTGATAGAACATGGTAGTCTATCTAGTTAGTTATAAGGCCAAATTGAAGAGAAATTGGAAGTAGAAAAGGATTACTCTTCTTCTAACTATGAAGAGTATAATGATGAATCACAAAAAGGTGACAGTCCACCCCAAGCCAATGAACCTCCTTTCATTAATGTAAGTCAGGATTCACCTGAGGCAAAGGATGTCTCTAAGCCTCCTCAGAAAAGATAGAGACTTGAGAAAGGTGGGCCCTCTAAAAAAAACAAATAGAGGAAAGTGACACATAGAGCTACAGGTTTAGTGTCTGGTGATAGAGCCCACTATCACCATATGAGAAAAACCATTAGAGAGGGAAAGAAAGTGGCCTCACAGGAGAAACAGGAATTGCCCTTGCTGCTAAGCCAGGATGAAAGAGAAATTTATCAAGAGAAATTGTTTAGTGATGATCAATTCATCAAGAGTGAGGAGTTCAATAATTTCCTCATATGGAAAAAAAATAAGAGATTTCCAAGGCATTACCTGAGGGAACTCATCTTGATGATGAGAATTTAAAAGCCCTAGCTGCATATGACCCAAAATCAGAGAATATTTCTATTGAAGAGGATAGGGAGTTAGTCAAATCTAGTGGAATTCTCTTAGTGCCTAGATGGGACTTGACATCAGCATTCATCATAGATCATATTAGGAAGCAGCCAGAAGCAAACTTGTCTTATGAAGCCCATATTGGAGACATGATTAGAGGAAGTGGGTATGACTCCAAGTCTCAAGCTCTACCAATGTGGTCACTTGCACCACAAACTCATAAACCTTTCCTTGTTAGCATAGATGAGAAAATGGAAGAGGAGAAGATCATCTGGACTTTCCAAAACACTAGTGATCTTGAAGTATCTAAGGTAGTGACCCATTTTGCACATCCAAATGAAGCTAATAAAGCTCAACAACACTGCCTTGATGTCAACAATAAATCCGATAAATTCATTTTTAGTTTTTAACATGTCATCTAGAGTTTAGTTTTTAACTGACTCAAGGTGGGAAAGATAGGTTAAGATGTTGCAAATCCTAAAGGAATATGCATGGCCTTCAGAGGAAGAGGTTGCTACATGGGACACAAGCATCATGCCAAAGATGAAGAAGCCAATTATTGCTAACCTAGAAGAGCTGGAGGAAGAGTGAACTATGACATGGCACATTATCCTTGAGCATAGGAAGGGTAATTATCATAAAGAGGATGATTTATGTTAGCCGATAGGTGGTCATCATTCACAAAAAAACTTGCAGCATTTACTTTGAATACTTGCAGACAAAGGTTCCATTTGAAGAGTTCACCATGTGAGAAGAAATAGACTAATGGTGCCCTTTCTCCCTTTTTTTTGTTATATTTGAAATATGTTTTTTATTCTAGTGAAAGTCACTATCTAAGCCATTTGAAGCTTGTTGCATCCTTTTCTGAAGGATTCCAAGATGGCTAGTGTATATATAGTTGTTTCTAGATGATTGTAAGAGGTGGTGAAATACTTATTGTAAAAGGATTTTTTGCATCAAGTGTTTTGATTCTAAGAAATCTTAGTCTCTGAATGTATTGATATAGAATATTTATAAATGAGAATATACTAAAATTCCTTGAGTATGCTTTGTGGTCTTTGTGTATGAATTTGAATTTCTTTGTATGTTAAAACTATAAGGCAGTTTTGATATATCATCTACAAGGTAGATAGTGTGGTTAAATCTTAAGTTTCTTTCAAGGGAAGGGTAAATCTTAAGTGAGGTCTCAGAGAATTCATAATCTATGCAAGAAGTTGATAACAGTATGTATACATGAGAGGGTAATTTGTAAGGCATTTTATCTGGGTTTTGGGGTTATTTAATTTCAAGGTTTTCTGTAAATGTGTGTTTTAGTTGACTCTGATGCCCTAGGATCAGGCACTGATCATTTCTTAAGTTACAATTTTCACCATCAATCCAATGACTAACTATTTATTTTAAAGTTTGTGTTGAAAAGATTATATGTTCATGTATGTGTCAAGTATGCAGATAGCTATTGTGATTCTTTAAAGAATTGAATCTAAGAGGTATACTTGCCTGAGTTGAGAGCTCAAAGTGAGGAAGGATCAAGGTCCTTAATACCTTAGTGTTTTGGTTGTTAGATGCATCTATTGGGACTACTAGAGTTAAGTATCAAAGGTTTTTTGAATAAGTTTTGATCATTTGCAGTTTTAAACACTAACAAAATTGGTGACTCTACTGGGGATTTAAATATTTCTACAAGAAGCTTGTTATAGTTTTCTGTTAACCATTTTTTGTTATACTTGAAGACCAATTTAAAAATCTATCCCCACAAGTTTGTGGGTGGTGAATCTGGAATCTTTGTTTACCATTTGTTGGTTTAGCATAAAAAAATTAGTGAAAGTATCCTATCAAAAATCACCATGAGTTAACATAGATACACTAGGTCATACTATAAGGATCACCTAGAAAGTAATATGGGTGATGAGCTCCATACACCTAGTAGAAATAAATGGTCTAAACAAGGTATGTTTAACCATAGTGCCCCTAGACTATGTAATGTGTATGCTTTGACACCTATCCAAAAGGAGGCTCCCTTTTTTCCTTAAGACCCTGAATTTCTTAGAAGAATGAACCCTGACTTAGTTAGTCCTCCTCAAGAGGATGAATTCATAGACATAGGTTTCTTTCTTGCATGTGAAATTTTAGACCAAATAGGAGATACCTCTGCTGCTAAGACTGTTTCTCATGATTCTGAGAAGTTGCAAGAAGAAGTTATGGCTTTAAGGAAAAAGGAGCGGGAACAATTATTGGAAATTGTAAAGAGAGGAAAAGAGCGGGAGCAAGAAATTTATGAGTTACTCATGGAGAGACAATAACTCATGAGAAAGACCAAGAATAATGAGCTGTAAGAAAAAATTTTAAATCCAGGGGTCAAGGGTTTGGATAGTGAATTGTTTGGTGATATGGAGGCTTTGAGACAACAAGTCAATATTAGTGAGCCTAATCCCATGAAGGATGAGTTTGAGGGTGAAGACCCTATCTTGAGATAGTTGCATCCATCAAAAATCAAAAGAAATGAGGATATCCAAACTAAAGTAAAAGATGCATCTGACAAGGGAAAGAAAAAATGATTGGGATCAACATAAATGAATCCAAGAAGAATAGTGCTTTTCCTTGTACTATACCTTAGGAAAACTTAGAATTAGAAAAGGCTAGAAAGGCTAAAGAGGACTTGGCTATCTAACTAGAAAATTTAGAGTTAGAAGCTATTGTAGATGAGATGAAAATAAATATTTCTTTCTTACATGCTAATATGAATAAAACTACTAGTAGCTCAATCCCTATTACTGGTGGGATAGTACCATAGAGCTAGCAATGTGGTACAAAGCTGAGTGTCCAAGTTGCAAGCCCCAATCAAATGGTCCAAGGACCAATTCAAAATATAAATCCATCAGCCCCTTTGGCTAGTGTTCCCATGGGTAACATATCATGTCAAAATGCTGGAGGAGTGGGAGAACAAGTTCCACCAAATTTTTAAAGGAGACCAGTTCACCTGGATAGATACCCACCATTGTTCTTTGTGTTGGAAACAATTGTCTGAAGGAAATTGCTACTCAATTATGTATTGTCTTTGATGTCACACTATGTCATAGTCCGCAGCAATCTGCTTCTACCGAGTTCAGTTGGTCATCAAAGAAAGTTTAGTGTTTACTGAGTTCACTCGGTTGCCGAAGAAAGTTTAGTGTTTACCGAGTTCACTCGGTTGCCGAAGAAAGTTTAGTGTTTACCGAGTTTAGTCGGTCATCGAGGAAAGTTAGTATTTACCAAGTTCAGTCGGTTATCAAAGGTAAAGGATTGTTGGTGTTTACCGAGTTCCCTCGGTCTCCGAAAAATTATAAAAAGATATGGTCACCGAGCACTGTCGGCCCTTGAAGGATTTTTGCAAATAGAGTTTACTTAATTCAGCCGACTATTATACTAAATAGTGTCGATTTGACTAATCCAAAATCATATAAATAAAAGGTCAAATGTGAAAAGTAAAAATAACACAGCAAAAGATTTACAGAAGAAAAGAAGGAAAGATATATGCGAATTTGTGAAGGATGTTCAGATATCCTTGAGGAGCAGCAGAGATTTATTCGATCAGAGAGGATCAGACTTATGCAGAACAGAGATCTGTAATCAGCAAGATAGTTGCATTATTATACAGGTCACTTTTTCATTGTTACCTTCTTATCATTGTAACAGTGAATTCTAAATCTCTTAACCGAGTTGGTTTAACAACCATAATATAAATCCTCTAACAAGGTGACAATTCCATTGAATTGTTTTCAAGACCTCTTACCAGGCCACTCCTAGCAGGGTGTTTTAAATCCTCTAACAAGGTCACACCTAACAGTGTGTTTTGTAACCTTTTACCAGGTTGGCTTCTAACCGGGCATCACTTCAGAAAAGTGAAAATCAGTATCTAGATACATTGGTGGTTTTTCCCATATTGGGTTTCCACGTTAAATCTTGTGTCTCTTGTGTTCTTAATTGCTTCCTCAATCATTTACATGCACTGATGAATATCTAAAGATAATATTGCTAATACTTTCTGTATCTTCAAAGTTACTGCAATCTATTTACCGAGTGCTAAAACAAACAACATTGTTAAGATATCTTAAAGGATCTGCAAAGAATTAATTAGGAAGTGTTTTTATGGTTGACTGATTCACCCCCCCCCTCTCAGTCACTTCATCCATATTCCATCAATTGGTATCAGAGCATTTGGTGCTTGCAGGAAGGGTTTCAAAGACCTAAGCTAAAGATCAGGATGTCTTACAAGAGGGAAATTCCAAAGCTTAATAGAGATAACTTTTCAGCATGGAAAGGTCTCATGCGACTTCATCTAGCTTCCATTGGTGATTCAGGATGCAAATACATTGATGAAGAGTATACAATTCCTAATGGCGCATTAACTGTTGAAGACATTGCAGATAAAAAGACTCACAACACCATGATGATAGACATTGCATCTGCTCTCAGCTATGAAGAATTTGATGATATTAAAGACTGCACTACTGCATATGAAATGTGGGTGGCACTGAAGAAAATATATGGTGGTGATGCAAATGTGAAGAGAGCCTAAGCAGAAAGCCTAAGAGGACAGTTTGACAAGATGAATATGAAGGAAGATGAAAACATTGCAAAATATGTTGAAAGAATCAAAGCAAGTGTAAGTGCAATTAGAGCTTCTGGAGGAACAATCTCAGATGAGACTGTTATAAGTAAGGTACTCAAAACACTACTCCCTATCTATGCAATAAGAGTATCAACTATTCAAGAAAGAAGATGTGAAGCAAACCACAGTATAACCTTGGATGCTCTAGTTGGAAGATTGACAGCTTTTGAATTAGACAACTATGACAACTATGTTCCTAGTTCCAAAAATATTGAATCAGCATTTGAGGCCAAGGTTTCACTAAAGAAGAACAAGAAAATTAAAGAAGTTCAGACAGACAGTGAAGAAGAATCAGAAGAAAGTTCTGATAGTGATCTTGAAATTGTAGAAGCATTACTTGCAAAGAAGTACTCTAGAGGGAAAGGTAAGTATAAAGGTAAAACTCCTTTAATCTATTTTTCATGTGAAGAAATTGGACATATTGCAGCTAGGTGCCCAAACAAGCAAGTCAAAGAAGAAAAGAGAAGTCACAAGTACTATGGCAAAAAGAATTTCAAATCATACAAGGATAAAGGTAAGAAATCATGTTTTATGGCTAAAGATTCTGATGATAGTGAAGAAGAAATTATCTTTATTGCTATAAAAGATGAATCTGATGATGATGAAGATAAGATGGCACTTATTTCTCATATAAGCAAAGATGATATATGGATAATAGACAGCGGATGTTTACACCACATGACTGGTGACAAAACAAAATTTGAATATCTAGAAGACTGTGACAATGGTAATGTAAGATTTGGAAACAATGAACCTTGTTGTATAAAAGGAAAAGGAAGAATCTCATTAAACAAAGAACTCATATGTGATAATGCTTACTGGGTTGAAGGACTAAAACATAATCTTCTAAGTGTAGCACAACTAATCAACACTGGTTTCAAGGTTGAATTCATGAATGGTCAAGCAAGACTACTAGATGGAAAAGGAAAACTCATTGGATCAGGCAAACAAACAAAAGGTAACTTATTTTATCTTGATCTCAATGAATATTCATGCTTTATTGCTCAAATAGAAGAAAGTTGGCTATGGCACAAAAGGTTATGTCATGTGAATTTTGATAACATGATAAAAATAAGAAAATTCAAGAAGGTTAGAGGCATTCCTACTTTGAAGAAACCTGACACTGGTCTATGTAAGAATTGTCAGATTGGCAAAATGAGTAAAACTAGTTTCAAGAGTAAGAACTATCAGTCTAAAGAAATTTTGGAAATTGTGCATACTGATTTATGTGGACCTATTGGAATACAAAGCTATACTAGAGATAAATTCTTTATTCTTTTCGTTGATGATTATTCTAGAATGATGACTGTTATGTATTTAAGAGAAAAATCAGAGGCATTTGAAAAGTTCAAATGGTACTTAGCAAGAGTAGAAAAAGAAACAGGGAAAAGATTGAAATGCTTAAGATCAGACAGAGGTGGTGAATTCATCTCCCATGATTTTAACAACTTCTGCATTGAAAGAGGAATCAAAAGGTAGGTATCAGCTCCTAGAACTCCTGAGCAGAATGGAATAGCAGAAAGAAGAAACAGATCTATTATGGATTGTGCAAGGACTCTAATGATAGAAAAGAACATCGCTATAAAGTACTGGAAGGAAGCTATCAGCACTGCAGTTCATACCTTGAACCGAGTACAACTAAAGAAAGACACATTCAAAACTCCTTATGAATTATGGTATGGCTATAAACCTAATGTAAGTTACATGAAAATATTTGGCAGCAAGTGTTATATCTTAAAAGAATCCAAAAGAAATAAATTTGATGTGAAAAGTGATGAAGGAATATTCCTAGGATATTCTAGCAAAAGCAAGGCATACAAATGTCTGAACTTATCTACTCACAAAGTCATAGAAAGTATACATGTGAAATTTGATGAGTTTGCAGAAAAGACTGAGGAAGAAAGCAAAAGGGAACCTGAAAACTACAAAAGATTCGTTTACATTGAACCTGAAACATTGATAGACACAACTATCAATAAGGAAGCTATATCTACCGAGCCAAGCACAGTTACCGAGTCACAGGAAGAAGTTCAAACCGAGTCACAGGAAGAAGTTCAAACCGAGTCACAGGAAGAAATTCAGACCGAGTCTCAGCCTGAAGCTACCGAGCAAATATCTACTGAGCCCGAGCAACCTGAAGAAGAGATCCTAGAAGACAACAGCATGAATCATTCAAAAGGCAAGGAACCTATACTAGCCAAATATGTCAAAAGACATCATACACCAGATCAAATCATTGGAAACAAATCAGATGGTACTATGACAAGAAGCAAGCTAAAAGGTACATGTCTACTTACTGATTTTGAACCTAGAAATATCAAAGATGCATTGGAGAATGAAATTTGGATTAAAGCAATGAATGAAGAATTAGAACAAATACAAAAGAACAAAACTTGGACTCTTGTACCTAGACCTAAAGATAAAAAATATAATTGGAACAAAATGGGTATTCAGAAATAAACTGAATGAAGATGGTCAAGTATCTAGAAACAAAGCTAGACTGGTATGTAAAGGTTATTCTCAAGAAGAAGGTATAGATTATGGAGAAAATTTTGCTCCTGTTGCAAGATTAGAAGGTGTAAGAACTCTACTTGCTTATGCGGCACACAAAGGATTTAAGGTATATCAGATGGATATAAAATCTGCATTTCTCAATGGAATTCTTGATGAAGAAGTCTACATTGAACAACCTGAAGGTTTTGTTGATCCAGACAAAAGGGACATGGTCTGTAGGTTACACAAAGCATTGTATGGTTTAAAACAAGCTCCTAGAGCATGGTATGAAAGACTCCATAACTATTTGATCCAGATTAATTTCAAAAGAGCTAATGATAACAGCAATCTGTATATTAAAGAAGGACCGGATGATAAAATTGTATTGGCAGAAATATTTGTGGATGATACTATATTTACAGGGAATGAGGATCAGTGCAAAGAATTTTCAGAGCAAATGAACAGAGAATTTGAAATGTCTATGTTTGGTTTAATAAAATTCTTTGTTGGTCTTCAAATTCAGCAAAGCAAGAATGGTATATACATTACTCAATCCAAATATATTAAGGAGATACTTAAGAAGTTTGGAATGGAAGATTCAAAACCAGTTGGTACACCCATGTGTACTGGACTGAAACTTACCAAAAATGATGATTCAAAAGAAGTTGATCAGACCCTATACCAATTTATGATTGGAAAATTGCAGTATGTGGTACATACAAGACCTGATATTGCCTTAGCAGTCGGTATAGTAGCTAGATTCTCAGCAAAACCTAAGGAAAATCACATGATGGCAATCAAAAGAATCTTAAGATACTTAAGAGGAACTGAAGAGTATGGTTTGTGGTATAAATTTGGAGGCAATCTAGACTTGAAAGTGTTTACTGATGCTGATTGGGCAGGAAACATTGATGACAGAAAAAGCACAAGTGGTGGAGCATTTTTTCTTGGAAAAAGACTAGTATCCTGGACTAGTAAAAAGAAGAATTGTACATCTCAATCCACAGCCAAAGCAGAATATGTTGCTGCTGCAGTAAACTGTTCAAATATTGTTTGGTTTAAACAACTATTAGAAGGTATGAAGGTTGAAATCAAAGAACCAGTTGTTATATTTTGTGACAATACCAGTGCAATAAACATTTCTAAAAATCTAGTGATGCATTCCAAAACCAAGCACATTGCTATTAAATATCACTTTGTCAGAGAATTGGTGCAGGACAAGGAAATCAGATTAGAATATATTCATACAAAAGAACAGATTGCGGAAATTTTTACCAAACCATTACCTAAGGATGCATTTGTGTATCTAAGAGGTAAGTTAGGGGTCATTCCCCTATCCGAGGCTCACTAAATACAGTTTTAGTGATGCATCAACCAGAACATGATTGAAAATCAACCTGTTGATGCAGCATATTAAAGAAATCATTGCATATGAATCAGTACTTGAGGTACATTAATTTTCACCGGTAATATGTGAATTGTCTTTGGCATGTGTTGTCAAAGAGGGAGTGTTTGCTATGTCTTTGCTATTACTTCAAGAAATTTTAAAATAGTCAGAAGGAAGAATTTTCAGGATACAGGAAGTTTGCTGACAGAGAGAGATTTGAATCCAAACCGAGCTAACTCTTTCAAATTTCTTATGCTATGACATATTGTGTTGCCATCAATGCCAAAGAGGGAGATTGTTGGAAACAATTGTCTGAAGGAAATTGCTACTCAATTATGTATTGTCTTTGATGTCACACTATGTCATAGTCCGCAGCAATCTACTTCTACCGAGTTCAGTCGATCATCAAAGAAAGTTTAGTGTTTACCGAGTTCACTCGATTGCCGAAGAAAGTTTAGTGTTTACCGAGTTCACTCGGTTGCCGAAGAAAGTTTAGTGTTTACCGAGTTCAGTCGGTCATCGAGGAAAGTTAGTATTTACCGAGTTCAGTCGGTTATCAAAGGTAAAGGATTGTTGGTGTTTACCGAGTTCCCTCAGTCTCTGAAAAATTATAAAAAGATATGGTCACCGAGCACTGTCGGCCCTTGAAGGATTTTTGCAAATAGAGTTTACTTAATTCAGCCGACTGTTATACTAAATAGTGTCGATTTGACTAATCCAAAATCATATAAATAAAAGGTCAAATGTGAAAAGTAAAAATAACACAGCAGAAGATTTACAGAAGAAAAGAAGGAAAGATATATGCAAATTTGTGAAGGATGTTCAGATATCCTTGAGGAGCAGCAGAGATTTATTCGATCAAAGAGGATCAGACTTATGCAGAAGAGAGATCTGTAATCAGCAAGACAGTTGCATTATTATACAGGTCACTTTTTCATTGTTACCTTCTTATCATTGTAACAGTGAATTCTAAATCTCTTAACCGAGTTGGTTTAACAACCATAATATAAATCCTCTAACAAGGTGACAATTCCATTGAATTGTTTTCAAGACCTCTTACCAGGCCACTCCTAGCAGGGTGTTTTAAATCCTCTAACAAGGTCACACCTAACAGTGTGTTTTGTAACCTTTTATCGGGTTGCCTTCTAACCGGGCATCACTTCAGAAAAGTGAAAATCAGTATCTAGATACATTGGTGGTTTTTCCCATATTGGGTTTCCACGTTAAATCTTGTGTCTCTTGTGTTCTTAATTGCTTCCTCAATCATTTACATGCACTGATGAATATCTAAAGATAATATTGCTAATACTTTCTGTATCTTCAAAGTTACTGCAATCTATTTACCGAGTGCTAAAACAAACAACATTGTTAAGATATCTTAAAGGATCTGCAAAGAATTAATTAGGAAGTGTTTTTATGGTTGACTGATTCACCCCCCCCCCCCTCTCAGTCACTTCATCCATATTCCATCACTTTGATGGTGTCCCTAGTCAGCCAAATGCTATCCCTAATGAGGTAAGAGACAAGATCACTAAATTCACTAGAAATAATGTAGTTACATGTGAAGAGAATCTTAAATATTTTACAGATAAGATAAATGACTATGAAATTGAGAATGAAGATGTGGTAATGAAATTCTTTGTTCAGTCATTAATAGAAGATGCTATGGATTGGTATAGAGGTTTGCCGAAAAATAGTATTACTTCATTGGAGGAATTTGTAAAATGTTTTAAAGAATAGTATGTTGAACATGTAAATTCTAGTTATATGCTTAATGAGTTCAATAACATTAAGAAACATTTAAATGAGAGCATGTCAGAATTCAATGGTAGATTTCAAAAGGCTATGTACAAATTATTTCAATTTTTGAGACTAGTGTTAGGAATGAATGCAAAGTGTTTTGGTAGTCATTCTGTAGTAGTTGTTGTTGTTGCATTCATGACTTGGATTGTCATTGATGTCAACACAGTGATATTCTGGATATTAGCAAGAAAGTAGGTACAATTTTGATTTGCACACATGTTTTATTGTAGATTGGCTTTTACGCAGTTGATGGTATGTTCTTTGGTGTGTTATTAACCTATGGTTAATAGTGCAAAAAGAAATGCATTCATTTGTAAGAGTTATGAGCATTTTGGTGAAAGTAGTGTTTAGACAGTGTTTCTATGTAGCGATGTTTGGAAATTAGAGGATATCTCTTAGCTGGGATGGAATCTGATTTTGTGTAGTTAAAGGGATGTTGGAGACTCATTAATGATGATGTGGTTCATAGTGAAAACTTTGAGGATATGTTTGGAGAAAGTTACAGTAACTGGAAGCTGACAGTTTTATGTGAATTTTGTGTGTAGCGTGTAGAATTTATTTTTTTGTAATTGAGGACCGACTCATTTGTAATTATTGGAGTTTGGTATATAAGAAGGAATTTTTTCCTTATTGTAATGGGTACTATGAAGAGTGAGATGCGAATATATGCATGAAGTGAAGAAAAGAGCTAATTTAGTGATGAAGGAAGACTTGTGAGTACAGAGATCTGGAATTATGATCTTCTATAGCAGAGAGTGTAGTTTTGGCACAGTGTGAAGGAGGTAATATATTTCATATTATTCTATTGAATAATTCTAAGATCTTTTGGACAGTGGGTTCAGAGATCTTGCCTTGAAGCTGTTTCGGTAGTGGGTCCTTCTGTCTTCCATAAACTCTTAACCGGGTTAGAATCTTTTAACAGGGATTCAAAATCTCCTAATAGGGATTTATATGTACTAAATATATTTTATAAGAATCCTACTAGGGTCCATCCTCTAACAAGGAACTTTAATATTAATGCATCATTTTGTGGGAATCATTCCCACCGGGGTTTACTCTTTTCAAGAGGTTCCCTAGTTAACATATCTTGTGTTATTGCGCAATTGTGTATGATTATCTTTCTATGGTTGATCAGTACATTGATTATATTGTTTAAAGATATTAAATAGATACATTATCTAATAACTAATTCACCCCCCCCCCTCTCATTTATCTTGGGGATCTTTACTTTCTAACAATTGGTATCAGAGTGGCAGGTCCTTGAAAGAAAAGTTTAACAACTTAAGGAGATCCATGGTGAATTTTAGAAAAGAAAGCCCTAAGTTTGATGGAGTAAATTTTGACAGCTGGAAAGAAAAGATGAAGACACATCTATTGTGTTTAGGACCAATTTATTGGTTGATTACAAAGAATGAGAAGACTATCATTGAGGAAGACAATCTAGAGGCAGGAACTAAAGATGAACTAGATCTATTCATGTGTAACATACTTGCAAGAGAAGAACTTTTATTAGCACTACCGGAGAATGAATATAGTCAGGTAAGATGTTTGAAAACATCTCATGCAATTTGGAAAGCTTTACATTCTACTTTTGAAGGTGATGAACATGCAAAGAAGGCTAGATTACATAATTGGATTTGTGCATTTGAAGATATCAGAATGATGGAAGATGAATCTATTAGAAGCTATATTGGTAGGATGTCTGAGATTGTGATAGGAATAAAGTCTTATGGAGGTGATAAGATAGAGAATGAAGTGATATGGAAAATTCTAAGAACTTTGACACCAGTATTCAAGCAGACAATGCAGATGATTGAACAAGTGATACCTTATACATCAAACTTTTCAAGAGAGACTCTTCTTGGAAGATTAGAAACAATAGAGATGAACTTGAGATTATCAGGAGAGCTACCTAGAATGGAAACATCATTTAGTGCTCTTAGCATTAGACCTACAAGAAGTACTAGTGTGAATGGAGATTATGCCAGCAGGAGCAGATCTGAGGAAGATAAGAAGATTGAAGAAGGTATTGCATTACTTGTAAAAAGAGAACCAGATGGTAAGAAAATCTTTAAATGTTGGAATTGTCAAGAATATCGTCGTTTTGCATCTAGATGTCCTAAAAGAGTTAAGAAGTATAGAAGCAACTTTAAACCTAGGAGATCTAAAGAATGTTATTATGCAAATGATGAAGATTTTGAAGCAGGAATTGAAAAACATTTAAGTGACAGTGATAATGATAACTTTGAGGAAATAGGATTTGTAGCAATTAAAGAAGAAAGTTTTGAATCTGATAAAAGGGAAGAAAAAGTATTAGTTTCACAAGTTGAAAAGAAATCTGATTGGATTATAGATAGTGGTTGTTCACATCATATGACTGGAGATAAAAGAAAGTTTGTTAAGTTAGATAATTATGATGGAGGAATTGTTAGAGTTGGTAACAATGCACCTTGTTTGATTAAGGGTATAGGATCTATTACTCTTGATGGAAAGACTAACACTAATGATGTTTACTTTGTTGATGGACTAAGACATAATCTACTAAGTGTTGGACAATTGGCTGATAAGGGTTATCAAGTTTGGTTTTCTGAGAAAACTTGTGTGATAAAAGATAAAGATGGAAATCTGATTGGAAAAGGATCCAGAACTAGAGGTAATGTATTTTAGTTGAATCCTACTGAGATGACATGTTTGATAATGAGGATTGATGATAGTTGGTTATGGCATAAAAGGTTTTGTCATATAAACTTTGATAATATTGTCAAGGTGAGCACGACACATGCGGTAAGAGATTTACCTAGAATTATGAAACCTACTAACATGATTTGCAAAGAATGTATGATGGCAAAGCAGAAAAGGAGTTCATTTCCCAACAAGAAGTTCACATCAGCAGAGAAGTTGGAGATTGTTCATACAGACTTGAGTGGTCCTACTAGGACTAGAGGATTCTATGGTGAAAGGTATTTTATGATTCTTGTTGATGATTTTACAAGAATGATGTGGGTTACATTTTTGAAAGAAAAATCTAAAGCATTTGATAAGTTTAAGATCATGAAAAGCAAAATTGAGAATGAATCTGGAATGAAGATTAAGTGTCTAAGATCTAATAGAGGTGGTGAATTTACATCTAGAGAGTTTAACACTTTTTGTGAAATGAATGGTATTAAGAGACAACTTTCAGCCCCTAGAACACTAGAACAAAATGGTATTGCAGAAAGAAGGAATAGGTCAATAATTGAAGAAGCAAGAGCTATGTTGTTTAAAAATGATTTAGCTAAAACTTTTTGGAGAGAAGCAGTGAACACAGCAGTATACACTATGAACAGAGTACAAATCAGAGAAGATACAAACAAGACACCTTATGAATTATGGTTGGGACATACACCCTCAGTTAAGTATTTTAGAATTTTTGGAAGTAAATGTTATATAAAGAGAGATGATGATATAGGAAAGTTTGATTCTAGAAGTGATGAAGGAATATTTCTTGGATATTCTTTAAAAAGAAAAGCATATAGATGTTATAACAAAAGAACTAAGACTATTGTTGAAAGTGAAAATGTAAAAGTTGATGAGAAGTTTAAAATTCAAGAAAGAATGCTTGATTATGAATCTGATGGAGAAGCACAACCTCAACCTAACATTGAAAATGCAGAATTATTTTTTGAAACTAACAGTGATTTGCTGAATGAAAGTCATACTGAAGAAAGCAGAGAAGAAAATAGAGAAGAAAGTAGAGAAGAATCTACAGTCGGAACAAGATCAGTAACTATGACACCTAACAGGTATACTTCAAGATATCACCCTATTGAGCAAGTTATTGGAAGTTTAGATAGAGTAGTTTTCACTCAGAATAAGGTACATTTATGTTTGATTTCTCAAATTGAACCTAAGACTACTAATGAAGCTTGTGAAGATGAACATTGGATCAATGCTATGAAAGAAGAACTAGAGCAAATTGAAAAAAACAAGACATGGGAATTAGTCCCTAGACTTGAAGATAAGAATGTGATTGGAACAAAGTGGGTATTCAGAAACAAGATGAATAAACAAGGAGAAGTGATAAGAAACAAAGCAAGATTGGTATGTAAAGGATATTCACAACAAGAAGGAATTGACTATGAAGAAACTTTAGCACCTGTGGCCAGACTTGAAGCAGTGAGAATGTTTCTAGCATATGCAACTTACAAGAAATTCAGAGTGGATCAAATGGATGTGAAGTCAACATTTTTGAATGGTGAATTGGAAGAAGAAGTCTACATTGAGAAACTTGAAGGTTTTCCTTTGACACAAGAAGGAGATATGGTATGTAAGTTAAAGAAAGCTTTATATGGATTAAAACAAGCACCTAGAACTTGGTATGCAAGATTGGATAAGTATTTATTGAAATTGGGATTTATGAAAGGAACAATAGATAGTAACTTATACACAAAAGAAATTGAGAATGGTTTGTTGGTTATAGTTATATTTTTTGATGATATTATCTTTGGAGGAGAATATGAAGCTAGTGACAAATTTGCAGATGAAATGAAGACTGAATTTGAGATGAGCATGATTGGAGAAATGAAATATTTTTTGGGATTACAGATAACACAAAGCAAGGAAGGTATATTTGTAAGTCAGAATAAGTATTTAAATGAATTATTAAGAATATTTGGAATGGAAGATTCTAAACCTATTGGAACACCTATGGTAATCAGACATAAGTTATCTAGCAAAGATGAGACACCAGCAGTTGAGTAGAAAAAGTACAGATCTATGATTGGAGGATTGAAGTACTTGACACATACAAGACCTAATATAGCACATGCAGTGGGGATTGTAGCAAGATTTCAAGTAGAACCTAGAGAATCACATTATGCAGTAGTAAAGAGGATACTGAGATATCCGAAAGGAACAATGGATTATGGATTATGGTATGAGAATTTTGATGATTTTACCTTATGTGCCTATACTGATGTAGATTGGGGAGGCAGCATTGATGACAAGAAAAGCACTAGTGGTGGAGCCTTTTTTCTTGGAGGTAAATTGGTCTCTTGGCTAAGTAAGAAGTATAAGTGTACTTCACAAAGCACAACAAAAGTAGAATATGTTGTAGCAACAAATAATTGTAATCAGATTATTTGGATGAAGCAGATGTTGAAAGATATTGGAATAAAGTTTGATGAGCCTGTTGTTATACATTGTGATAACACCAGTATAGTGAGTATGTCAAAAAATCCTATTTTACATTCTAAGAATAAACATATTGAGATCAAGTATCATGTTGTAAGAGAGAAAGTTGCAGAAAAAGAAGATTGGAGTACATAAGTACAAAGGAGAAGATAGTAGATATATTTATAGAGCCTTTACCTAAGGATACATTTGTGTATCTGAGAGGTATGCTTGGGGTTATGCCCCAACCTATTTTTGAGAATTGATGTAGATGATTGCATCCGTCCAGTGGTATATGAGCCCTATCTTTCTTCTAGATTGGATGTTAGAACTTCCTCTATGGGGGAGTTTATGAGCTGAGTCATGAGGACTCTTGTTATTGTATTCTTCTGAAAAGTGTCTTTTGACATTAATTTTTTGTTGACTTAGTGATAGAATTTTTGTCATTGATGTCAATGGGGGAGAGATATACATGAAAAACATTGTAGATTGTATGAGAGAGCTAAATAGGAAACCGAAGCAAGATTTGATATTTTGCAGTGATGTTGCAGTATTGGATTTTTGGAACATTGGATGTTTTTCATCTATGCTTCCATCAATGCCAATGGGGGAGATTGTTAGGAATGAATGTAAAGTGTTTTGGCAGTCATTTTGTAGCAGTTGTTGTTGCATTCATGACTTGGATTGTCATTGATGTTAACATAGTGACATTCTGGATATTAGCAGGAAAGTAGGTACAGTTTTGTTTTGCACACATGTTTTATTGCAAATTGGATTTTGCGTAGCTGATGGTATGTTCTTTGCTATGTTATTAACCTATGGTTAACAATGCAAAAAGAAATTCATTCATTTGTAAGAGTTATGAGCATTTTGGTGAAAGCAATGTTTTGACAGTGTTTCTATGTAGTGATGTTCGAAAATCAGAGGATATCTCTTAGCTGGGATGGAATCTGATTTTGCATAGTTAAAGGGATGTTGGAGACTCATTAATGATGATGTGGTTCATATCACAAACTTTGAGGATATGTTTGGAGAAAGTTACAGTAACTGGAAGCTGACAATTTTATGTGAATTCTGTGTGTAGCGTGTAGAATTTATTATTTTGTAATTGAGGACTGACTCATTTGTAATTATTTGAGTTTGGTATATAAGAAGGAATTTTTTCCTTATTTTAATGGGTACTATGAAGAGTGAGATGTGAATATATGCATGAAGTGAAGAAAAGAGCTAATTCAGTGATGAAGGAAGACTTGTGAGTACAGAGATCTGGAATTGTGATCTTGTGTAGCAGAGAGTGTAGTTTTGGGACAGTGTGAAGGAGGTAATATATTTCATATTATTCTATTGAATAATTCTAAGATCTTTTGGATAGTGGGTTCAGAGATCTTGCCTTGAAGCTATTTGGGCAGTGGGTCCTTCTGTCTGCCATAAACTCTTAACCGGGTTAGAATCTTTTAACAGGGATTCAAAATCTCCTAAAAGGGATTTATATGTATTGAATGTATTTCATAAGACTCCTAACAGGATCCATCCTCTAACAAGGAACTTTCATATTAGTGCATCATTTTGTGGGCATCATTCCCACTGGGGTTTACTCTTTTCAAGAAGTTCCCTAGTTAACATATCTTGTGTTATTGTGCAATTGTGTATGATTATCTTTCTGTGGTTGATCAGCACATTGATTATATTGTTTAAAGCTATTGAATGGATAAATTATCTGATAACTCATTCACCCCCCCCCTCTTAGTTATCTTGGGGATCTTTACTTTCTAACAACTAGATGATGGGGTTTGTTTCAGCACATACTTCAATGCTTTAGAGGGAAAAATTTCTTACCTTTTGAGAGACAAAAGCCCACATAATTTGAGAGATTCTTTCAAGTTAGCCATAAATATTGAAATTAATAGGAAATCATCTAGTCAAATGTACAAAAGGGATGAAGGGAGGTTGTCGAAAGAAACCAGACAATGTGGTGTGAAACCTACCAAAGATGATGACAAAGTTGAAAAATTGGAAAATGATGTCAAAGATATTTCTACTAGATTTGATGAGGGTGGGAAAAGTTTTCAAGATAATAGACCACCATGTCAAAGGCAGGAAATATTTCCTAGGCTACATGATCATCCATACAAGACAAATTGGAAGGATGGGAAGCCTATTTTTGACACCCATGAGCCACAAAAGGGAAGGGATACTCCTGATCTTTTGAGGAAAAATACAACACATAATGTAGATAATATTCCATGGTCTGTGGCTTGTAACATGCCTCACTCACCTTATCAATGTGTTGTAGCCCAATCTATAGGAGATGAACTAGAAGACCCACTTGCAAGAGACCATGAAGGATCTAAAAATCCTATAGTAAATATGTCTACCACTAAAAAGGTGGAGTAAATTTCCTCTCCAAAAGATGAAGAGATATTAGTTGATGTTGATCATAAGAGGAGAATTCTCTTTGTTTATGAGAAAATAATATTTTCCCATTCTGATCCTAAGGAGTCTGATGATGACACTTGTAAAAAAAATACGATCAAACCAAAAATGGATGGTACTCACTAGAGAAATCCTAGTAAAGAAGAAAGCATGACTCTGACTGTGGCTGTAATTTCTCAAGCTAGATCCTCATATAACTTCAGAAATAGAAAAGTTGATGTTGATCAAGGAGTACCAAGGTCAGTATTTTTTAAAGATGATTCTTAGAATAAGGTTTCTCCTAAACCAAATGCTTTCCTAAGAAAAAGTAACAAAAACAAAGAGGAACCCATCATAGTTCAAAGTACTAAGAAGAATGAGGAAATTACCATAGAAAAGAGAAACAAAAGGGTTGGTGGAAGAAAAGACTTATCTAATCTTTCTACTAGGCCCCCAACTTTTTACATGAGACATGCTTTGTCTCAAATGAAGGTGTCAATCCCTTTATTGGAAATGTTAAAAATAAAAGAGCATAAGGCAGTGGCTTTGGCTTTGATAAATGAACAAGGAGACATTCCTAATATGTCATAAAAGAAAAAGCTAGTAGGAGGACCTGAGATAGCCAAAGAGGTTTCCAACTTTTGTGTTGGAAATATTGTGACCCAAGAGACATCTTCCATTGACCCTTTTTATGTCACTTTTATTGTCAATAACTTATTTCTAAAAAAATGCATGATAGATTCTAGTGTTGTAGCTACTATGATGCCATACCATGTCATGAAAGAGCTAGGATTGCAAGTTGATACATATAATGGTAGATGTTATGCCATGGATAACAGAGAAGTTCCTATGGTAGGAAATTTGGTTGGAATAGAGGTAAAAATTGCTGCATTTCCTGAGGATACTTAAAAAATGGATGTGGGTGTAGTTGATACCAAACCTCATTATGGTATGCTACTATCAAGACAATGGGTAGTATCAGTGGGAGGAAACTTACAACTAGATCTGTCATATGCTACTATACCTGTAAATGGTACTGAAGTAAAGTTGTACAAAGAGCCTTACTCCTTAGTCATGATTAAAATTGTAGTGCCTAAGGATTTGAATTGTTGTGTTGACATTGACATGGAAAACTTTATGGTTGAGGAAATTGTGCTACAACTTAAAAATACTGATGCAATTTTTGATGAGCTACTATTACAACAAGATGGATTATGGAAATTATACTTTAATGGAGGATGCTCTAAGGAAGGCTCAGGAGCTGGTGTATTGTTTATATCCTCATTAGGTATTACTTTTAAATACTCTTTTCTATTAACCTTCCAATGCACTAATAACACTATTGAATATGAGGCTTTGATATTGAGATTAGATATTGCAATAAAGCATGGTATAAAATGTTTAAAAGTTTATGGAGATTCATAGTTAATCATTACTCATATTAGATCATAGTATGTTGCCAAGGATGAAATACTTAAATTATATAGATATGCTATCTCAGATAGAATAGAATTTTTTTATGCTTTCAATATTCTTTGGGTGGAAAGATCAAAAAATATAATGACAGATTTCCTTGCAAATGTTGCATTGAAAAAAAATGATGCTACCCTTACTAGTGTATCAAAATTAGAAATAAAAAGTAGACTTGATGTGTTTGATAATGTTTGTAATTGGCAAGTCTTTGAGGGTGACAATGATATCCTCAGGTTCATTCAAGGTTTGGATCAATATGATGGACAACAAATTGATTTTAATACCTATTAGGAAATAGTTGATGGAAAGGAATGTGTCTTAGGGAATGAAATTGTTCAACTAGCTTCTAACCATATTCCTAAGGGGCTAGTTGAATTAGAAGGCATGTTCAAGATAAATGACAATCATATGTCCTAGAAATCTAATGCTAAGGTGGATGATCTAGAAGAAATAAACCTAGGGTTAGAAAAATCCCCTCAACTAGTATATATTGGAAAAGGACTTAGTAGGGAGGTAAGAATCAATTTAATAAGGTTGCTAAAAAGGTATAAACATTTTTTTGCCTAGTCTTATGATGATCTCAAAGCCTATAGGACAGACTTATTTTAGCATGAAATCCCTCTAAAAGAAGATGCCAAACCTTTTAGACAAAATCAAAATCATATTAATCTCCTGTTAGCTACCAAAATGAAAACATAGCTAACCAAATTAAGGGATGAAGGTATTATTGAGCCCATAAGACATTCATCTTTGGTTTCAAACCTAGTGCCAATCAGAAAGAAGAATGGTGACATAAGGTTGTGTGTAGATTTCAAGAACCTGAATGTTGCTTCATTAAAAGACAACTATGGATTGCCAAATATGGAGGATATGCTTCATAAAGTGACTTTTTGTGAGTTATTATCCATGATGGATGGTTTCTTAGGTTATAACAAGGTTTTGGTTAAAGAATCAAAATAATTCAAGATAGCATTTACTACTCCTTGGGGAACCTATGTGTATGTCCAAATGCCTTTTGGTCTAAAAAATGCTAGAGAAACTTTTCAAAGGGCAATGGATGTATAATTTAAAGACCTTATTGATGTTCTCATGGTAGTATATCAAGATGACTTGACTATCTATTCTAAAAAGGTTGATGATCATTGCAATCACCTAGAGAAAGTCTTGATCAAAGCTTTGGAGTTTGGCATATCTTTAAATCCTAAGAAATACCATTTTTCTATCACTAAAGGGAATCTATTAGGGCATATAGTGTCCAAAGAAGGAGTAAGGATTGATTGTGAAAGAGTTGAAGCCATTAAGAGGGTTCTTGCTCCTGAAAACCTCAAAGGTGAGCAATCTTTCCTTAGACAAATTAATGTGCTATGTAAGGTAAGTAAATCATTTTTAAAGCCAATGCAAGCGGTAGATATAAACAAATGTAAATCACCAAATGATATGAACCCTGTGTAGAAAATTGGGAGAATTGCATGACTTTTTAAGCAAAATGGGAAGTAGACAAAATGCTAGATGTGTACATTCATGACTATCTTGTCAAGGGAGGTCTCAACCTATCAGCTAAGATGTTCATGACAGAGGGGAAAGTTTGTATAGAGCTAGTTGCAATTGATGCACTTGGAGGATTTTTTTTTGAGTGGTGGTCTATTTTTGGGATATTTTCATCTCACAAAAAATGAGAAACATTCTGAGAAGGAAGCGTCATATATAGAGATACAACAACTAAACCCTCAACAAGTTCTTGCTCAGCTAAGAAGGAGCGTGAGTCATTCTTTTATTGATGGTGCTGCTAACTCAATCAATCATGAAGATTGGATGGGACAATCGATAGTTAGTGCTATGGAAACCAAAATTTATGAACACCACTTGAATGTGCATGTGGTGAATTGGGTGGGGTCTACGCATGAATGAGGCCTCATGTTAATTTGAAATGGGAAGCTACCAGCACAAAAGCCAGCCAATCACCAAAGGAAGACTCATGTAATGTGATGGTGTTTCTTGTGCAATGTCATGTGGGCATACAGGACACAACAACCCATGCACCAATGTAATAATAAGAAAAAAACACCACATACAGATTTGCATAAGGGCCTAGGCAAGTCTTAAGAGGCCTAAATATGAAGTGGGAAGCTAGTGATGAATTTGATCCACACAAATGAATGGAGGGTCTGTCAGCAACAAGGGAGGCCTCACACATTAAAGTTAAAGGGCCTGCTCATGATATGGGAGCCTACAGTTGGGGGCCTACCTTGTGCAAGAGGCCTCGTGCATTGAATAGGATGGGGCTTGCAGCTAAAAAGACAAGCCCACACACTAACATGAGGGCCTTATGCAATGTGTTTGGAGGCTCACCCATGGCATAAAGTGCAAAAGGCCAGTCACCAAAACCTATGCCTTGATGCCAGTCAAATGATTGGCACCTAGTCCACAAAAGAGGAGCAATGTGTAGGTTCAAGGATGCTAGCACATGAACACTTCAGATGGATTTGCTAAGCTCGAATGGGAGACTTGCATAAGTAGCCAAGTAAATGAGGTGCATAAAGTAATGCAATGTTCGCATGAGTTTTAGAGGATGTTGTGCATGTTAAGGTGGGCACTCATGCAACATACAAGGAGAAAGCCATGCACAAATGTTAATGGAGAAGGCCTCACATAAGAATGGAAGAGCACACACAGGTAGATTGAAGAAAGTGTAAGGGTCAACATTTTTGGTTTGGCCCACATTCCTTCCATTTGGGTTTTCAAGTATGTTTATAAACTCGGGAGCCCAAGTGTAATGTAAGTTGAAGAAAGAGGAGAGGCTTGTGCCTTGTGGGCCCACCTCAACATGCATGCCAGCTAGGCATATAGACATTGTTTTGATACAATATTTAAAACACTCAAAATCAATTATCCCACATTCACCCCAGTTTGAGAAATTTAGATGTTTATAAGAAATGACCCACCCATAATGAAGTAGATTGAAGAGAATAGGCTCTGCTCATGCGAACTCTCAGAGGTGCCTCAATTTTCATGCCCGCGACCAAAGGTAAAGTTATTTTACAGGCAAGTGGTGGTGATGACGTGGTGAAGTGGACACATGTCAAGTGGTCATGGAGTCACTAGAATAAGCTGATGGTTAGGAGATGACTGGGAGATTTAGCAGATGGTCAGCTAACCACTAGTCACCCAGTCACCAGATGGTAGCGGTCAAGTCCCTAAAATTTTGTGATTCAGAGACACACAATCGCCAGGTCACTGAATGGGTTCACAGTTAGAGAAATAATTTAGAGATTTTGAGAGCTTCAGTCACCCAATCGCATGATCCCTGGTGGTTAAGACAATGGATTTGGAGATTGGGAGAATGGGCTCAATCGCCCATTCTCTAGATTTAACCCAGGGTTAAGGCCGGATTCGAAGATTTGGAGAATAGCCTGTTCACTAGATCACCAAGTTTAACCATGGTTAAGTCAAGTGTTTAGAGATTTGGAGAATGTATGCAGTTTCCATATCTCCCAATCAGGGGTTAAACCTTGAGTTAGTCCAAGCAACCATTCACATGTTGACAAGTGTCCAAATCTGGTGGTTTCTGAGAGCATATGCAAGAAATAATGTAAAAAGAACCAAAAAATGATGATTTCAAAAGATTTAAAATATGATATAGTCCAACCATTTGAAACAATTCAAAAATTTAAATCACAGGGCCTGATCATGGAAAAATGGCCTAAACATTCATTTTTTATCGAAACATAGGAGTGTTATATGTTTTCGCAAACAGGAAAAGACAATGAATCTAATGGCAATCATGATTTTCAATTTCAGAGTGATAGGAAAGAGTAGTTTAGGTTTGAATTTCAAGAATCAAATCATATCAATTTGTTGGAAAATGATTGTAGAAGGTGGAACAACTGGAGAGAATCAGTTATAGATCAAGGTTGGAGGGAAAAACTTGGAGATATTTTATGCAAGGGAATGGACAGCTGTCAGTTCGCTTTGAACTGACCACATTCTCCTATATCTTAGTTTTTCTTCATTGTAATGTGGATGGTGAAATTAATGCTGCAAGGAAGTTTTCTGATTCTAGGGTCATATTTTATGAGTTCTTTTTATCATTCTGGATGTATTGAAGCATAAATATCTTAATAAAATGCAGTGCAGTTCCTGTTCCATATTATTGTTGTCTCTTTGTATTTTGTTGATGCTCTTGTGTGTTTAGTTTGTAAGGCATTTTGAATATAATGGTTACAAGGTAATTATGCAATTACCTATGAGTTTCCTTCAAGGAAGGAGTCAGTCTCATGAGTGATTTCAGAGGGATAAGCATTTGTATGAGGATTTGATACAGTATTATGGGAATGATAAGATAGTTTCTAAGGCATTTTATCTGAGCTACATATAGATTGTAGGGCATTCTATTTTTGTTCCTATTAAGTGATTTCTATTGATGTACATTTTTATGACTTTGTTTCCCATTAGATAAGGCATTGGTCTTTGTTGGTTATGTAGGCCTTACCATCAATCTTTAATTCAAATCTTTTTCCATTTCTAGTTTAAGAGCATTAATGTTTGTAAATTACATTGAATAGTGCACATTCTTTTGGTGATTCCTTGTAGAAGTGAATCTAATAGGTTATCCTACCTAAGCCTCTAGGTTTGAACAAAAGAAAGGTGAATATCCTTGTTGTTACTATCCACTAATTTTCATGTCTGCATAAAGGGTTTTAGTGAGAGAGTGTTTATGTATGCATATTTAGTATGTTTTAGGTACACCCACCTGGGTCTGTGGAGCCCAAAGTGTAGGAGGATTAAATCATTGTTAATTAGCCTTTTTCTTATAAGAATATGGAATTGGGAGTCTAACAGTCAAGCCTAATAGCTATATAGTGATTCTACATGAAAAAGTGCTAACAGTGGGAACAAATCTATCTCTCCTAATCAAAATCTCCAAATTTATAGGAATCCGTTTCCTACACATGATACTAATACCATTGTTCAGCCATCTTTTGTGGATATTGTTTATGATTCAAAGATGGATGATCTTAATCAAATTGTTATCCATGTGGAGCATGTTGTTTTGTCTCAATCTATATCTCCACCTTAGCATCAATCTCAAACTCAACTTCAAGTTCCACCTCAACCTTAGCCTAAACCAAAACCTCAACCTAATCCTTGAAAACAACCTAAGAATAAAAGACCTAGGGAACTCTTGATTACCTTTGATGATTCTGAGACTATTAAAGCTCCTGATGGTCCCCTTTACATATATACTAGGATTTCTAAGATACCTATGCGCGGTTGTCTTATTGATACTACATCCTTAGTCAATGTCATTACTGAAGAAAATATTTTTATGAAGAACTTACAACGTGATTAGTATGATACATCAGATGTGTGGATTCAAACTTGTAATGGTTTTCTTTATCCATCATGTGGTTCTATTAACTTGCATGTTGAACTTTGTGATAAAGTTGTGGACACTACCTTTTATGTTGTTCCTACTTCCGATTAGTTTCAAGTTAAGTTAGGGATTCCTTGGTTGAATTTCATGCATGTTGTTTCTTCTGCTATCCATAAGTGTCTTAAATTAATTCATGGTGAAGAAGTGAAGATGATTAATCACATTTTATATCAACCTTCTAGGCCCAGGGATTGTGCTACACTTGACTTCTTTTGGCCTTCATTACCTAATTCATGTCCTTCTCGACCTGGTAATTTTTTTTATCATATCAAGCCTACAAGCATCACAAGATTCTTGAGTTAAGTATGCCTTAGATGGATCTTAACTATGGTCTTTTTTATATGCCTTCCATACCTCCTTTATCCATGGCTTCTAGTTCTTTTAATCAAGTTCCTAGTGTTACTTTTTAGCCTACTGAGAATCCTGCTGATCCTCCTATAGAACATGTGAAGGAACCGGTGGTTGTTCCTCCTAGTTCTCAACATATTTCAAACAAGACAAAGCATAACCGATCTACTAATGAATGTCGTAAGAAGCGTCAAGCTCAAGCTAAAGCATGTACCTCTATGTTGGAAATTTGGCTAATGTGGATGCATAGATGTTTTTTTCATTATGGCAACATATGATCTTTATTAAGAGCACAAAATCTGGAATGCAAGTATGGCAAGTTGAAGGAAGAAATTGTCTAAGTATGGATACAGTGATCTTGACAGAGCACCCAATGAAGATTTAGTTGGCGACATCCACTGGAGCAATATTTTTGTTTGTATAGTTAACTGAAGCTTCTATAGAGCATGAGGATACCCCATCTTAGTGCACATAAAGTTTGGAGTAGTACGGACAAAGTTATTCAAAGTTTACTGAAGACAATTTTTGCAGACAGAATAGTTTTGGAGACAGTATTAGCGAAAGAGTTAAGGGATTATTTTTTTCTTGTCAAATTAATGACTTAACATTATGAAGGGACAACATCCTAGATGTTTACTCTTGGATAAAGATTTTGGAAGCTGACCATGTAAAGTTATTAGCTCTAATAACTCATATATTAGGCATACTTGAAATGTAATGAAAATACATGTGATGTGTAAAAAGAAAGAAAAGATAACTTGTGATAGTTGTATATTGTGATAGTAGCAAAGGCTATTGATGCAAAGTTGTAAGCAGTACCATATTACAGTTAGAAACTTTTTGTATTACCTGTTTGGGTAGTGAGCTCAGCTGGTGATCAGGTTTTGTAATCTAACTCCTAACAGGGTTAAGGCTTCTAACAAGGCCTAAAGTCCTTTAACCAGGATAGATCTACTATATATTGTAAATTGACTCCTAACAGGGTCCAATATCCCTAACAGGATACTTTTGATTAGTGACCTTTGTGGGTACCATCCCCACCAAGGTTTTCCCTTGGCCAGGGTTTCCTCGAGAACATATCATGTGTTATGAGTTATTTCTATTTACTGCTATGTTTTTTAATCAACTTGATAATCTTTGTATGCACTAAAGTAATCTGTTATATCCATAAGTGGGCAAAAGAAAAAGTTTGTGAAATACTGATTCACCCCCCCCTCTCAGTATTTCCTATTTCTAACAATTGGTATCAGAGCACAGTTACTCAGAGAAGGAACATTCAAGGAAAGCTTAGCAGCTTGAGTAAGATCTCTATGGATATGGATCAACTTCAGAAGAATCTTGAAGAAGCTCTTGAACAGATTGATATGCTTACTGATGAAAGAAACTCCTTAAGAAGAAAATATGAAGATGCAAAGAATGCTATTGACAAATTAAAAGGTAAGATTGAAGATTTGAAATTTGAAAAGAAATCTGATATGCTTGTTGAAGATTGTGATGAATTAAAAAAGGAAAATGAGATCCTTAAGCATGAGTTGAAGATAGTAAATCTAAAGCTTAGTATGAAAGATGGAAATTTGAGATCTGATAATGAAAAATTGAAAATTGAGAATGAAGATCTGAGGTCAAGACTTGGAAAGGAAACATTTGAATCTAAAAAAGTAAAAGTGCAGTATGTGGAACTTGAGAAGTATAATAAAAGTGTGAAAGGTGAATTAACTCAATCTAAACAACAACTTGAAAGGCTATATTCAAATAGTGGTAAGACTGGAAAACAAATTTCTTTTGAAGAACCATTCTTTGATAGGACTGGATTTGGATTTAGTATGTTTAGAACAATCCATGAAAGTAAGAAGCCAGATCTGAAGACATCTGAAAGTGTGGAGGAAATAAAGCTAGATGAGAACACATCGGAAGATCCACCTAAAGAAGAACCACCTAGAGAGAAAGAAGAATCAAAGAAAGAAGAATCAAAACAAGAAGAATCATCTAAAGGTATGCAAAGAGAATTCAAAGGTAGATTTTTTTCTTGTAATACTATTGGACACATGAAGAGAGATTGCACAGGTAAGAAATTTAAACCTCTTAATGGACATTGTTATAATTGTCATAGTTTTGGACACAGAGCTAACAAATGTAGAAGACCTAAAGTAATTTTGAATAATTATGATAGAATGATTGGGAATACTAACAATGCAAATAAGAAATCTATTGAAGAAATGAATCAAAGAAAAGTGGTAGTATGTTTTAGATGCAACAAAGTAGGACATATTGCTAGAAATTGCAGGTCACAG
The DNA here is from genome assembly GCA_027943335.1 of Chamaecyparis obtusa. Classification (NCBI taxonomy): domain Eukaryota; kingdom Viridiplantae; phylum Streptophyta; class Pinopsida; order Cupressales; family Cupressaceae; genus Chamaecyparis; species Chamaecyparis obtusa. The sequence goes on from BSBK01005659.1 coordinate 593,680, forward strand.
ATTAACCAACAAGGAGAGACATTTGGAAACAATGGAATCATTTGTCAGATATACAATAAGTTTGGACACTTAGTAAGATTTTGCAGAATGAACAATGGAGGTTATCATCATAACCCTAACCCTAGGAACAATTGAAGAAGGAATGAAAATGCAGGAAACAAAGAGAAAGGTTGTTGTAGCAATAAAGATGAAGTAAAATTTGATAAAGGCACAGATCAAGGAGGTATAGTCAGCACTGAAAGTAGTCAGGAAGGTAATGTAACTAATGGTAAGGATGAATCTTTACCTGACCCTTCTTTAAGTACTTAAATTATGTAAGTTTCTATAGTTTAGGACTTAGGATTAGTGTAGATTAGGAATTTGAATGAGTTAAGTTTTGCGTAGTTAGATATAGGTTTATTATGTTGTAATAATGCTATGGTTAAGTGTGCAAAAGAAAATATTGTGTTTTGCGAGGTCGCAGAAAGTTTTATGGTTGTAGGTTTGCAGAATGAGCTTTTTGAGGTTTTAGTGGCAAAATGAATGAATGCAATGTCAGATTGAGTTAATGTGAAGTGTTATAAGGTCAAAATCAAAGTTATCATGATTACAAAGTGATTGAAAAGAGATTTGAAAGAAGAAAAAGTGAGTTGAGGATGATTTGAAGAAGTTTGGAAGCAGTTTGCAGTGACGATCATAACAAAACCTTAGATTTGCAAAGTTGAGGTATTTTTTGATCTTTAATCAGTTAATAAGATGGATATTTCTATGGTTCATAATATTAAGGATAAGAATAGACCTAAGATTAAGAAAGAACCAGTAGAACCAACTAAAATTGATAATAGTCTAGCACTATCATCCATACCAGATAGAGTATTGCACATTGAGAATGTTAAAGGATATTTAGGTTGCAAGTTTGAAACTTTGGGAGATGCAGATTTTAGTGATGATTATAGGAGATTGTACAATCAAGACATGTTAGTTAAACTAGCTTATGAGAACCTAGAGAACAATGAAATTATCAAATATTCCATGAAGTATGAATTTAATGATGAGGAATGTACCAAGATCATTTTAAGTAGAATCCACAATGGGAAATTCTGGATGGAGGATAGAGTTATTGATATAACTACCAACCTAATTCATGATGTTATTGGATTATCAAAAGTTGGAGAGATTCCACTGAATGAAAAGAACATGAGAAAGATTGTTTTAGACAACACTGGATCTAGTTATAATGGTAGAGGAATTGCGATAAGTAAGATTAAGCAAGATGATGTTAGGTACCTTTGCAAGATCCTAACAACTAAATTCTATGGTAGTTCAGGGGAAGATGACATGGTTGTAGGAATGGTTCATGTAGCTTATCTTATGTGTATTGAGAAGAAACAAGTAGACCTATGTGAAATTTTGAAAATTCAATTATTTGAGAACTTAGAAAAGATTAAGAAGGCTAAGTACACACAGTTTAGGTTTTCATCTCTGATAACCTATATGTTTTTCCATATTTTGAGAAGATTTCCTTACACAATTGATTGGAGTGACAATGTGAACACAATCGAAAGAATAAACTTAGTCTACATGAAGCACCTTTTTGATAAAGTTAATGACAATGTGAAGCTTGTATTGAAGACTTTTCAGAATATTGTTAAGAACAAATCAAGGATTCCTCAATCCTTAGTTGAAAAGCATAAAGATGACATTTGTTTTATGGTAGACACTAATTTCACCTACATTGAAGTAGTTGAGCCTAGAATGGAATTCATAGACCCTCTTGGCTATGAAATATCTGAAGCAGAAATAGTAGGATATGTGAATAGATTGTTAAAGTGTGAGTTGGATGGTCATGCAAATAGGTTTGGAACCTATGAAGAGAATTTCAACTCTGCAATAAGTTTGAAAGAAAAGAAGCAATCTAGTAAGAGAGTTGAATCTACTATGAAGAAAATATTGAAAGAATCAGGTATGTCAAGTCATGAGTTTGACATAGCTAAGAAGACTGTAGAAGCCTTGAAGCAAAGTGAAAATCTTGTAATTTCACCTGAGGCATCTAGTGCAGATCCTGTTGATCCTATTGTAGTAAAGGTAAAAGTTGAAGTACCTGAAAAAGATGAAGGAGATAAATCTTTTTCTCCTATTCCTAGCAAAAGAGTAAAAGTGAGTGCAACAGGACCCGATAAGAGACAAAAAGTGATTTAACCACCTGTACCTAGAAATGTAGCAGTAATTAAAGATGATGATGTAGTTTCAATCAAGAAGAAAACTTGGAAACCAAGAATTGAAAGAGTTAATGAAGATATATTGAAGCATGGAGACTTCACTAAGTTGAAGAAATTCTATGATCTATATGGATCATTTTACAGATTGAATTTTGAAAATGCAATGATTACACATATGATTGTGACACATAAGAAACTTAGCACTATTCATGGTAAGATCCTAGAAGATTTGTATAACAGACTTGTGAATAGAAAATAGAGAGCACAAGAAGAGGACATAAAGATGAGAGAACATGTAATCAGATAGTTCTGTGAAGTTGAGGATGAAGATAATTTGAAGAGATTCTTGAAGTCTCATGGAACTTTATTGAGAACTAAGAGAAGAACAATCCTTATAATGGGAGGCAAAAAGGAGGAAGTACAGAAAGAGATAGAGAAAGTAGTAATGCAAGTTCTTACAGATATAGTTGCAGGAAAGTAGAAGCAATCAGAGGAACCGCATGCACAGGAAGTTGGTATTGAAGAAGTTCCATCTTCTTCACATATCAATATTGGCAAAGAATCAATGGACATTGAAGGAACCAAAGTGACACTAGAGTCAGATGATGCAATATTTCATGATCTAGGAAACATTGTTGACAATTTGGCTTTAGAAGAGTAAGAGAAGATTATAGAATCAGAAAAGGATACAGAGGCAGTGGAAGCACCAGTAGTATCAGAATCAGTTCCAGCAGAACAGACAGTTAAAGGTAAACAAATTTTGATAGAGGTCACTACCCCTAGTGCACCTGATAGTAAGAAGAGACAAATTGGTTCAATTTTTGAAGACCTTGGAAAAGAAGTTGAAGATGATGATCAGCTTGATTTCATCACATCTCTTAATAAAATTATTGGAAAGAATAAGAAGGTGAAGGACCTTGAAGGCAAAGTTAGAGTTTTGACAGAGAAACTTGAGAGTGTGATCAGCACTAAGGTATCTGAATTGGATCCACTTGAGAAAGCTAAAATAGTAATAAACTCTTTTGACTGAATTTTCTAACTTAAAGGATATTGCTAGAATAAAAGTTCAGGAAGACTTTGAAGCAGAAATGCAACAAAATTTAAGTGTAAATATTTGAAATGATATTGGTAATTTGGATGTATGCATAAAGAATTTGAGGAAACATTTTGAGACTGGAAATATTTTGCATATACAATGCACAAAATTAGAAATCCTAACAACTGAAGAAGATAAGAATATCAGAGAGAAGATAGATACCAATTTCAGTTGAAACAAACACCTTGTCAAGCCCAAATGTAAAGATAAGTTCTGTAGAGAAGAACATAAGGAAGTTAACTGATGAAATTAGAATGTTAGCAGAGGAGAAGAACAGAAAGATGCTTAGGATTAACATCTTGAGAGAGCACATCTCAATCAAGACCTCAATTGTTGAAGACCAAATTGAGCAGTGTCTTTCAGCAAAGACATCTTTTCAGAAGTTTAGCTTCAATTCCCTGCAAGCTTGTCAGACAACAACATACGGATTGAGTACTCTACTCAATGTTGCTGAATCCATTAGAAAGATATGGGAGAAAGATTTTGAATCATGGAAGTCAGAGTTTGGTGACTATGTTGCAAGCCTA